>OY282581.2:4113110-4468110 GCA_958299025.2 Drosophila histrio
CGCCACAACGCAGACAAAGCCAAGGACCTGCGTGTATATAAAGTTTCGATATTTAGTATAAGTATGTTTAGATTGTATCTTGAAAACTATACGAAATAAAATGTATCAATTTAATCAGGGACAGGAACGATAAGTAATTTTTAAAATATAATTAATAAAGTTTACCTGTGGTGTTCTCAGCACCAAGTGCAATTAACGCATGCATCGTCTTGCTGTCAATGCGCCGCTTTTGCGCCGCAGCTGCCGAGGTTGCCGCTGCGGATCCCACTGTTGCCACCGCTGCCACGGCTTGCGGCTGTGCTGCCTCGCCTGATGTTGGCTGCGCTGTCGTCACTTTCTGTGTGGACTTCTGCTGCTGCTGCGTGGTTATCATCGGCTTATCTGGCTTAAATGACACATGTAGTTTCTTGTGTGGAGACGTGACGTTGGACAGAGGAGCTGTTGTTGGTGCTGGGGAGCCACGTTTTACTGTTGTCGTCGCTTTCTCCACCGGACTGTTGGGCATTATTTTCAGTTTAATGTTCTTGTGGCCCTTAACAATGTGCGGATATTGACGCAGTACTTCAGCTATGATTTTTGTATGATTTAACTTTGTGTTGGACGAATCCTTCACAATTATCGTGGGCGTTTGGCTGGGTGAATCCTGTTTCAGTATGATGGTTGTTGTGCCATGCTCCATCTGCGTCTGCGTACTAGATTGGACCTGTTGCTGCGTTGGCTGTTGTTGCTGCTGCTGCTGCTGTTGCTGCTGCTGTTTCGATGTTGATGGCTGTGGCGGCACATCGTCATCGTCATCATCGCCGGTGTGTACATCATCGTATAGCATCATGTTGTCATATTCCGGATCACCATGATCCCCAAATTCGGCAGCAATTTGTTTACGCATACGCTGTTGCTCCGCAAATTCCTTGACCTCCTCCAAACTGGGCTTCTTCGACGGCGGCGAGAGCAAGCTGGTCTGTGCCGGTCGTTTATTGTTGTTATAGCCCTTACGAAGCTGTTCAAACGGCGAGGTGGACTCTTGTTTAGCAAACGTAGTCGTTGTCGCCGATTCCACATACTGTGTGCGATTGTTAATGCCCCCAGAGCGTAGAATTGTTGGAGTGTTCAAGCCACGTGGTTGTTGGACATTCGTTCGCACTGTATTGGTGTTGCCGGGAACGATCCCACTGCGATTTTGGGGTGTTGATATGGATACGCGCTGCTGCGTTGTGTTAACATTGCCGCTGGGCACGACAGGGCGACGTCGTATGCCCTTCGGACTGGGAGGCTATAGGGAATAAATAAGATATATTAGTTACAAATTTAAAGAAAAATATTTTACAGATGAACAACTCACTCTTTGCTGGCGATTCACATTCTCCATGGTGCGACGATGTGCCTCGAGTAGCTTGAGCAACACCGTCATGTTCATCTCTTTGGCGGTGCGCAACAGTTTGCCATACATTTTAAGCTCAAACTCCAATGTGCCTGTGTACATGAAGTTGACAATGGGCACCACAACATCCGCTTGAAATTCGGTTGGCATTATGAGTGCGTCGTCAATTATTTCGCAAGTCTGCTCCAGCACATTAAAATAATCGGTGCACGCACTCAACACTAATCGGTGCACCTTCAATTGTGAATTGTCTCGAAACTGTAGCGTTAAATCGCAATAGTCCGTTTTGTTGAAGAAATTTTGGAGCTTCTGGAGAAAGAAGACACCCCAGTTGTCCACTTTCACGGACTTCACTTCGCCCATTTTGTTAGATACTTTTTTTTAAAATGCTGTATTATTAAAACGCGGCCTCCCCGTCGCGATGTCGTCTTCGGTTGTTTTTTTGTTTGGCTTTTCTAGCGTGCGGCTGGCGCAACTGTACTCCGGTGGGGGCAGGAAATTTTAATTTAGGACACGATTGCAGCACAGCGTTGTCACTAGAGCTGGCAAACTATCGATGGCACTATCGATATATCGATAGCCGACCTGGGGTTTTCCACTATCGATATATCGATGGCAAAAACTTCCACTATCGATAGTAAAAAATGTACGTTACTTGCACACCACTTGGCGCAAAATTTTGGGTAAGCCAAATTCATTAAATTATAACGTAATAAACTTTATAATAAATATGCCTTTTAGTTCAACTTGTATTGGTGTTGGTATCATGGAAAAGTTTTTAATTAATTTGGGAGACAAGGGTAAGTTTAATATCTCATTGTAAGAAACGTGTAATTTTCTAACATGCATATGTATGTATATGTATGTAGATTCCGAGAAAATTTGTCCAAGCAGCTCGGATGAGGAAAACGAATCTAAAAGGCCACGGATAGGCAAATCAAAAGCTTGGAAGTTTTTCATAAAATCAGATGATGGTAAAACAGCCAAGTGTCGAACATGCGACTTGGTCTATAAGACCAGCGGGAACACTTCGAATTTGTTTGACCATTTGAAACGTGCGCATCCCAATTTGAAGGTAACTGATTTGCCAGTGCCAGCGTCGGGCCAGATTCGTTCATTTCTGTGTACATCGTATGACTCAAGTTCAAAGCGCAAAAAGGATATTGACAGGAAAGTTATGGAGTACATTGCCTCAGATATGCGACCCTTTTCCGTTGTCGAGGACAGTGGTTTTCGCAAGTTATTATATGAGCTGGATCCGCGTTACAACTTGCCATCACGCGGAACTTTGCGAAACGTGCTAATGGTAAATCTTGTAAAGGAAAAGCAGGCGAAATTACAAGAAATCCTTAATAATGTTGCGCACTGTGCGATCACAACCGATCTTTGGACATCTCAGGCAAATGAATCATACATAACAGTAACTTGCACATTTATATCGGAAGACTTTGAACTTCGCACTGCTGTTCTGTCGACAAATAAATTAATTAATGACACCAATCATTCAGCACATAATATTGCTCAATCGTTGCGAGCTGTGTTTGTAGAGTGGAAAATCTTGTCGAAAATAAGAGCAATTGTGACAGATAATGCCAGTTCGATGATAAAAGCATGCGAGTTACTGCAAATAAGACATTTACCATGCTATGCGCATTCGATCAATTTGGTTGTGCAAGATTGCCTAAAGCAAGATTTCCTGGCTATCCTTCTAGCAAAATGCAAAGGCATCGTTACATATTTTAAAAGTAGCACAATTGCATATACTAAATTGAAGGCATACCAATTGACAGACAAGAAATTCAGTCTCAAACAAGAAGTTCCCACAAGATGGAACAGCGCTTACTATATGGTCGAACGCATTTTAAAAACACATGAGGCTATCGGAAATGTTCTTTTAAATACGTCAAAAGCTCCACAGCCTTTTACAGCTGACGAAATTGAACTTTTAAAGGACTTATCGAAGTTACTTTCGCCTTTTGATATTGCTACTAAGCAAGTATCGTCAAATACCTCAGTAACTGTTTCGCTAATTATACCAACTACGTGTGGTCTTTTGCATACGCTAGAAGACCTAAAACCCAATCTCAAAACTGAGGATGGCCTTAAAGTATGCATGTTCTTGATGGAAAGCATCAATAAACGATTAATTAAATATGAGGAACGCACAGTATCAAGAATTGCAACATTGGTTGACCCGAGGTTTAAGAAGCAGGGATTCCGTTCACCAAATAATGCATTTCATGCGGAAAAATTGTTAGAAAATGAAATAGTTTTCTTACAGAAGCCTCCAAAAGAATCCATGGATCTATGTTCAGAGCCGGCAACTCCAGTAGTAAAGAACACTCTTTTCAAATTCGTCCAGCAAAATATTCAAGAGATGCCAAAAACTAGAAGATCAGACGCTATTGTGGAACTTCGCCAGTATTTTGACGCTAAACATTCTTCTGAGGATGCAGACCCTCTTAAATATTGGAAGGTAATTATATGAATGAGTCCTACATATTAAGGCCAATGATAAATCACATTCCTCTAGTTTCAGCATAATGACAATACTTTTAAAAATATAGCGCGAATGTTTCTATGTATCCCTGCAACATCGACGGAATCAGAAAGAATGTTTAGCAAGACTGGTCTTATAATTAGTAATCGTCGGGCTTCACTTAAAGCAGACCATGTGGATATGCTTGTTTTTCTACAAAAAAATGCTTGGATTGCAGACTAATTTAAATTTGAACGTGTATATCAAAATAATAAATATTTACTACAATATTTAAAAAAATCTGAATCATTTTTTTGGTAGCATATATTTTCCAGCGATACTATCGATACTATCGATGTTACCCTCTCAAAATATCGAAAATATCGAATGGCGCCAATATCGATAGTTTGCCAGCTCTAGTTGTCACAAGGATATGGAAAATATGCACAAGCTTAATTAATCAAATGAATTTACAATATTTAATAAAATTTGTATACAACTTAAACGCGGCACACGGGCGTCGATTGATTTTCAACAAACATTAACTGCCCGTGGCGCGGCAATGCAACTCCGATGTGTGTTTGGATATGTGTGTGTGTGTGTGTAAACGCTAGGGATGGACGCATGTAAACTCAACACGAAATCAAAACTCAAGCACGCACGAACAATATTGTACAATAGTTTTGCGGTATTTATGTTTATCCAATTAGCTATTAATGCTCAAATGTTCTTCATTACAAAAAGTTGGAGTATATTACGAGTAGCCTACTTTGATTTAACGTTTTACTAAATAATATTTTTTCGTGTTTATTCATTCAAGCGGGTCACGCTCCCAACACTAGTGTATATGCCACATATATACGCTTTTAATGTGTATGTAAAAAAATGCACTGCATGTTGCCTTTTTCTTACCGACTTTTACCATAACATATTTAAACAATATCAACAATTTGTATTTACTTTAAATATATTCAGAATTGGCTTTTAATAAATTGGCGGTTGCTTTTTCACACACAAAACGTTTATTTGCACACACAATCGTTATCGCTAGTCTCTACTATTTTGTCATTATGCAAATCGGCTATGAAATAACATACGCAAGACCAGGGAAAAGTATTACACTTTTTTGCAATGTTATTTACGCATTAAACGTACATTAATATATTATTTCACACTGTTTTTACCGGACAAATTTGTAATTTTTTCCGTGAAACAAAAAAGATGGCGTCAGAGTGACCTTATTAAAAATCCACATATCTATTGAAGCATCTGTCGCACTATCGATATTTTTATAGACCGATTCTAGCAAGAAGATATTTACTTAAAAAAAAATGAATGAGAGCATGCCATGCATCGTCTGTTGATTTACTTAAAAATCAATAGATATTTCATGAAGTGGACAGTAATTTTGGTGATGAAATAAATAATTGACTCTACTTTTGCTCGAATTCAAAATTATTCGTTGGCGCCAAAGTCAGCATGCGGGCAAGTTATCGATACTAAAGTCGATTACTGTCTTATGTTCTTCATGAGGCACGAAAAAAATATAAAACATAAACTGACAATATGAGTGGGCGAAATAAGGGAAAATCGAAGCGTGGTTCAGCTGCTGGATCTTATCGCAACGTTAAGTCTAATCACAACTGCGAACGCAGCTTTGCTCAACAGGAAAATGAATTGTCCAGGAGTAATGCCACCGATAGCGACAGTAACGACTCCGATTCGTCAGGAAGTGACAATAATAAAGAAGCTCTTGGACAGCCGCCAGATTTCGCAGTAGCCATGTGGGACCTCAATCACTGCGATCCGAAAAAGTGTTCTGGGCGAAAACTGGCGCGTCTGGGTCTCATATCCAATTTGCGTTTAGGTCAAAAGTTTCCCGGACTTGTCCTGTCACCAATCGGCCAATTATGCGTTAGTCCACAGGATCGCGATATTGTTACCGCTGCAGGAGTCGCGGTCATCGACTGTTCGTGGGCGAAACTGGATGAGACGCCCTTTAATAGGATGCGCAGTCCCCACCCACGTCTGCTGCCGTTTCTAGTAGCCGCCAATCCCATCAACTACGGCAAACCTTGCAAGCTGAGCTGCGTGGAGGCCATAGCGGCTACACTCTACATATGTGGCTTTACCGAAGAGGCACGATGGTTTATGGGCAAATTCTCCTGGGGTCATGCATTTCTGGAACTAAACGAGAAGCTGCTCAATGCATATGCGGCATGTAAAAGCAGCGACGAAATTCTTAAAGTGCAGAACGAATACCTGGAGGCAGAGCAAAAAGAACGAGATAAACCCAGAGATCTGAAGGAGTTTTATCCAACCAGCAGTAGCAGCAGTAGTGAGAGTGAAGAAGAGCAGAGCTAGATTTTAATTTCATTTGTTTATACAAATTTGTTATCAATGATGTTTTTAATTTACAAGCCAGTTGTGAAAGCAACTCTCGAATTAAAGGCTAAAAACTACAAATATTTTCAGAATCAATAAGTGTAGTTTAAGTTAGTTACTTTTTGGTCGGCTAATGCTAAAGTTACAGTGCATTACGCACATATTCCGGATCGACATTGATAAAGTTTGTCATGTTAAAGTACATGGCACTATTCTTCACCAGAAACTTGAGGAAATCATGAAGATGCGCCAGCAACGTTTGCATAGCCGGTTGATCGAGTGCCGAGTAGCTCAACATGGAACCCAGCCGTACAAATAGGCGCAATAAATGAAATGAGCCGTAGAGTTCTGACAAGGGCGTGTCCGGGTGCTTTTGCATAATATCCGTATACTGGGTACGCTCAAACTTATACAGCAGCTGCGAGCCAAGCATCACATTAAAATACTCTATAATGCCATCAAGCACATCGTTAATAGCCACCTCTTTGCTGGCACTGGTTGACTTCACAGATTTCTTATGCGCCAAATACTGATCGGTTATCTGTTGCACCGTCACCTTGGCTGGCAGCTCCAGGAGCTTATGTTCACGCACAACCGCATACCAATCGTCGGTAAGATAATGCTTTAGCTCATCTGGTATTTTGATTTTCACCTCTAACTTTGTCGTGTACGTTTCCTCGCTCTCTACACATGGCGCATCTGTGTTTGCCACTGTGGGAGTAACAGCAGCAGCGGCTACGGGGGCAGCAGCAGCAGCAGTTGTTGTTGTTGTTGGCTGCTGTTGTTGCGGTGTTGCCGTCGTGCTGGCCTCCGGGCCATTGCTTGCTGTCGACGTACGCTGTTGGTCGCTGCTGTTCTGGGAGCTCATACGTTTGGTTTTTGGCGGTGCAGGCGCAATAACTTCATCTTCCGTAATATCCGCAGCAGTTGGTGTATCCTCTTTCTTCTCAGTGCCGACGCTACTGGGTGTGCCTGGCCGTATCGCCGCTGTGGCAGACTGCGTGGATTTGCGATTGCTGCGACTCGTTGTGGTCATGGTGGTGCTGGTGCTTGTGGTGGTGCTGCTGCTATTGCTGCTGTCGTATTTGGTTGCAGATGCCACAGTGGTGACCGGAGTGCTTGTGGCACTGCTGCTGGTACTGACTCCAGTGTGCGGCAGAGATGTGTTGCCATCTTTGGAGGGCGTTGACGCACGAGATTCATTGCCAACTTGTTCCATTTTCTTTGCCTTTGCACTGCCTGGCAAGCGGAGGAGCATTGATTGAATATGAGAGGTTTCACTGATCATGAATCTCGAGCTTACCCTTCTTGTTGTCCTTCTTCGAGCGTTCGCCATACAGTCGAGAGACTTCCTTCTGCCGCTTGACGTTCTCGTCATTGTATTTCAGCACTCGACTCTCGGGAACCCACTCATCCCAGCTGTAGTAGTTGGAATCAATTAATAACATTACATATCATGGCCTCTTACATACTTTTTACTCCAGCCCGCATAGTGAATGTAGTACTCAACCGGCGTAGTTTCTGGTTTTGTTTTGAGCACTTTGGCTTCGTAGATAAGCGGCCCATGAAAGCAAAGCACACGCTCCCCTACAAAGTAGCTATTTAGAAAATCTACAGCTGAATGTTGCAGTCGTAGACTTACCATCGGCAAACAGAGTTGTGGAGTCGGTTGGCGCCCAGTTATCCATTTTTACGGGCTTTACTTCTCCCATTTTGTGTGATTGAAAATATTTGCCAAAGCGTCGCAGCTGATTTGCGTAGGTTGGCAGCCCTGAAAAGTCTGTACATACGTTTTCCGCCGATTAACCAGGGCTACTATTACAATCAGGCCATAAAAACACAATCAAATGCAATATATTAAAGATAATTGATAATTTTATTTACAAGCTGTCACTAAATAAAAGTTACTACTACTACATCACAAAAAGTCTTGTAGTTATTTCTTTGCTGCTGATGACTTCGCCAGTTCCTCCTCTTCCCAGGGACGCGGACCGCGCTTATTAGACCAATTGTCAATATCGATGGACTTAACTTTATCATATTCTGTTTCAAGCGTTACTTCTTGGCGTTTCTTCATACTCACGCCATATTTCTTCATTTCTTCAGGTGACACAGGCTGCTTTTTGGCATATTGATATCTGCAAGCAACAAATGTGTTATGACATGTGAGTTGAAATTGATGTAAAAAGTTTGGTTTTGGCTTACCTAAGATTCGAAAACTGTTGTAGACCAAATGAGCCAGCGACCATCATCACTAGAAACGGTATACCATATTTAAATGATTTTCTTTTACTATAATAATTCAACTTTTCAATAAAAGACATTTTATTTGTGTTATTGTTATGAAATGAGAACACACGACCCGGTCAGGGATGGCATATTTCATACTTGTTTGCTCACAATTATCGATAAATAAATAGAAAGTAGTGCGATAGTTTGGCGGTTTTTATTTAACTCGAATTGAGAATTATTTGAAATTAATTTAGATTTGTTTTCATATAATCATTTAATATATGCAGCTGTTGTTTACATTTATAAAAATAGCTCTTTTTATGTTCATGCCCTTGATGCCAATCAAATGAGTCGTCTTGCCAAATTCTTTAGATGAGTACGATAAATTTCTAATTCGCAATTGTTTTCCGGCAGACACGCTTTTCTTTATTTACATACGATTTGGCGATAAGTTCAAGGGCAACTAAGCTAAGTCACTGCATATGTATTTATGTGTTTTGCAAATAATTGACAGCGAGGTTGTTAAAGAGAACCAAAAGTTTCTCACATGTGCACCACGATATTTGATATGGAACGAAGAGTGTGTCTGTCAATCTGTCTGTGGTTCACCTTGGCCGTTATGCAGCGACTAGGCAAGGCAAGTGGCTCGTCGCAGAGATTTCCTTTTAGTACCACAGCTCAACCAGTTCGAGTTCGAGTTCAAATCATTCATAAGGAGCCACAACGACATCGGCAATTGAGTCATCAATTGCGCCGGTGAACAGCGGGACGTCGACACGAGCGCGCCACTGAGACTGGGTTGGTCCGCCCGTCTCCCCGTCTTCCCCTCTTCTGTCAACGGTTTTACATTCGATCTAAGATTATTTTTCATTTTCTGATGCACCCTACCTGCAAACACTTAGAGCTGCTTTGTTGCACATTTTCCCAGCAATATGAGTATGTTGAAAGCGTTAACAATTTGTCGCCTAGGCCGATGCCTCTATACGTTTTTACAATTTTCACCAAATATGGTGGCAATTTTGCTAACAAGATTTTGCACTTGTTTAAGCCCGAGCAAAAAGACAAACTTGTACATATTTTTTTTTAAGTAAAACTATATCTATTCGAATTATGAAAACTCCGTTGTTTTTCATACATGTTACACATGTTCTCCAATGACCATGATTTGATTTTTCATATTTAGCAAGTTGTTCGGGCCTTTTGGTTATTATTACAATGCTATCCATCAGTCCACGGCCTTTCACACACTTACATATACATATACATATGTATGTATGTACTACTTAAATGATGCCATTTGGCTTCGTGTTTGCCTATTGCCAAAATCTTTTGAATGAAAACAATTACGTCATTATGTGGGTGTTGCTCGAATTTAATTATAAATTCCTATACATGTATGTGCCCTCATTATAGAATAAATAGAATTTTTCCAAAAAGAAAAGCCTGACGCCAGCAAACAAATAAATGTTAAAGGCTTTCTATTAATATATTAAGTATACCACGATTTCGTGTCCTTTGGAAAAATGTCTAGCACACTAACATCTTAAAAACAGTTAAGAAAATATACAATAACTCATATAATGCAAGTTTTTCTTTAATTTTAGTTTCAACTGAAAATGTATGTATTCAAAACATTTTTTATACCCTGTGGGGGTATATTAAGTTTGTTAAAAATATGTAACGGGCAGAAGGAAGCATGGCCGACCCAATAAAGTAAATATATTCTTGATCAGCATCAATAGCCGAGTCGATATAGCCATGTCCGTCTGTCCGTCGGTCTGTCGGTCCGTCGGTCCGTCCGTAAGAACGAAAGAATCTCAGAGATGGTAAGAGCTAGAAGCTTGAACTTGGTGTCCCAGCACTGGAAATTTTTGCAGGCAGATCAAGTTTATCTTTTTTTTTGGATGCCACGCCCTCTTTGCCCACAAATTAAGTAAAAGCTTATAAAGCAAGCAGTTTTGTAGCTCAAAAACCTCATAACAAGGGCAGTTTTGTAGCTAGAGACTTGAGATTTGGCACATATGATAAATATTTTGTCGTCAATGGGTCCAGAAGGCTTATAACAAGAGCAATATTACAGTAAAAGACTTGAGATTTGGCACATATGATAAGAATCTTAGGGTCAATGTGTCCAGAAAATTTAATCGCGATGCCACGCCCCCTTCGCCCTTAAATTAATGAAAAGCTCATAAAGCAAGCAGTTTTGTAGCTCAAAAACCTCATAACAGGAGCAATATTACAGCTAAAACCTTCACATTTACCATACAGGATGAGTATCTTGAGGTCGATTTGTCCAGAAAATTTTATCAAATTAAAAAATAACGAATTACTTCAGAATTTCTTCAGAATTTGAGCGGGTTCCTGTAGACCCACAGGGTATATTACGGTCGGGGTCCCGACTGTTCCGCTTGTTTTTAGTTTGTAAAGATGAATACATGAATTTATGTCTCATTAATCATTGGTCTAAAGATAAGAATACACAAAGTTTGAGAAAAACTAAACATTAATGATGGTATTGAATTTTGATAAAGCTGTTCTTTCTGTTTTGAAAATGTTATTTAATATGGGTATAAAAACAATCAGACATCCATTTAAATTCAGATTTTAAATAGAAAAATTTATGTTAATCTTAAAATGATTATCAAAATTTAAACTTAAGCCAAGCGCCCAGAAACCACTTAATTTTGGAGATTTTAAATATACCGGCTGGTAGTTTGGGTTTTTTGGATTAACCGAACCAGATCATGAACCGAATTAACTGTATCTTGAGCCCGAACCGGAACACTTTCTTAAACTTAAACTTAAAAGATCGGTATGGAATTTGAAAAAACCTCTACTCAATATATTTATCTTGATTTTGAAAAGTTTATACATAATAATGAAATCATAATCTTAAGTTAAAGTTCTATAAAACAATTTATATGTTCAATTGAGAAACCAATTAACCAAGCTTCGAATCAAAACCTTAAAACCTTAATGCTGTGCTATGTTTCGAGGTTTACAGTCTTGATTTATATAAAATTGACAAAATATTAGATTAACAAACCGCTTTTAATAATTGTAATTAACAGATCTTAAATGAAATTTCAAGATTTTTTCAAGTCAAATTAAGTAATAGGAAAATTAAAAATGCAACATTTAGGTAGTATGATAGAGAAATACTTAACAAACCGCTTTTAATAATTGTAATTAACAGATCTTAAATGAAATTTCCAGATTCTTCCAAGTCAAATTGATAGGAAAATTAAAAATACAACATTTTGGCAGTAAGATAGAGAAATAGTTATGTGATAATGCTTTCATATTAAGTGAAAAAAAATTAAATATTTTTCTTTTTCTGTTTTCTGCATAATACTGTTTAATCATATCTTATCAAATTGCGTGTGCTTGCATATCATTTATCTTTATATAGAACTTATTATACATAATAAAGAGTGCGTGTTAATTAGCGTAAAATGGTATCTACATACATATGGGAAGAAAAATATCTGTAGCTGTTAATCGGAGACTGCATATGAGCTATTTAGTTATATTCCACGTAGTGCAATGAATTGTGAGTCATAATTGGTTTTCGTTTAATTAACAATTGCATTTGTTGTTAAATGTTAAATGTATGAACATTTGTTCCATGCCAAAAATGACGTTGAGAAATCTATAAAAAATACGAAAATTATACACATTCATACAGATAAATAAGTAAATTTTTTTGGGAAACAAGATTTTGTTTTTTGGCATATCAATAACTGAATTTTAAAAATAGATGCAAAATATCTAAAGAGCAAAACAAAAAGAAAATAAATAAAAATAAAGCTACGCACACATTGACGAAAACGCAAAACTTTTGCAGCCAAAATACTGGTGGATAAAGCTTTTATTCAAAATACAGGGAAATTTTTAGAAAATCTTTATTGAAATTCTTAGCGCCTAAAACACACACAAACATAAGACAGCACACATACAAATGCACGCAAAAGGAACAGGTGAAAGCAACACTAAAAGTTGAACAAAGACAGACAGAGAGAGAGAGAGTCAATTTTGATTGTAGCTGTTGTTGTTGTTGTTGCTCTCTACTGTTCTGTTGTGTTCATTTTTCCGTTTCTTCTCGTACTTATGCAGAAAAGCGTTCGTAAATTGAGAGCCATCAAATGCAGTTCCAAAATAAAAATTTGAGCGGCCAGCGAGATTTGTGTTGAGCATGCAAAACGCATGGCGGCAGCAGCTGAGCGAAGCAACGACGCGACGGCCGCGGCGCTTCGACTTTGCGGTGCCCAAAAGTATCTGCTCTCACACTTACACACTCAAACTGACACACACACACACAGTTAGCCAAACACGCACACAAATGCAAAGAGCTTGAAATCGAAAAACAGCGGGCATCGAACGTCAGTATATTGAATAAATATTTTCAGTTGAACATCACAATCCGTTCAAGTCGCGGATAACTCCGAATAAAAGTTTTGTAAGTAAAAGGAAAAAAAAACCTAAATTTATATGAAAATTCTTACAATATTTTCAAATGAAATTAACTAATTAAATGCTGAAAAAAAAGTGCTATAAGTTTTATACATCCAACATTAAAAAAAGGACATTCGCAAAATTGTATTACATAATCAAAAAAGCTAAAAGAATATATAAAAAAAAACAACAACAAATATTTCAATTTAACAAAGTGCAGTGTTAAGAGTTCAGACAACAAACCACAACAATTTATTTCAAAAGTATTTCAAATATTTAGATCGACTCGGTTCAAAACCCCTTATTGAGGTTAAGCAACTTTGGCAACAAGATTAAAATATGAACAAATAATCAGAACAAATCAAATCATTAAAGAAAAACCCAATGTCTTTGCATATTTAACCGCAACTTGACATCTAGAATTTCAATTAAGCCCATTGCATGTGATATAAATAAATATTCTGAATATCGCGTCAGCGTATTCTTTGTGCTAATAAAACTTAAAAAACTTTTGGTTTATATAGAAAATGTTAGGGCAGGAAAAAATCTGTGACAAATGCCTATATATATTTCTTTAGACATTTATTCGAAAGTTTCATCTCTTCATTTTGTTGGTTTCAATAAAGAATCCCCTGTTCTTTATATACCTACTTTCCCTTTCTATCCTGCCAGCAAATTTGTATCTATGAAATTCGATACAGAACCAGCGCCCACAGCGCTCAAATCTATCTGTGGCGAAACGTAGGCGAATTTTCAAAAACAAAAAAAAGCTTTGTATTAAGTAATATCCATTTGAGATGATATTAGGAAATATTCAACAGATGCCACTTTAGGTTATTTTTAGGTAGAGCTTTTTGAAAGCTCTTCAATGTTGCCAGGAATGTTGAAACATTCTCACACACACACACACACATATATATAAACGTATATGTGTGAGACCCACAAATATCGGACATATATATGTACATATATCTATGTGTTAAAAATAGCTGAGTAAGAACATTTTATGTATAACAAAAAATGTTTTTTTTTAATGGATAATTTGGAAATTTTGTGTTAGAATCAGGTTGAATTTCGAGGTGTTAGAAGCCAGCCGATTGGGTACTAGAGAAGGTTGGCCAAGTTTTAAGTATTTTTGAACAATTTCACAATATAATTTATTTTGCATATATTTTTCACAATTAACATTATGTGTGTCACATTTTCTAAAAGAGAGTTTATTTAATTTCATTATAAAATCAGTGCCATAGTTTGAAAATCTTTTGCAAAACACTTAAATTCAGTTAAAGGCAATATATTAAAGACCTTCTGAGCGTTGCTTTAAGCCATATTATGAGCTGTTTTATTCTGTGTTTTATTTGTAATACAATTAACTCATTTGTTAAACTAAGAATGGAATTCTAAATGATTAATAAACTGCAGCAATTTTAAACCACATCAATGAAGCAAATCTTTAAATAGCTTCTTTACGCTTTAACTCTACTCAACTTATATTAGACTTATATTGTGTTTAGGCCCATTTCTTAAATATGCTAACATATGTATGTCATTGTCATTCCATGTGATTTTCTGCTGAATTAACAGACATAATTCATTGTGTCACCTCGACATATACAACATTTAATACTTTTTTTTTACCCCCCAAACCCAAACACAAACCTTCTCAGTCTTTCCGTCTGTCTGTCTGGATTGTCCGTCAACTCATAAAAAAAAAGAAAAAAATTGTGCCTCGATTGCAATTTCATTTTAAAATGCAATCTTTGTTTATTCACCCAAATGCCTGTAACCTACCTCAGGAGCTCGAGTGTAAACAAAAGTGTTAAAAATACACCCATATGTAAGAAGTTAAATTTTTATATATATACGAGTACATTTAATAAGCAGTTCGATTATGAGCGAATGTTCTTAACACACAAAAACTGACTAAATTAGTTTCACGCATTTCAGGCATGAAAAATTCATATGTTGGTCAAGTATTACTATATCCAGGGTTTGTCCAAAGCCTGTTCGCATTTCTCTGGCGACCAGCTGAGTCCACAATTCTCGCACAGTGAGTCAGACATGCAGTAATTGCATTCTCCACCTTATCAACTTGACACTCATTCACAACTCTTCTGTGAGTCTGAGAAAAGTGAGGGAAAGGGCTAAGAAAGAGCGAAGTTAACTTTGATAATAATAAAGAGTAAATACTTTGTTATCTATACCGATAATATATTTAATTAGTAGGAACTTTTTTCTTATGTTAAAGTTTCTTAATTGCAATTCCATTTCCACTACTCTGAAATTATTATTTCTTTCTTGTTTCTTATGATTACTTGATGTCTTATGATTATCATTACATTATTTAAATTTTCCAATTATCTTTTTGAAACCTTAGCTTAAAGAATTCAATAATTGTAGCTCTAAAATGGAATTTTTACATTTAAATAATATTTAATATTTAAATTCACATTACAAATTGTTATTGTCGTGCCGATTGTTCATACATAATTTTCAATAAATACATACTATATAGAGAATAACGTTTCTCAGAGCCTGATCCATTGCATAAGCTTGTGATCATTTGATTCTTTAATCTCCTGCAATTCGAAGGAGTTTGCTTGAACTTAAACACATTTGTTTTTTGGTTCCTTAACTGTTATATTGAATAATTATTGTTTCCTAATTTAGAGCTTTTTATTTAGATTTCTCTCTTACTGTTTTCTGTTCTATTGATCTTCCTTAGTTCGTTACTTAGAAACTTTAATTATATTTGGAATTTACTATCAAATTCATTAACTTTAAGCTCAATTTTTGTGGCTTCTTTAAATTATACAATGAATTTTTTAAAGCTGTAGAGTGTAGATCATTAATTGTTGTTCCTTAAATGTGCAGTCTGTATGTATTGGGTTCATGTTCAGATACTCTTTCATTGTTTGAGCTCATCCAACTGATTTTAATATTTAGCTGGCGTTTGTTTATCGTCTTTTATTGCGCTTGTTGCTCTGTTGTTGTTTTCTGGTCAATCATCTCACTGTAAATCATTTAACGCAATAGTCAGTTGGGCGTAGCGAACGTTTGTCAACGATTTGTTGGTACCCAAAAGCGAGAATGAGACTGAGAATGAGACAGAGACTGAGACAGAGACTGAGAACTTTTGGGATGAGATATAACAAGTTAATACTTAGTTATGCAGCTCACATTCGACATGCCGAAGCTGTGAGCATTTCTAAGTAGAGAGTTACCAAAAATTGTGTCAAATGTTGTTTCTAGATTTCAAATTGGAATTGGTTAAACATAAAAGATTTGCAATGATTGCACAGTGGTTAAATTGTATTTAAAAATTCTAGCAATGTGGCAACGCTACTTGGTAAAGTTGGCAGCACCACATTGTTAAGTTGGCAGCGCCAATGTTTATCTTGAGCAACTTAAACAATTACTTAACTTTCTGTACTTTAGGGACAATAATTATACTAGAGATGAGCAATTCATATAATATAACCCAAAAAGAAAGGTATATCAATAAAATATGCAAAATTGCGCTTTCTTTCTTGTGTTGCGATGATTATCACAAAATTTGCTATTACTTTTATTGAACGGCCATTACAAGAGTTATATTAATTTCTACTATCATTTGGATTTTCAGTTTCTTTCGAGTAGCAGTAAAACAAAAAACCAGCCACCATGGATGCCATCAAGAAGAAGATGCAAGCGATGAAAGTCGACAAGGACGGAGCTTTGGAACGTGCTCTCGTCTGCGAACAGGAGGCACGCGATGCCAACACCCGCGCCGAAAAGGTAAGCACTCGACCATGCAACATATGTTGCACTGCCCCCGAACACCACCCACCACCCACAACACGCACTAAACGAACCGAGAAACAAGACGAAAAGACCATTTATTATTACAAAAAGCATAATTGACGGCCGTTAAGTTGTTAACACATGCATTTTACCTACACGTAATTCTCTAATTCTATTTCTATCCATTCGTATTACCCGTAGGCCGAGGAGGAGGCTCGCCAGCTGCAAAAGAAGATCCAGACCGTTGAAAACGAATTGGATCAGACCCAGGAAGCCCTCACCCTTGTCACCGGCAAGCTTGAGGAGAAGAACAAAGCTCTGCAGAACGTGAGTAGAATTGATTTTAACTACAATCTTTCCGAATTAGAATAGTGTTAAGATAGCAGTCAGCAAAAATGGGGATGTAGAGCAACGATATTCCATTTGATTCTAATACAGATGGAATACGTTTTACAATAGATCTATGTATCTATATCTAGATCTATGTATCTGTATCTATATTGAAAGTCTTTGAGATAAGTTGCAGCATCTCAGACCCAATGGTTTTCTAAAAAAACCGCTAAGAACCACTTTGATATACTTTTTGAACTCTATATCACTAGTATTCACTTTAAACTCAATTATCAGTCAATTTGGTAATGTTCCGCATTATAATTCTTTTGGTTCTATCCTTCTAATATCTATGCCAATTTTAATAATTGAAAACTTAAGAAAACTATACAAATTTAGCTATTTTCCTATAATTTAAAAACATTATTTATGGATTCAATAAAATGTTCATTAAAATCTCTTCAAATTACTGGAAATTTTTTAGACATTTAGTTTATGCTAGAGTTATATAAGTATAGAAGAATCCACAAGAAGGGAAATCTATAAATATATTGAGGTTGAAATAGTGAGATCATTAAAAAGTATTTGGAAAAGAAATTTGGAAATTTACTGTAGAATATATTTTTAAGAATATTTATGTTATATATTATTATGTCTATGCTCCTAATGAACATTGTTTCATTGTGAAACATTATTTTAGCTCTAAGAAACCAAGGAAAAGCAAGAAATACACTTGAAATCAATACTAGAATCATACTTTTACGACTTTATATATATATATATATATGTATAAACGTCTTGGTGACAGCCAAACTGCAGTAAATTGGTGCCGGGTACGGGTCCGGGTCCGTGTCCGGGTCCGGAAATCTGTACCATCTGGTCACCATCACAAATTTCATGCGTATTTTATGATGAGATGATGCTAATTTGTTGGCACCTTCGAAAAAAAATTGGAAAATGTTTGGGGAAATGACTTTTGTATGTTTATGCTTTTAAATTCCACAAAAAAAAAAGGAAAATTTTTAACATTTTAAATGGAAATTCAAACAAAAGAAGAAAAAAATATCGCTAGCAAGAAAATAATTTAATGTTGGCAATGCCTTTTGATGAGCGCTATTTTTAAATGCGTGTGTGCAGCTCTTGGAAATAGCTTTCGCTAGGTGTGAGAGAGACGCACTGAGAGTGGTGCGGCATGTGCGTGTGTATGTGTGTATCAAATAACGCAATAGCAAAGCCAAATGTGAGTGGTTTTTTTTCTTCTTGCTTTGCTTTTGGCTTTGCCAAAATATTCGCTCGCAAAATTGTTCTTGTTTTCGTGTGTACTATGAAAATTGAAATAGCGCACAGTATTTAGCACATTTTTCTTAACTTTTCACGGTGGCCGGCCGTTCTCTAGTTGCGTTTCCAAACGAAAATTAAATAAAACTGTTCATTTCATTGGATTTGGCTTTTGATTGGTACGTTCTGTCGTTCAACGAGACTCGAAAGTATTTCAAGGACATTTCTTTGTTGTCGGCATCCAAAATGGCGTCGCCAATTGGCAGCGATTCAAAAAATGTTTAGTGTTCACAGGTAACCAGCGTATTATCTGCATAAGTAAATAAATACTTATCGGAGACAGCATAAATATAAATATTTTGACAAATTATCAGCGTAAATTTTTATTATCACGCAATTTTTGTTGTCATTTGCTGCGGCATTTATGTTTCCACCACACAAAAAAGACACTTAAATAGATAATGACGCTGATATTGAGATATATACACAACTTCGCTGAGTAATATGCGAAAATATGATAAAGCGAAGAGAGCAAGCACGGCAATTAAATCTAACGAAAATGAAATTAACAGGAAAATGTTGAAGAGCGGCGCAACAATAGAGAGAACTAATGTTTGAGTGTGAGTGGGTGGCTCTCACTCCTTTCCCCTGCAGCACGATCATCGCAGTGCAACACAAATACATGCACACACATCTGTATATAGTACACATATAGTATGAATAATGCTGACTCACTCGCACATGTGCCACACGCGGGGCGCTGGCGCTCCCCCAACAGCAGCAACAACAACAACAATAACATTAGATCGTTCGTCCGTGCAAAGAGAGAGAGAGCTACCGCCCTGCTGAGCGGATGAGTGGATGGGCGGGTGAGCGGATGGGCGGATGAGCGCATATGGCCACAGAAATTATCGCATGGCACACACACACCACTTTCAAGTACAACGCCGGAGCAAGCAGCAAGCAACTGCCGCAGGGGCCGAATAACCAGCAAGCAGCCGCCGCCGCACGCCGCACAATTAAAATAAATTAAATATAAATTACAACTAAATTAAATCAATAAATTCATCAATTAAAATTTCATTAAATACACTAGATTTATTTAATTCAATTTAAATAAAATCGCAGTGATTTACCATTACATAAAATCAAACGCAAAAGCCGATCCGTTACAACAAAATCAACAACAACATCAACAACAACAACAACAACTACAGCGCAATTGACGTCTATGCAAAAACGTGTAACGGAAGTTGGCCAAATAAAACATTTTCTTTTTGCTAATTTCAACGCGCGACTGAAATTTGAAAAAAAAACGAAGAGGAGAAAAACTGTATTAAATCATCAGTAAAAATAGAAATAGACTCAAACTAACGGTACTATGCTCACAGCTGTTTGAACAACAACAACAAAAGCAACTCAACACGCATCAGATCACAGACAACAACAACAACGCATAATTAATATGTTCGAGAAAACATTAACAATAGGAACTGCAAAAGTTAATAATGCATATGAGTGGCAAAAAGTGAGTTACAGCAAAAATCAGGCAACAACAACAGCAACAGCAACAACAACAACTAAGCCTAAGCCAAAGCAACCCAGGTCCAACAACATTCAAACAGTATCAAACAGTGCGAAAAATGCAACAAAAGCGGCTGCAACAACAAAAACAGCTGTAACCACAACAGCAACAACAATAACAACAACATCAACGGCTTCTTCAAAGCCGGCAACGCAAACGCCGCTATTCAAAAAGCTCGTTGGCAACGCGACGAGAAGGCAAACGCTTGCGCACCAAATAAAACGCGCACACCGCCATCTATTGACAAGCGGCGGCAACGATAAGCAACCGCAAAAACAGTCGCGTAATAATAAACAAACAAGTATATATTGAAACAGTCATATTGTATGCAATGCAAAGCAACTGTGTATATTAATACGCATATGCTTTTTATTGCATACAAGTGCACAAGGCAATGTCAATTGCAATTGCGTTAATCGAATGCCTTGCCTTGTGCACATGCCTGGTCACACTTTTTTTTAGCTATCGATATCGATATATATGCAAATCAGCTGATTTGCGCGATATTTTGCAAGGAATATCGATATCGATATATAGAAATAACAATTCCCATATAAAGCAGGTAGCAGCGCAGCTGCTGCAGGACAGCAGACAAAAACAACAAAACAGCAGCAGCAGCAGCATCAGCGCAATAAACGCATATTAAATGCAAATAAACATTTATTTTGCCCAAAAAGTGATAATCCAAAGCGTAAGCAACAACACAGTAAGCGTGGCGGCCGTGTCGTCAGCAGCAAGAACGACGCTGACGGTACTAAATCGGAGCTTTCGTCTCGTTGGTGCTCCATTGAGGAGCAGCTAAATGTGCTTGACAATCTGCTCCACTACGATGAGGAGGCTGAATTGTATATAGCGCAACTCTACGAAAAGTATCAACAGCTGCAGAACTCCACGGTTGTGGAGAGTGACACAGACGACTCAGAGATTTGGAGTTGGAGTGACTACGATATGGATATGTCCCATAACAACAGTGCCGACGACGATGCGCTGTCCAGCACCAGCGGAGCGGGCAGCCACAGCACCAACAATTCCAATTCATCGCCGCTTGTGCCGTCCTCGCTGAAGCGACGTGGGCATCAGCATCATCCGCGCTTTGCCGGCACACGGCGTCCCAATGTGCCCAATGTACAGGAAATTCTTGCCGCTCTCTATCGAGGCGATTCCAAGGGTGTGTTGTCCAATCTGCGCGGTGAAGTGCAGCCGGAAGCTCAGCCAGAACCGGAAGCACCTGCTACCCGCAGCACACTCAGTCTGCCGCTGCTGAGCGAATCGGTGACAAACTCTGTGGGCAGCAACAGTCCAACGCCCACGGATGAGAGCAGCATGCTGGATGACGCGACTACTGCAACGCCAGCGGCGTCGGCAACGAGCGCCACTGGCAAAAAGAAGAAGAAACGTGACAAGGGCGACAAGGAGAAGTCGGAGCGTAAAAAGAAATCATCATCAGCGTCATCATCATCGGCTGCTGGTGGCAAGCGGGAGCGTAACAAACGCTCTGCCGGCGGCGGCGTCATGGACGTTAGCAGCGACAGCATCGCCACAGATCTCAGTGCGGGCGCCATCGACGAGGGGATTGTGCTGAACACCGAGGACGAGGACACACAGACGGCCGAGTGGTCAAAGCTGCGTTGCACCAGCGAAGCAGCCGAAATTGTCGCCGAGCGCGAGGCGCGACGCAACAAGGGACGCTGTGCCGATTATCCTGGCCTGGCGTTTGGACGCTCTATCTTCAGCTCCGACACAATGATGAAGTTCAACATCATTCGCAACGAGCTGCACAACATCATGAACACGCAGCTCAAGCGGGTAATTAACGGTGGGGGAGAGGGGGGAAGGTGCAATCATATACGACTAATCATTTATCTGTTTATTCTCTTCAAGCCATCTTTGCGGTTACCGTCGATAAGCGTTTTAGCCAATTTAGCAACAAAACACACAAAAGTTTGGTTAGGTTCAAAGCAAGCAAATTTGTCTATTCTATCTATGACTGCTCCACTTTTTGTTGTCTTCTCTATTTTTTTTGTTCGCACACACACTCATAAATACATATTTATCGATGTGTGTGTGTTTTGCACATTGCTAAGCGATTACGTCGTCGTCGGCGTCGTCGTTGTCGTTGTCTTTGTTGCTTTCTTTGCTGCTCACTGAATTCTGTTTCTGCTTTAACCCTTTAGTGGCCCACTGTAGTACTTAGCGTTCAAGTCGCTTGTCATTGCAATAGTTTCAGACTTATGGAAATCTTGACCCAATTGACACACAAACATGTGTATTAAGTTAGCCGCTACCTGTCGTGAAGGTTTCTTTCGACGTGTTAAGCTCTCACACACACACACACACTCACACACATGTTGGCTTTCTTATTGCTCAGCACAAAACTATTCCAACTGTTTATCCAGTAAATACACATATTTACTTAATTGCCACCAATTGTTTAATTAGTTACGCAATTGCGCTTTCTGCATTTGGCACATTGTTGACCGGTTAACGGTATCTCGCGAGCACCTGTTGCGTTTAGTGTGGGCGTCTCTCCCTCTCTTTCGCTCTTTCTATGACTGTCGGCGCCCGAAAAGGCAGCGGATAAAGAAACAGACTAAATGTGATTACTGCTACAATTATCGTTTTTTGTACACACACCCCCACACACTCACACATATAGAGAGAGGGGCACATAATTATTTTACAAAGCTCGAGAAAAACTCCATAAATAGCAACAGTTGGCTTACAGCAGCTAAATACTGAAAACGTTTTCGACTAAAAATGTATGTCTTTTTGAACTTGGCTCGCCAATTTGACGCGCACCATTCAATTATTATTTGTATTTATATTTAATGAAATGTACACACGTTCTCTACGTGTTCTCGCAGCCGAAGCTAAACGCCAATGACCTTCATACTTTATACGACGTGTGTATGTACAAAATATGCCAAGTTACCCCCCACTTTGGTGCAGTGTATGCACATAAATGTGTGTGGCACTGACGTTTACTTTTAATTTCTTTTCAATGCCGCCGCATGTCTAAAAATGGGCAGGCGTGCTCATTTAATTGAAATTGAAATTGACCATTGGCAATGTGTAGTATTATCAACAATTATATCATTTACCAAATACAATAATCGCTTCAACACTTGTTGCTCTTGTTCTGCCTATCGGTTATCGAAAATTGGGCAATCGCAATCTGTCACACATCAGGATCATGGAAAGAATATAAACACACCTGCTGTAAGCACACACACAATACACTTAACGTCCCGTCGCAGCAACAACTGATTAGTCATTGTTGCTGCCTCTGCTTGCGTGTTGATAAGCCTGATAAAGCACCGGCATTATATGCTGTATTATACAATTATCTTGTGTGTTGTCAGTGGTTGGCGAGAGGGTAGGAGGAGGGTATACTAACGCTTACGCACACACACACACACACACTGCCGATAGTCGATGACAGGCCGCTTACTCATTTGCACTCGCATATGGGCAATTGACCAGGCGTCGTTGTCGCTCGCAATTTTGCATAATATTATTTGCATTGAAGAAAAAAATGCAAAAATCTCAAATATTTCTTCACTAATTAATGCAAAAAACAACAACAAACATGTCGACTGAAATTTTTAGCGGCTTTAACAGGTTTTCCAGCGGGAAAGCCGCATACACACATGCTGGCGCACTCGCTCTCTCACACACACACGACACGACACATAGGCGAGGCACTGTCAGACTGGAAAGTCACACGTATAGCATACAGCAGTTGTCTCTGTCGCACATCGTACTAAACCACCACCGCCGCTTCGTAGACATGAGCATGCAAAGTGTTTCAGCGGTTCATTTCCAGTTACGTACTCACAAATGTCAGTCGCAGACTCGCGTCGTTTTATCGTCTTCGTTTCTCGTGTGTGCGTGTGTGTGTAGTTTATATTCAGATTACTGCTAGTAAATAGCTTTATTTCAAAGTTTTCAAACATCAATTATATTCATTAAATAAATGTGTATCAAGTGCGACAGAATCTAAGCGAATCTGCACACAAAATAAAAAATATAAAAAATACACGACGACAGGCAGCAGCAGCAGCTACGAAGCAAACCAGTAAAAGAAGAAGAAAAAGTAGTAGTAGAAGAGAAAGAAAGAAGAAAAAACCGGTGGTTAGCGCATACTCTTGTCTGTGTCGTCGCTTCGTTCGGTCGTTCGTTCTACGTGCGTGTGTTGGTGGTTCACATTTTGTAAATTTAAAAAAAAAAATAATATTTGGTGCTGCCTTATAGAAAGAAATTTGTATTTGAATTATAAAAAATAACGGCCAAAAGCCAATAAAAGAGTGCTGCCAACTAACCGCCCATTTGAGTATCTCATCTGCCTCTGGCTGCCAACGCAAAATCCAAGTGTAAACACTTACCAAACACCCACAACCACAAGCACAAAAATGACGACCAGCATTCCACAAGGTACACTTTTGGATGTACTCAAGAAGAAAATGCGTCAGACCAAAGAAGAAATGGAAAAGTATAAAGATGAATGCGAGGAATTTCATAAGCGCCTTCAGCTAGAAGTTGTTCGACGCGAAGAAGTAAGCTTTGGATCATATTACAAATTACAATTCAGTTCAAATTAGCTGCTACTTTTGGTATACAAATCAATGTTGCAAGGGCCAGTATATTTTGCATAAAAAAAAACACCAGACACACCAAGAGCAAGCATTTCTTCTCTCTCAGCAGTGCCAACGTTTCCAAATGCAAATACATGCGCAGGCACACAGATACTGAGACATATGGATACAAATACAAATACAATAGCTTGTCAGTGACAGACTGTCACACACGTATATTCTCTTTGGGCGCTCTTTTCGTTCTTGTTCTCGCGCTCTCTGTTTCTACAATTGTTGTTTTGTTCCCCGGTGGTTTTCCTGTCGCTGACTGCATTTTGTCTTTTTATTTGACAATCTTTTGTTATTACAAATTATACAATGTTTAATGTGTGTGAGTGTGTGTGTTAAGTACACAGGGTGCTTCTAGATTCAGTAGCTAACGTCTTTTGGTTTATTTTGTCGCTACTTTTTTTTTTTTTTTTTTAATTTTTTGGTCTTTAAACTGTTGTTATCTATGTGACCAAATTCATTCACCTTTCAAAATGTATGCTGGTTTTTTATCGCTACATAGAATAACATTAGCATATCTTGTACGCTTTATGTATTCAATTTACATAAGCTCACGCGAAAGCATCAAAAATAGAAGAATGAAGAAATCTTTACGGTGATTTGTTTTGTGCGCTTTCTCAGCGACAAAAGAAAACCGGCTTTTCTACTCAGTCGAGAGCCACGGTGTTTAGATAGCGGTGTTCTAAATTCGATTAATTATGATTTTAACGTCGTGGCCATCAATAAATGGCTTCTTTTCATTTATGATTGTATTGGTGTGTGTGTGTGCTTCATCAATTTTGGCACAAGCCCCCCTCCATAAATTTTTATGTGCGCTTAATTCAATTCTAATTAGACAATTGCGCGAGCGCGGCAAGTTAGCGAGATATGTAGGGCTTGTATGTGTTTGTGTGTGTGTGTATCTGTGTGTGAAATCACAGTTTGCACCGCAATGACAACATCGTTGACGTCATTTTCTGCGCGCTTCTTGAGGAAGTTTTAAATTTTGTGTAGGGCAACAATCCTGGAACCACAGTAAAGAAATTCACTGTTGAAATGGTTATAGAACTTAAAAATCTTTGAAACAAAAAGAATAACATAGTTCACATGCTGACAAATAAAGAAAGAAGTTAAATAGACAACGGCACTCCTCGTATTCATTTTCATCATCATCTATTCATACCCTCAATTCGCCTATTGCCCGTTAGTTGTTAGTTTTGCTCTTATTTTTCCATGCTTTTGTCAAGTGATTGACGTTTAGTTCATCCCCTCCAGTTTCACAAAAAGCTAAAACAATGCATAATGTGTTTTATTGTTGATTTTTGTAGACAATGCTTTCAATGTCATTTTCGTAGCCCCAAAAGCGTTCATCCCATCTCACTCCCCCAACCCGGCAGCGTTCTCTTCGCTGACTCCCCCTCCTTGTTGTCATGCAATTGAACACTGATAATTTCAATGCCTCGTTGTGACAAATTGGTTTTGATTTGTTGCCTTTTACTCACTCTCGCTCGCTCTCTCTGCCTGATATGCGTACATACATGTATTTCGTAATTCCACGATCAGAGTCAGTGCGAGATTACAACACATGACAGCGATGTGCATACATATTTGTAAGCTGGCTGCTATGACACCCTGTCCTCACAAAAGGGGCAGATTTTATGCTTGAGAGCGTTAGTTTTGTGTTTTATACGGTTTACAAGTTGGAAGTTGTCTGCTTATTGTTTTTATGGCTTATTTTTCGGTTCATAATTAAAAATGCATCATATAACATTAAAACACACCCTACGCACTCGAACGTAGCCGCCTGTCTTTCTTATACTCGTATTGTTGCTTTTTTGGTTGCCACGGCAATTCGAGTCAAATATAAATTCAAGGTGTGTGTGACTAAGCCGTCAACAATTTTTTGTACATTTTCTTAGCCATGCAGCTTTTGCATACTCATGGCTTTTATTATTTATTATCATTTTGTTTTATTTTATTTATTTTTTGCATTTTGCCGGTCATTTTTTATGAGCTGATCGTTTGTCTCTCTCTGTCTTTCCTTGAAACTTGTTCTGTATGGCTTTGCATTTCTTTGGGTTTGCGTTAAAAAGCGTTTAATCTTCAATACGTTTTGTTAATGAGTTCAAAGCAAAGACCAAAATTCGTCTATTTCTATCTCTGTCGCACCCAGGCACAACTCCCGCTATTTTTTTTTAACGAAACCAAACGAAACTCAAGCTCAATGTATTTTTTTGTTTTGGCATTTTTGTTGTTTTCTACTGCTGCTGTTGCTTCATCAACGGTTTTGTTGTTTGACTTTCGTGTGTTTGGAAAGCTACGCTGCTCCCCCTAGTTGAAATGTTTTTTTTTTATCGTTAAACTTACGCCTATACATGTGCATGTACAACATGTGTGTGTATGTGTGTGTTTGTTTTGTATGCTGCCCGTCGACTGTTTGGACGATGACGTAAGTCAAAGCGGCACGGTTGCTTTTGGTTCCAATTCATAATCACACGATACTTTTACGACGCTCGGTCGCCGCGTTCTAAGCGTCACACTCATACTACAAATGTACAAACATACATATGTACATAGATATATTTTGGTATTCTCTTGGCAAATATGTATGTAAGTATGTATGTATGTATGTTTGCAATGCAAAATTGGCAATATTGCCATCCCGTCCAGTGGATCTGGACTGCCTTGTCCATTTGTTGCCGCTTTTGGTCAAAGTCGTTTTAAGCCATTTTTGGGCGTGTGCTGCACACATTTAATTCATTTTCGCTTTTCAACGTTTCTCATACTTGTTGTTGTTTCTGTTGTCATCTTTAAAAGGCAATGGAACATCGCATGCGACGGCGTCAATGTCAAATATTTTCCGTTCTTTAATGGGCATGCCGCGTGTTCTGTTTTGGAAAAACTTTGCTGGGAAAAACTAGCAGTTGAAATTGTTTTAATTTTTGGCAAGGTTGTTTCTCAAAAGTGTTGACGTCATGTGTGAGTATCCACTGTATTTGCTGTTGCCTATCTTTTGGGGCTGCCAACTTGATTAACACAGATAAACAAGCGAAATCGATATGTCCGCAGTTGTCAGACCCTCAATAATTGACAGGCTTCATGGTGTTTACGGTTATCGATTACACACGCAAACCGAAAAAGTTTAGGGCCTGTCACCTTGCTAAATCAACTGGCTAAAACGCTGACTCCCGCAAAAGGTGGAAACAAAAAAACAACTTTACTTTCAGATGGAACACAAGCTGCGGTCGACACCAGAGATTAGATTATATACCTATACTTACAAACATTTGAAGAGGGGTGGGATTTATTACAATAAATTAAAAGAGAGCGCAAATATTAGGGCCATAATTTGATACCAAAAGTAGCAAATATTTCAAGTAGATAATTGAGTGTATTTCTTGCTTTAGAATTAAGTTTATTAAGTTTACTTTAATAAGCAATTACTTAAGTTTTAAGCATCTGTACGGTTTGCTATATTGTCTTGTTCGTTCGAACATCGAATATTTGTTTTATAGGCCGAATCTGAGGTCGCTGCATTGAACCGTCGCATTCAATTGCTCGAAGAAGACTTGGAACGCTCTGAGGAGCGTCTGGGTTCCGCCACAGCCAAGCTGTCGGAAGCTTCTCAGGCTGCAGATG
The DNA here is from genome assembly GCA_958299025.2 of Drosophila histrio. Classification (NCBI taxonomy): domain Eukaryota; kingdom Metazoa; phylum Arthropoda; class Insecta; order Diptera; family Drosophilidae; genus Drosophila; species Drosophila histrio. The sequence continues at coordinate 4,141,277 of OY282581.2, forward strand.
AGAGCGAACGGTTAGTACAAGTTCATTTATATTTATTTACAATTAATCTTATCTTGAATGTCAAATGAAATACGTATGTGCCTAATTGATAAGTCTACAGGTCTACAGTCTAAGCAACTTAAGTGTCCAGCTCTAGATCTACCTATTTTATTTTTAAACATATAAACAATGCTCTTTTATAATTGCTTTTGAAATTTAGGATACGAAAAGCGCTTGAGAATCGCACAAATATGGAAGATGACAAAGTAGCTCTATTGGAGAATCAATTATCGCAAGCAAAATTAATTGCAGAAGAAGCTGATAAGAAATATGAAGAGGTATAATTATGAATATATATTTCTCGAAACTTTAAAAGTTTAGGGCATTAGGGTTATTAGGGTTATCGTCTTCTCGTCGTTTTCTCTTTGCTTCATTTAATTTTGTTTCTCGTTTTGTTTCCTTTAGTTTTTGAGGTTAGGTGCGTCAACAATACCGTTACTAATTAGGTTATGGGTTAAATACTGCGTGCGCTCTCTTACCAACTCTTAATTATAAGTTATATTTAAGTTCTCTCAACACCGATTTCTGTAAACACAGCATTTAGTTGTTAAGTTCAACAACGTCGACCGCAGCCATCACGCCCAGAGATCGGAACCACGGATCGTATTGTACCAACACAAATAGTTTATAAGTACTTATGTATATACACATTGTAATTATATATGGCATGTGTCTAGCTTATGGTAGTATATCTCTTAGTAACTGGCTGTCTAAATATTTATATGTTTGTATTTGTGACAAGAGCTAAAACATTGCCTTGTGCTTTTTAACGTGCTGAAGAGATGTAAACTTTACCCAATAGTCAGAAACAAACCTTTTAAGACTTTAAGACTACACAAAGCACTGTTTCAGCTACTCGTAATATTTGTACTGTTATATTTTCAAAATATTGATTGAACTGTAAAACTCAACAAGCAACAACAAATTCTTGTTTCTTTTGCAACATTCTCAAAATCTGTACTATGGAACGAACTAAAAATCAATCAAAACCTAAAACTATCAACATAATTCTCCTGTCCAAAACTGTATATCTCTGTGTGTATCACTGCGATTCCATGTGTTTGTCATAATGTCAACACCAACCAACAACCAACCAACAACCAACAACAACTCAACACTTTCTACACCGATGTGGATGTGATGACGTCGAATGATTCACGACAAAAACAAATTACGAATTCAATTTTGGGGCTGTACCAATGACATCCAATGACAAATCATCGATATAACAACTTGGTCACTGTCTTCTATGGGCATGGTCGCAACGTCGTCATCCTATAATATATATATATCGACAAACATGCATTTATATATATATACCAACAATTATATATATACATATATAGTGCTCGCAAGATTCTTGAGAATCGCGCCCTTGCCGATGAAGAACGCATGGACGCTCTTGAGAATCAGCTGAAGGAAGCGCGTTTCCTTGCTGAGGAGGCTGACAAGAAATACGATGAGGTGCAGCTAAATACCAATTTAATTACTTTAAGCAACAATAATAACAACAACAGTAACAGTAATTGTAAACAAAGTCACCCAATAACTACCAACAACAACAATAACAATGCAATTAGTACTGCTGCTGCTGTTGGTGAAACTTCAACTTTATCCTCCACTTCCGAACACAACAACAACAATAATAATAATAATAATGATAATAATACTTGATCTGTAACTGATTTCTATGCCAAACATAAAGAGTGAAACAATTTGTATAAATACATTGGTTAATCCAAGACTTGAATAAAACAATTTGGCACAGGAATCAGCAACAGGCAACAGGTGCTGATATTGTAAAACTTGTGCTTAAATCGATGATGTTGATGATGATAATGATGATGATGAAAAATGTGCAGCTATAGATATAGATTATGCTAGCATGCCGCCCGATATACGATATCTACATATAAATATGCAACTTTAACCCCTGTATTAGTCGAGATCATTTGTATTTATGTATATATGTCTCTCTCTATACTATATATAAATCCTATATGGAATATGAAATTTTTGATTATAACTGTCTGAACAAAGTCTAGCGAAAACATTTGTGTGTGTGTTTTACGTATGTATAATGATATGTAAAGTAAATGTTAAGCGATCCCATACAAAACTGTTAATGTACTCAAAGTACTGTGGAGCAAACTCAAGCAAAATTCTATGAACAATATTCTAAATAAAAAAGAGAAACTATTCATATATATGTAAATGTACACAATACACAACCTTAAACATATCCCAACTCAGAAAAATAATTGGATTATTTGTAATTGTAAAATTGGTTGTTTATTTTTCTATTCTATTGTAAAATTGGTTGGGTTTATGAAATATTTTTGTATAAATTTTTTAAAACAAGTAAATGGAAATTGCGATATGTAAAGCAAATGCTAAATTAAATCCGTACATATTGCATATATATATATATACATATATAATATAAAAACAAAAGATAAGAATTTGTAACACTTATTATAACTAAATAATTAAATTGAATTATAACATTTTTGCAATAAAGTTGATAATAACAAAATCTATCTATATTTCTAACTGAAGAGTTGTACAATAAAGAGCGAATAGACGAAGATATCTGATGAATATAGGCAGAGGAGTGTAGGCGAAATGGTTTTAGGATTGCATTAACTCAACATTTGTTTTAATGAATTTGACAGCAAATTGAGCAGAAATTGAGTTCAACACGTTTAACTCGGTGCTTACGTGCATTTTATTTTTATTTTCTCATACGTCAATCTAGACGGCTAAATAAAGCTATTGATAAACTGCGATTGGCGATAAGCAACAATGCCGTTGGCCCGACTGCCAGTTGCCTATCTTTTTTCGCAGAAACTGTGAACGGAAAACGAAGGAGAACTGAGAAACACACCAACTGCGAGTGTTGTCTGATAAGCTGGAGAGTGTGTTGCGCGGAGTTGAGCATAGATAGCCATGGCCTGTTAATTTGTATAGCGTTAATTTAGCGCTCAGAGACGAGCCAATGACATAAGCAACTGAAAAACTGAAAATGTTATAAAACTCTTTGATGATTAATCAAATAATTATAACGATTATTTGACACAAGAAAACGACACTCACTATTCATACGTTGTTCATACGATGAGTATGAATGTAAGTAAGATCTCAAGGCCTTTGCCCCTCTTCATGGCTGTGACTCACACTCACTCACTTTTGCTGGCCTCTTTCTTTCTCTTTTTTTTGGATGCGTATTGCATTTTAGCCAGAAACCTGTGTGATGTTGTTATTTATGAAGCCATCCAATGGAGCAGCTGGCTGGCAATGCATTCCTCACTTTCATATGATTCATTTTTCATTTTGGTCAGCATTTCGAGGCGTTTCAATGAGATTTGCATACGACAACGCGTTGTCGCGTTTCTGGCTGGAAAACAGGAAATTACATTTTGGCTAGCCTGTAATTAAAATCCATAGATGTAGTCGCCTCTCGCATATCGAAGTTCACTGAGTTCCAGCTACTACTTATTTGGCAAACATAATTTCCTTTTAATCTGTTGGTTCTTAAATCGTATATGCGATTATTTTTATCTTCCGCCAGCGAAAATTTGAAATAGTTTCATATTTTGGAACAATTTCCGCCAAAAACGAAACAAACAACAAACAATTCAATAGGAAAATCTTTGTAATGTGTCTGAAAAATGAGGAAGTAGTAGATGATTTTAATTTCCGTATTAGAAGAAATCCGCTCTTTAATGTACAACTGTAAGGAAATTGAATATATTTATTGGTACACTGATATATTAGATAAAAAACTAAGCTCCCCACTGAAATGAGTACACTATCAAAAGAAATATGGTTTTGACATTAAGTAAGACAATCGAAATAAGCACAAGTTATCAAATATCAACAACAAAAAAACAGAAAAAAACATCATAAAACACATTTAAAACTAACAACAACAAATTACCTATTGTTTAATACTAATAAAAACATTTGTTCCCTATTAATTTACATGTTAATTTCATCTTAACAAATGTTAGTACATATTCTTTGTAAAAACAAAACAAATTGACATAATATTTAACGCATTCTCTATGTTCTTTGTGTATATTCAAAACGATGACGAATGTAAATTATGTAAAAAAAAATCAAATCTGCAACACAAATCGAATATATATATAAATATAAAAGGTTGCCCGTAAATTGGCCATGGTTGAAGCTGATTTGGAGCGTGCCGAAGAACGTGCCGAACAGGGTGAAAAGTACGTTTTCAAATATATTAAATACAATTACAGTTTAGTTAAATGTTGCGCCCAAAAGCTTAAGAACTTTGTTTTTGTGTGCCAAAATAACACAAAACAATGTGCCCATAGTTTGTAAGTTTGTTATTTTTGCAGCGCTGTTAACTAACAGGTTTCTTTAATGTTAAGAACCAGCAAACCTAACCTCACATTTGTTCAAAGTGCATTTTTGCATACGTTTTTTTCTATTTTTTGTTTATTTATTGTTTTCCTTAGCTAGCTAGCTTTTTGCATAGTTTTCATAAATTGGTCAAAAATGTGAATATTACAACTTAAAGAAAAAAAAATGTTAATACTCTGTGTATGTGTGTTTAACGAGCATGTCTTTTAGTTTAGAAAGAAAGTTCACATCATGCTCCTTTCATATGCACAACATATTCACATTTTTTACCAAACAAAATAATCAGTACTTAAACTAATCGATAAACCTTTTCTATGTGCTCAAAACGCCTAACCCAAAACAAAAAATATGCGAATCCCATGTGTATTCAATGTGTGTGCTCATTAATATCCTGCCTGCCTGCTCGCCTGCCCGCCTGTTAATGCCCTGTTCGACTGCTGTTAACTTCTGGTGTCGCCTCAAACCCAAAGGTGGCCAGAAAGTTAGTGCTCATGGAACAGGATCTGGAGCGTTCCGAGGAAAAAGTTGAGCTCAGCGAAAGGTTTGTTTGCTTTCACGTTCAAATACTAACTGCATTTGGTTGAAATTAAATAATTTGCGCAATGATTACTCAAGTCAGGTCAAAGTGACAACATGTTTATTTATAATTTGCATATTTTAAAATTATCAAAGAGTTTACCCCCGAGGCATTCGACAGTTTTTAACTGTTTATTAAGTAATACAAAACTCACAGACAAGAAAAAAAAGTGAAATCGTTTGATGTGATATCAGTGAAATGTCGGTTTAACAATTGCTGCTATTATTATTAGTTTTTTTCTTTTTATTTTATTCAAAATATTTACCAAACGTTTCTGTGCAGACCTTCGCCGGGTTTGACGAGTCATGATTTAATTTTTTTTCTCACTTTTCTGTCGCCTCCAAACTCGAAAGATTTGAAAGTGAAGTGTCAACTAAATATTTGTATACCCTGTAGCCATTAAATTAAAAGGTATTATTAGATTGAGACCGAAGACAGTTTTTACGATTTGCTGTGCATAACAGTAGTATAACAGCAACAGCTGCAAAAATGCACTGCTTGCTGTGCATATAAAATAGTCTGAAAGCAGTGCAACTGTGAGTTAAGACTGTAGGGTATCTTCTGCTCGATCACTCTCGATTTGAGTATTCTATTTATTTGTTGTCTTTGGACTCGTCATTGTTATTTTGACGTTGGCGAAAACATTGCGTACAATTTTTCATTTTTTTTTTACTGCATGAAACGCGCTTTTTGTTTTTCCCACCAAAAACACAAGAAACACAACCAACAAATTGTTTAAATCACTTAACTAATGTGTTGTATTTTTGTACACTACAGCAAAATTGTGGAGCTTGAGGAAGAGCTGCGCGTTGTGGGCAACAACTTGAAGTCCCTGGAAGTCTCTGAGGAGAAGGTCAGTATGAAATGTTGCAATCAACATTCAAATTGGTTTCTATTTATCATCATATGTATATGATTGAAATATATCTCAACATTAAAATATATTTTATATTTACTCTATATTATAAATATATATATGTATTCCCCACTCCCGTAACTCCCATAAACAACAACAACAACATCAATAAATAGGCCAACCAACGTGAGGAAGAGTACAAGAACCAAATCAAGACCCTGAACACTCGTCTAAAGGAGGTAGATACAAAAATTACTACTGCAATTTGCGAAAGGAGTTTCCCAGATCTGTGGAAAAGCAATCAAAACCAACCAGCGATATATCTGTTTAATATACTTTTTCTTCACATTGTTGTTGTTTATATATATTTATATATTTTTGAATTGAACGCACAGGACACCTTAGAGGCGAACTCGAAATCAAATTATTATAAAATGTCTACCGAGAGAGCAACTTGTCCTTAATTCTTATTGTTATTTGTTTGACTAATTATTATAATATTTTCTATTTTATTTTCATATATTGTTAACACGCTCCGCTTTAATGTTGCCGCAATATCAATTATATTTATTATATTAACAAAAAATATATAAATATAATTAATATAATTAACGCACTGGACACAAAACGGCATAATCCTTGCCCACTGCCCTGACCTGCCACGCCTGAAACTCTGCATGCTTCAACAATTTGCCTAAACAATTTGCAATTTATGTTTTGCTAACACATAAATATTTCCCACCAACGACCACAAAAAAAATACAATAAATAATAAACAAACATAGGCCACACAAAAAGAGGAAACCTTTGAAACGCAAATCAAGGTTTTGGATCATTCCTTGAAAGAGGTATATGCCAAGTTGTATGCACTACAACTATATAGATACTATATATACTACTTAAGTATTTGTAAGCGTTTAATCGATACTATTTGTGGTCTCTGGTGTTGGTAAATGCGTAATTCTTATATTTTATTTAATCTATCTTAAACACGAAACAAAAAGAAAAAAGAAAATATGAAATTGCACAAATCGTTATTCTCAATTTTAAATTAATTGTACCATATGTCGTCAAGACAAATTTGATTATTTTTCAATCGTAATTTCAATATTTAATATTTTCTTTTTCTACAAAAATACCAAACTAAAACTGAAACTAAAAAAAAAAAATAAAACGCCCAAAAAAGTATTGGGAAACATACAACAAATGAACATAATAACCTCATGTAATGTATATCAATAGTGCGTGCATCATGGCAAGTATTTATTCTAGGACGTGTGTGTGTACATTTTTTTGAAAATTGAAAACAACTATTTGTGCATTGATTGCAAATCAACTAAAGTAAAATCATTGTGTTATTTTACAACACTACTTGTGCTTGGTAGTAGCAACTGTACCCAAAAGAAAACCAAACAAAAACAATATATTAATTGTGATTGCGACTTAAAACTTAATAAATAGAACAATAATGATATTCGGTAGATATTTTATATAACACACAAACACACACACACGCACATGCACATGCACATCTTTATAATGATGATGATGATGATGACGTACATACATATTATGTTATTGATATACCAAAAATTTGTTGTATATTTCTCGACGTCTAGGCCCGCGAAAATCAGAAATATTTTGAACAGGAACTCATACAGTTCAAATTAAATGTAGAAACTGTAAGTCGCCGCACAACTGAAAGAGCCTAGAGTATATTTTCATTTTCTAAAAACCAAAAAAAAAAAAAAAAAACAATCAAACAATTTTAACAGCATTTCGAATTGGTTCGATTTTCAATTTGATTTAAGTATTTTTTGTCTTTCATTCAGTGACTGCGTAGCGTCGTACAGCAATTGTTGTAGTTATTATCTAAATATATTCCCGTAATATTATTTAATTTGTCTAAATAGTACCCCAAATACTATAAACTGTTAACTAGAGTCAACAAGTTTGTAAGCATATTGAGAAACTGGGCAAAATTGAGTTATCTTTATTAATGTATGCTGTTTATTTTGAATGTTCTTTATTGTAACATATTCATTACATACGATAATATATGTACATTATGTTAATCTACATTCACTAATCTGATCAATATGTCATACTAAAATATAAATACTCACTGCTGGTTTTGGTAGCAAATTTGGGAAGCTTCCTTTTACTATTATACTAATTTGAAAATCTGTTGACGCACAAGAATGCGAAGCACTGCTTGTTTGTGCGTCTTACAACACTGGTGTTTCAACAGATTTTCAATTTAAAGCCAACATGGTCATTACGTACTTCAACAGCTTGTCAAAGTTTACGTATGTCCATGTAGCTAAACTAAGTTTTGTCTTTAAACTATACTAATATATGTATTTTTATTTTTTTTTCAACTTTCTATTCACCAACACTTAAAGGCTGAGGCACGCGCTGAATTCGCTGAACGGTCCGTTCAGAAATTGCAGAAGGAAGTCGACAGGCTCGAAGGTATGTCCGTTAAAGAATATTTGAGCATAAGATTAAGACTTTAAATCAATTGATTAGCAAGTTATAGTACAAATTTATAATTTTTCTATAAAATGTAGCAGTATTGCAATGAAGTGCAAAACTATTAAAGTTGTAGTTATTTGAGAATTATACAATTTTTCTATATTTTTGTTGTAAATTTAAGTAGGTGCAAAATTAAGTTCCTTATTCCTCAACTCAAATTCTGTATGTTAGTCAAGTTTTAAATTATGATTTTTAATTTTTACCCAAATTAATATATTTATGTGTATACTTTTTTTTATGTTTATTTTTCATATGATTTTGTTCGTTGTTCGTTGTGCTTAACCGATAAACCAAATCAAATTACAACTTGTGTGTGCCGCTTGTACACTCCCCGCCCGCCTCACCGCCTGCGCCCGCCAACGCCCTAATGTTTATTGTTATTTTTTTTTATATACATAATTTATATTTTTAAAACGCTGCATGCCACAATCACAGACGACTTGTTGAATGAACGCGCTAAGAACAAACTGCTGCAGGAGGAAATGGAAGCCACTTTACATGACATACAAAACATGTAAAAATCTAATTTGCGCTTATGTAAATTAACTAAACTGCCTGCTTTGACGTCAAATACAGAAAACTGGCGCTTTCCATATTATAATAATAGAAACACACACACACATATACACAAAAACACATACACACCACTACACACACACACACCGAGGCACACAGGACAACACCAAGTGTCTTCCATGCAGATAGAAAAGCGAGTGTAACGCCAATTTTGACAAACTCTAAACGAAAGAAAAACACGTATATAATTATTAAGCGTTTAACTCAAAGAAAAGCAGAAATGAAAGAAAACAAACAAACAAAACTATAACGATAAAATCAAAAGACAAAGCAAAAACAAAAACAAATACAAAAGAAATGAAAAGAAAAGAAAATGTTCTCTTGTAGCAAGCGCATTCCAAAATTAACAAATACACATAACATTCACATTTTCAAGCAAGCAGTTAACTGCAGTGCAAGCCGTGCAGTTGCGATTAAGCGCTGTTCGCGGTGTACACTGCTTGTTCGCTGTCATGTTAAATGGCAAAATGGCGGCACTTTAACACTCGATGCTTTACAACACTGTTGCAATATTTTTTTGTTTTAACTTAATTTTCTTTCTTTATTTGGTTTTGCTACATTTTTGTTTTGATATTGATTGAATTATAATATTATTATAGAAGATGGCAAAAGACACAACTTGCAAATTAGTTAATGTGTAATTATTTAATACATACATGTATTTTATGTAAAGTAAATGGAAAGATTCTATTTTGTATTTTGTCGCCAGCCTAACTACTGTATTAATTATGCTAATATTTACATTGTTTATACAATTCAAACAAATAGTGTTTGCAAAACGTTGTGTAATATTTGCTTACTTATAAGTTGCCACGCCTATTATTTAGACACAAATTCAAAGCAACAAATACAAGAAAAACCAAACTATAATAAAAAAACAACGAGATACAAAAAACCCAAAATGACACGCACACAGCGCACATCATTCCAATTTCAAGCATTTCATGATTAACATCTCTTTCTATAAATTGTATTTTAAATTAAAAAAAAAAAATGAAATCCAAAAAAAAAGAATATAAAAAACAAAACTAATTACTTTCTTCGCTAATGTGGCTGAAATCTGAATGTGTTCTTGCCCCCTAAAGAGAGCAGGCAAAAAGAGGAGGAAATGAAGATGAACATAACATTAAATGGCATTAAATTAAAATTAAAAAAAAAGAAGGAAATGATAATGAAAAGAGAAACAATTGATTTATTTACGATTTACATAAATTAATTATTTATATTTTTAATATATACATACATATATATTACATACTATACAAATACAATACCAGCTGCTGCAATTGCACAAATAAAGTATTTTTCAAAACAAAACAAAACAAAACTAAAGAAAAAAAAAACACCCGTCACCTACACATACTTACGTATGTATGTTAGTATGTCTCGTCGTGCTAACCCAGAGATTTGAGTGTCTGTTTCAGCCAGTTGTTGTCATTGTTATTGTGATGAATCCAACCCACAATTGGTTTCCTTGGAGCTGCACATGCTCTTCAGTTAACTAGCCATAACAAGAGTCGGTCAATATTTGCACTAATCATCTGACTTTTTTACTCTTAACACCACTGACCACTAACCTAATGAACCGACCGATTAAATCACCGAATTACCAATCCACCAGACGAGATGATCAACGAGAAAGAGCATTATGCAATCATTAACGACAGCTTGGACTTTACCTTTGTCGAGATGATGGGCATGGAGCCATTCTATAATGATCGTTATCCCAAGCCGCCAACGCCGGAATTGACAGAAGAGGAACTAGCCGCAAAGGCGGCAGCATTGAAGGCAGCGGCCGATGCCGCAGTTGCCAAATTGGCGGACCAAGGAGCAGATGCTGTTGAGGGGGAGGAAGGTCAGACGGTTGAAGGTGGTGAGGGAATCGATGCCACTGCCGTTGAAGTCGTTGCCGTTGTTGAGGAGCCCGTGAGGGAACCGACACCGCCGCCACCGCCACCATTTGACTATAGTATCGATCTGCCGCCAGAGGGCGCTGAAGTGCCATATGTCAAGAATTTCGAAGTGGGCGATGTATTGTTAACAGCAGCACCAAAGGAGGATGAAACAGCAGTCGTTGCTGCAGTTGATGGCGTTGCTTCTGAAGCAGTTGCTCCTGCTGTCGAAGTTGCAGCCGCGGAGACAGTAGCACCTGCTGAAACGGCTGCTGCAGCGCCTGCTGAAACGGCTGCTGCAGCGCCTGCTGAAACGGCTGCTGCAGCGCCTGCTGAAACAGCTGCTGCAGCTCCCGTTGAAACACCTGCTCCGGATGCGCCGCCTTCCTAAGCCTTGAGGATGCCCAGTTGTAATAGATAAATCGAGAAATGTTTCATTAGATTAAATAGATCACCGAAAGGATCTGCCCCAAGGATCTCGTTGCCGTTTAAAACAAACGTATTTTCAATGTGTTTTCCTTGTCGCATTCACTAACATTGACCCGTCCCCGCACCCGTCCCCGTCCACTAAACCAATTTTCAAAAAAAAAGCATTAATTTTTAGTTTTCTTAGTTGCGCTTTGCATCCTTTTCACGCTTTCTATCTCCATGCCTCTCTCTCTCGCTCTCGCTATTTTTCGACTGCTTGCTTTCTCACTGCCATTGAACCATCCCAGACGATCTAATCGTTGAAAAAGAACGCTTCTGCCTCATCGGCGACAGTCTCGACGAAGCATTCCTGGACTTGATCAAGGGCCTGGAACCGTTCTGGACGGCGCGCAATCCAAAGCCGCCCACACCCAAGTTGCCAACGCCCACGCCCGAGGAGTTGGCAGCCATGGAGGAAGCGAGAGCAGCTGCCGCAGCGGCCGCCGCTGCTGCAGCCGCGTTAGCGGGTGAAGTGGTGGACGGTGAGGGTGCTGTGGTTATCTCCGAGGATGGAGTGCCAGTGCCAGTGGCAAAGGAACCGACGCCACCGCCAAAGGAGCCAACACCACCTCCACCACCACCACCGCCATTCGAGTACTCGATCGATTTGCCGCCAGAGGGCGCTGAGGTGCCATTCGTCAAGAACTACGAGCCACCACCACCCGGCTCTGAGCCCGAGCCAGCTGCAGAAGGCGAGGCGGCTGCTCCGGCTGAGGGAGCTGCGCCAGCGGCTGAGGGAGCAGCACCACCAGCTGAGGGAGCAGCGCCACCAGCTGAGGGAGCTGCGCCACCAGCTGAGGGAGCTGCCCCACCAGCTGAGGGAGCTGCGCCACCAGCTGAAGGTGCTGCCCCACCAGCTGAGGGAGCTGCCCCACCAGCTGAAGCAGCAGCCGCTCCAGCTGCCGATGCTGCTGCACCACCAGCTGAAGCCGCTGCCGCTCCTGCTGCCCCTGAAGCAGCTGCCGCACCGGCAGAGGCCGAGGCTCCACCAGCTTAAATCAACGAAACTCGCTAAACGACAACGATAACGATATCCGCCCAAACGCTTACCACAACACTCGAACGTTCTGCTGCGAAAGACACAAAACAACTGCTACAAAATGCTGCCCCGCTTTTATTTATAATTTGAAGCACGTTTTGATAACAGATTATTTTTATATTGACATTTATTAAAAATTAACCGAAGCATTGCAAAAAGAAAAAAAAAACACGCTGAGTGGCTGCTTCTTTTTTGTTGTTGTCTGCCTGTTGCATTTTAATTTTGATTTAAAATTTAACAGCTAGCGGCGCACTGCACTACCGACCGAAACGCTGCTACTGCTGCTGCTGCTATCGTCGACAAGCAAGCAGTTCCAACTGCCTGCACTTTTTATTTATTTTCATTTGATGAGGTAATTATTTATTTATGTGTTTATCCAAGTGATTTGAGTGTCAGTCTTTATGTTGAGGGTTATACTGCATGTTCGGTGAAGGTTTTATGTTAATTGCATTTTTATGTTATTTCATTTTTATTAATTTGAATTTGTTTTCTTCGTTTATGATTTGACATCCACCTTAAACAGACGACCTGGTCTTGGAGAAGGAGCGTTACAAGGATATTGGCGACGATCTCGATACCGCCTTTGTCGAGCTCATCCTCAAGGAATAAGCGCACTGACCATTGCCCGCCCCAAAGAGCCAGCAACAAAATCTATCAACACTTTTATCGCACACTTATCGATATGTTTTTCGTAGCATACTTGTAGGCGCTATGTAAACGTAATTTTGCTTGCAATTTTGATTTTTGTGTAGATTTATTTGTAGATTTTGTGTAAAGCTTTTATTTTATTTGAATATGTGACAATCGCATTGTGTATTCGTTTAACTCAACGATTTTATTTATTATTTGTATTCAAACTATGCAATAAACTGAAAAATATATAAATCTTATGTGTATTTTATTCCTTTATGCTGCGTACATAGATGAGGTCAGCAAAGGTAAAGAGAAGTACAAAACGATTGCCCAGGAATTGGAATATGCTGATCTCAACAACTATTAGGCTAACAACAACACCGGCAAGAACAACAACAACAGCAAATGCAGCCTGAGATTTACAAAATGGTATCGATTGTATCGCGATATTCAGCTAGAAAACATTCTTCTTAAGCATTCCACAATAAAAAGTACATTTTTTTAGCAATAATATATTTGAAATATATACTAAATATATATTTAAGCAAATCGAGTGAAGAGAAAATACTGCCTGCATTAAAATTGAAAGCAAATTATTTCCAGCTTGAATCACCTAGAGCCCATTTGGTCATTTGCCAGACCTAATTTCTTTATGTAATATCTATAAATCCCACCAGTCAATAACTTACAAACGTATAAAAATATCTTACCATACTTATTAATAGCAGTTCACACAGTTTATAGCTCAGTAAAACCGTCAATTTTATGGATTATCTAAATTATTTGTTTATGCTTGCAAGTTATTCGGAAAATGTATCTATTAAACGATGAAGATTTCTATGGCCTTTGTATGAAAAGAAAATATAATTAAAATGTACACGTTTATAGCTTTTGTAATTCTGAAACAAAGAAATTAATTATAAAATATTATAAAACAACAACATTAATTTCTCGGTTATAAAGCGTTTATATTTTTATGACAAATAAATGGGAATCAATTCTTTTGCAAATAAAAACATCAACGAATGTAGTATTTCATTTTATTTGGAAAATATTTGGTGAGTATAAACATGGTAGAAAATAAACAGCTGTAGATGACAAATTTGAGCTCTTAGATAGAGTCTATATCAGATTTGAGTGTGAACAGATCGTATAGAAATTAAAGTTCAGTGTTGTAAAACGAGCGAAAACAGAAGTTTGGAAAACGGGAGACTATAGTTATATATAGATAATAACTGGCAAATTGTATTCGCGCCTTACAGCCTAAGACCATTTTGGATATTTTAGTAACAATTGCGAAAAGCGTTTCGGTTTGTGTGTCGGCAAAAACATCAAAGTCAATCAAAAGAAGAACTCGAGATTTCCACCAATTATCCAACACTTTTAGAACAATTATCAATAAGTTATCGTAGACCTATCGAATAACAATAAAGTTTCCACCTACAACAATTATAAGCCACCGAAATAAGTACATATTACCAGAAGTGTTGAAACAGGCTTCTATACAATTTAGTTCAGATTGAGCAAATATGGATAAAAGTGATACACAACCGATTGTCACAGTGACAACTGCTAGAAAAATTAGATCTGTATTGATAACTCATTTATTTTTGAAGATGGGATCCAGGTCTGGGGCATTGCGTCTCGGACGAGTCGAGGACGTATCCAGACTTTTTATACCCTGTGCCCATTAAAAATGGGCAAAAGCGGTATAATGAATTTGTGTGAATGCATGTAACAGGCTGAAGGAAGCATCTCCGACCCTATAAAGTATATATATTCTTGATCAGTATCAATAGCCGAGTCGATTGTTACCTGTCCGTCTGTCTGTCCGTCCGTCCGTCTGTCTTTCCGTCTGTGTAAACGCGTGGATCTCAGCAACTATAAGAGCTAGAGACTTCTAATTTGGAATGTAGGTTTCTGAATACCATACGCAAATCAAGTTTATTTTTAATTTTCAATACCGAGTCCCGTTGGTTTTAAAATTAGAAAAATCACCATAACATAAGCAATGTTAAAGCTAGAGGCTTGAGATTTGGCACACATGATAAAAAGCTTGGGCTTAATCTGTCCTGAAAATTTCATCGCGATGCCACGCCCCTTTCGCCCATAGCTCGAAAAAGCTGATAACAATATCAGTTTTATAGCTAGAGACTTGAGATTTGGCATACATGGTAAGTATCCTACTCTCAATGTGTGCTAAAAAATTCAGTACGTTCGGATATTCAACTAAAAAGTTAACGAACGAAATTACGCATTGGTTCATATATGTTTGATTTGCCTTTCGGCCGCTGTGGCGCTAAACATAAGCAATCAACAGCCGCAGTCCAGTGTTGCCAGACTATCCCAAGCTACCTACACTCGCTACAAGCAAAATCGACTTCAAGCGATATATTTAAATCCTATTATAATGAATATACTTGTCTTTGAGGACCTGCAAAGGGTTTCCTACAGTCGCGCGCGCTCGTCTGATCGGCTTGTTAGAATCTGGCCTTGCGCCGTATATCAGGGGCTGACTGGTACGTCCGGAACTCCACCTGGCATAATGACCTCAGAATGGAGACCATAGACTCACAATTCGGTGCTTATGTCGATCGATATAACAAGCATTTGCAGTCGATTGCACTACAATCGGCTAACCAGGGATCTAGCTGGAAGAAGGATGATTCATAGACTAAATCGCAGATCTTTCAATGATTTACTCCTCCATCCTCAGAGTGGGCGTCGGAGACACCACCGCTAATCATTAAGTAAAACTATCTAGCGCCTTTATAGGCTAGGATGACACTAAAATCATTTGATCTGTCACAACAAATATATATTTAAACAAAAAAAAAAAACAAAGTAATCCATTGATTTTCTCTTGCATAATCTGTTGTCCATGATTCCTAATGCAAGTATTAAATATGACAAAGACTGAAACAAATACCGAACATAACATAAAATACTTCTAAAATAAAAACTTTTACATAAAAATAAATGATTCATACAATTACATTTAATATTGTAAAATGCAAATCGAATTGATTTAAAGAATGTTATTTGCTGTTAGTTATAGCTGGAATAATTAAATTTCGAACTGATTTAAATCACTTAAATGCTTTTCTAATTATATATATATATATATATATTTATACATAGTATATAAGTTAAATTCTCACGTCACATTTGAATACGCTAACAGAATGAAATATTTCTCAATATTTATTTAATCAAAATAGATTCTCATCTTGTTAGCCATGTTCGTGTCTCTGGCTTCAATCGTACATTTATGTGCTATTTTTAGGCGCACTTCTGATGGATACAGATACAGATACAAGAGCATACAATGAAAATTAAGAAACATTAAGAAACAAAAAAAAAAAAGAAAAGAAATCAATTGAAATACAAAACAGAAGAAAAAATCAGCGGAAAACGCATAATTTTCACGCCTCTGTCTGTGAGGCATATGATGAGAATGCAATGAAAGAAAAAAACGGGAGCGATACCAATAGATATAGTACGATTGGGTGAGAGCATTTCTAGAGATATACTTGAGCACACAGATACAGGCACATGTGTGTCTACATGTATTTTGGGGATATTTCGAGGGAAATTTTGTGATCGGGCCATGAAAAGTTGCGAAAGCGCTTTTCCGCATATACATATACATATATACATATATATATATATATATTTTTAATGGGAAATTTTTACGAAATGAAAAATTATTCAATACTGCGTTGGTGTGACCATATGCATGTATGTGTGTGCATATATATCCCTGTATCCGTGTGTATGTGTGTGTGTGTGCTGTGTGCGCTGTGTGCGCCTTGTGTTATTTCTTGGGGTCGCTTTCTCGGGACGGCGACTTTGTCAGCATCAGTGTTCTCGGGGTTTCGACAGCGTATAGTGTGTTTGAAACGCTAAGGTTAGTTACGGCTGCTGCTGACAGGATTTTTGCACTGGGAATATTACACAAAAAAAAAAAAAATATATATATATAAGGAAAAAAAAATATCACAAATATTTGATATCTTAAATTAAAACTGCGACAATTAGTAACAAACGTTCATTTTGCAGTACCAAAAAACTGTTTGGTAAAAAAAAAACACTAAGTGAAAAAAAGTGCATGCAAATTGCATTCTACATATTACAAAAAAAATATATATACATATATATCTAAAGTATATATATATATAAAGAAATAAGTTACAATTTATTGACTGTGCGTATGTATGTGTCCAAAAATAAATATAAAGAGCAATTTTTTCAAATATATTAAAACTAAAAAAAAAAGCGTAACGACAAACGACTAAAAATAATTGCCAATAAAATCATAAAGAAAAGTGTCAGCGAAATGTTTTTCAACTTAATAAAAAAACTGCAGAAAGGATCTCAAGAGTGAACTGTTTATTCAGTTTCTTGAGATCGAATTCCAACTGCGAAATATAACATTAAATTTATGATGACTTTTGGACGCTGTGCGAAAATTCGCTTATAAGGAATTTTGTAACTAAATCTCACAGATATATATATATATATGTGTATGAGTGAATATCTGCACACATTGACACATACATATATGCGAAAAGCTGCACACAGATAGACACACACACATTTGCACATGACTGAAGCTACGCACAATTTTCACAAACACACACTAGAAAAGCTGCTGCTGAGCATTTTTCTATTTTTCTTTAAAATTAACTACAGACAGACACCTGCCTGTCACAGATACAGATACATACACACACACACACAGAGATACTCAAAAGCAACTTTAAAGATTTTATTTTTAACTCAACTCGAAACATAGACTAAAAAGCTTTCCTTTTTTTGCTTGCTGAGCTTTCATGATCTCATGATCTCAACGAATATTTAGCTTTCTTGCTATTGGTAATTTATCCTTGAGTTTGTTTTTGGCCATTTGACAGAAATGCTCTGAAATTATTAGAGAGATCTATGTAGAGAATATACGTATTCAGATATACTATATTACGTATATAAGTATAGATATAGATGCTTGTGGGTATATCCGCCCACACAACAATTTATGAATGCCTATGAAGGCCACAGCTGCAGATATCTAACATGAATATGTACTTAAAGATGCTTTTGAAATTATTATGATAGTATAATTAAGTTATTAGGTTAAAGAAAATGACAAACGTTTATTTTCTTAAACATCTTTTTTATGCTTCATAAGATACTTTAGTTTTTCCTTGCTGCAACGACGTCAGTTTAACTTGTTCTTGCAACATTCATATACTTCATAAGATACTTTATTTTTTCCTAAACAGCAACTCTTTAACTTGTTCTAGACAAATATATGTAGCTCTGGGACCCCCAAGATACAACATAAATGACTTTGCCCCACTTTTCAAGATACACACACCAAATGAGAAAAAAAAAACACCCACACATTATCTGACCCCAAAAAAAAAGAAATGTCTATAGAATTGACTGAAAATTTCTACAAATTGCAATCGGCGTGTGTGTATCTATGTATGTGTGAGTGTGTGAGTGTGTGAATGTGTGAATGTGTGTATGTGTTAATAATGGAAACTCTAGAATTACAGATCAGGCAAAATATGTCCAAAAAACGACAGCGCCAGCGATGTCTTAGTATATGTATCTATGTGGACTGGATATGCTCACAGGCAGGCAAAAGCATATCAAGTTTATTTTTAAATACAACAAATAAATACGTAGAAAGAGATAGCGAGAGACAAAATGAGTGTGTGTGAGTGTGTGTGAGAGAGAGAGAGAGAGGGGGGGGGGGAAGATGAACGTCAGTTTAATAGTGGGCGTATTTGAAACAGAAAATTGCGTTAGATTTTATAAATTTTTCGGCAAAGCAAAATATGTTTACAATTAGCTTTTGATATATCTATGTGTATGTATATATATTCTATGGATATATATAGTATATATAGATATACCCATTTGATGGGAATACGTAAAGTAAACAGATTTTGTATAAAGTGCATTTTTTATGAGCTGCGAGAAACATTTGAATAGAAATTGAAGGCTGTCGAGTGGAAAAGTGCAGATACGTTTAATTAGATAGAAAAATCATTTATTTATATATAGTAGATAGCATTTAAGCTGCAGAAGTATAGGTTATATTTTCTATAATTTATAATTTCAACTTTTCAATAAATATATAACTGCATTTTACCTATTTACAGTGCCTTTTTCCAGTTTTCTTCCCTCCTAAGCGAAAAACAAAAACACAAACACCATGGACGCCATCAAGAAGAAGATGCAAGCGATGAAGCTTGAGAAGGATAATGCCATTGACAAGGCAGATACCTGTGAGAATCAAGCTAAGGATGCCAATTCCCGCGCCGACAAACTCAATGAGGAGGTGCGCGATTTGGAGAAGAAATTCGTTCAGGTTGAGGTCGATCTGGTCACCGCCAAGGAGCAGCTGGAGAAGGCCAACCACGAATTGGAGGAGAAGGAGAAACTGTTGACCTCCACGGAATCTGAGGTCGCCACCTTGAACCGTAAGGTCCAACAGATTGAGGAGGATTTGGAGAAATCTGAGGAACGCTCAACCACCGCACAACAGAAGCTGTTGGAGGCCACACAATCGGCCGATGAGAACAACCGTATGTGCAAAGTATTGGAGAACCGTTCCCAGCAGGATGAGGAGCGTATGGATCAGTTGACCAACCAATTGAAGGAAGCCCGCATGCTGGCTGAGGATGCTGATACCAAGTCCGATGAAGTGTCCCGCAAGCTGGCCTTCGTTGAAGACGAGCTCGAAGTGGCTGAGGATCGTGTCCGCTCCGGTGAATCCAAGATCATGGAGCTGGAGGAAGAACTGAAGGTATTTTCTTTTGAATAGTTGTTAAAAAAACTAATGAATCCCATTAACATTGTCGTTTGTCACACATTGTTTTAGGTTGTCGGCAACTCGCTGAAATCTCTGGAAGTGTCCGAGGAGAAGGCCAACCAGCGTGTTGAGGAATTCAAGCGCGAAATGAAGACCTTGTCCATCAAGTTGAAGGAAGCCGAACAGCGTGCCGAACACGCTGAGAAGCAAGTGAAGCGCCTGCAGAAGGAGGTCGACAGGCTAGAAGGTATTTATTGCTATCATATCAGTTAACCATAGTTCTAGCACCCAATTGACCCAGCTCAGTGCACCAATGAGATGCAATGAGAGCAGAGGTCGTCTATACGATGTGTAAATATCGCATTGATTTCCAGTTTCTAAAACTCAATGCAGCTTTAACTAATGCGTACAGTCTATGCAAATAGTATGCGAATACGTGCTCGCAATATCTACATTGTACATATGTTGATTGTTCAACTTACACTGCTTCTATTAATAATGTAATATAAATTTATAAAAAAAAAACAACAACAAATGCTTTTTGCAGACCGTCTCTTCCATGAGAAAGAAAAGTACAAAGCAATCTGCGACGATTTGGACCAGACATTTGCTGAACTTACTGGATATTAAAACAGAATACAGAAAACAGAAAAAAGAACAAACACAATTCCCAAAATATACAAAAACATACATATATCCTACACACACACACACACACACAAATTTCCTAGCCGTTTCCTAACTGACCTCATACATATTTGCAATTCCGTCCCCAACCTCTTGACACTGTGCGGATTATTCGACATAATCCACACTGTAAATAATTTGTTTAGTCTTGCTTTAAACTGCACCCGATACACTGTAAAAATACAACCAGACCAAAAGTTCCACTATCAAATATGAAATATGAAAAAATGCCAACTGTAATTATTATTTATGCTTTCGATAAACCAGGTGATTTCAAATTATGTTATACTTACTATAGTTAGTATGTGATATGAGAAATGAATTTCTGTTTAGTGTTTTATGTGGCATGTTGAATTTGTCTTCGCCTACCCAGACACAAAAAACAAGCCCAATTTTGATCTATCTATCTATCTATCTATCTGCAGTTGCCTTGCTGCACTCATCGTTATACTATCATTTAATTACTTGTATCTAAATTGCAGTTCAGTTGGCTTTTGCCAAGGTTCCACAAAATATCTCGTTGACAGATGTTGAATATACACGATGTAGTTCAATTTTTGGTCACCCCACACAATTATCATTTGCTCATTTATTTTTACAGTTCTATGAAGGAATCCTCCTCCTTTCAGACCCCCTTTTCCAACACGCAAAGCAATCGTTAATAATAATACTAAACTTAATATATATGAATAAAGTCAAACGCTTGACAAAACAGCGACAAACTAACAACAATATTAACGAATAGCACTTGATATTATTATTTACCACATTTATGTGTGTTATGTATTGCAGTTTCTGTTGTTTTTATCTTAATTATATTGCATAATTCATACTAATGCTCGTTTATTATTAATTTCTCAGACGAGCTGGGCGTCAACAAGGACAGATACAAGTCTCTGGCCGACGAGATGGACTCCACATTCGCCGAATTGGCTGGCTATTAAGCGGGGGCACTGAGCGGAGTCTCTGAAATTATGGACGATGGAAAATGAGGAACTCAATTAAATGTAAACGAATATCATCTCAAGATCATTATGCAAAACAAAACAAATACCAAGAACAACATCCATTGTGTATATCTTTAAAAACAAATCTATTTCTAAATAAATAAATAACAACAACAACTAGATCGACAACAGCAAAACGATCAATGTGCAAAATTATACGAAATAGCAAAGTCACATCAATAACTAACTTAACTAAACGAAATTGTTTAACATTTGAATGCAACAAACAAAATAAGTAGCTACTGAATTCAACAACAATTTTTGTATTTTTAAAGTCATGTTTAAAAATATTAAGAACTTGACCACAACACTCACATTCGTGGAACGTCAGTTTAGAACAAAAAGAAATATATATATACGAGAGACAGTAGTAAAAAAAACTATAGATAGAGAGAGAGAGAGAGCTAATTATGTATCTATGCTATTAAGTACGATATGATGGTTGAAAATTTGAAATTTTATAATATATTTAAAACCAAAAAAAAAAACACACACACAAAAAATATGAAAAAAAGTATAAAAATTTATAAAAACGATTTCCAAAAAAAAAAATTATATGTTGATGTTTGCTTTGATGAGAATCCGCTACTTATTTTCTTTGCATGGAACAAAATAGTCGCAACTGGAAATAAATAGAAGTAAATTGAGTTTACATTTCTATTTATCTCCTGTTGCGAAACACTCTGCAAAATATCAAAATATTAAACTCTGGATTATTTCAGATGGGTTTGTATTACACATAAAACAAGCCGATCAGTCGAGCGTGCGCGACAGTAGGAAACCCTGTGCAAACCCTGTCTTCAAAGAAAAGTATTTTCTATTATAATGGGATTTAAATATATCGCTTGAAGTCGATTTTGCTTGTAGCGAGTGTAGGTAGCTTGCGATAGTCTGGCAACACTGGACTGCGGCTGTTGATTGCTTATGTTTAGCGCCACAGCGGCCGAAAAGCAAATCAAACATACATATATGAACCAATGCGTCTTTTCGTTCATTATATCGTCGCCGAGGCGCAGCGACTGCGCTGCGACAGCACTGCGACTGCACTGCGACGCATCTGCTGCGCATCTGCTGCGCTGCTTAAATTTGTATCTTGAATAATTTCTGAGTTCAATATCCGATCGTACTGAAATTTGTAGCTCACATTTAGAGTAGAATACTTACCATGTGTGCCAAATCTCAAGTCTCTAGCTATAAAACTGCTCTTGTTTCGAGTAATGGGCGAAGGGAGCGTGGCATCGCGAGGAAATTTTCGGGACACATTAAGCCTAAGCATTTTATTATGTGTGCCAAATCTCAAGCCTCTAGCTTTAACATTGCTTATGTTATGGTGATTTATCTAATTTTAAAACAAACGGCGCTCGATATCGAAAATTGAAAATAAACTTGATCTGCGTATGGTATTCAGAAATCTACATTCCAAATTTGAAGTCTCTAGCTCTTATAGTTGCTGAGATCCACGCGTTCATACAGACGGACAGACGGACAGGTATCAATCGACTTGGCTATTGATACTGACCAAGAATATATATACTTTATAGGGTCGGAGATGCTTCCTTCTGCCTGTTACATAAATTCACACAAATTCCTTTTTCCTCTTTTTTGCCCATTTTAAATGGGCACAGGGTATAAAAACGAATAACTGCAGCTGCAACTGCTCAAGTGCAAGATACTCAGCAAAAAAGTTTTGAATAAGCATTGTTCTTATTGAGTGATAAATAATATGTTGAAATATACCTATATATATACACCTATATACCTATATATACCTATATATCTTTTGGGTATTCATATGAATTAAATAGATAGATTCGTAAAAGGTTTCCTCTGAATTGATCTGACGTTAATGATTTTAAAAAATTTCAAATTCGCAACCTTTAAACGCATTGACGTAAATCTCAAATATTCAAATTACAAACTTATTCAGCTATTGGGAAAACCCCATAAGACCTCCGCAAATATCTGAAACATACATATGCGTCATCGGACGAAGCAAACGAGATACTTAAACGAGATGCGTGAAGACCTTCATTGCAACATCTTTGCCCATCGAGTAGTCGAAATAAGTCATAATGAAAGTCAATATTTCAGTTCGTCGAATGCTTCGTAACAACAGCCCACAGAAAATCAATTTTGTACTTTTTGAGAGCACTTCCAAGCATGTGGGCATTGAGTGAAACACGCTTCATGACCATTTGATGTTGATTATAATCATGGACCCCCCGTTCCCAAAGCTATCAATGAGCCCCCAATTCAATTCATTGAAATAAACACATTAGTTGAGCTTTAATCATATGCAAACGTGGCGTCAAACATCAATTTTCCTTTCTTTATATTATTATAATATCGATGCTTAGTTAGTAAAACTGATTGATTGGAAAGTTTGTTAATTGTTTATTACCTTTGTAAAGTTGAAGGTACAATTTATATCAGAGTGTCGGGAATGATATTAACTGAAAATTACAATATACAATATCTGAAAAAATTTAATTATTACCAGACCACTCTGTAATATAACTAGAATTTGAGATATATGTTTCAATATATTTATTAAATAAGACTAACTTTTTTTCAGCTATTTGCATTTTATCATATGTATAGTATATATATTTCTATACTCGTTACTTGGAAAGTAAATCATTTTGTTTGTTTTACATTTTGCAAACGTTTAGCATCTACACTATTAGTGCTAGCAATTTAAAGTTTGGTGGACAGACGTGCAATATCGCCACGAGCTTGTTCTCTTTTATAATTATCAATTATTCTATTTAATCGCATCAAGATCTTTAAAATTTAACAGTAGCTGTGCCTGGATTAAGTTTATATGCAATACAATCGCCTAAAAGTAGTAGTAGTAGAAGAAGTAGTAGAAGTATCTTTATTGAATAGATTTTTGTTTTGGATAACCATAAGTATAACATTAATTTTTAAAATTCCTTAACAATTATTAGATAATGATAATGTTTAGATCAGCATGGTTTATAACCGTCAGCTGATCATTATACTCACACCAGCGCCATCCATCCCACTACAACTGGCTTCCCGGATCCTCCCCGGCTACCAGATCTTTGGGTTGTGTAGCGCCAACATGCGCATTAGTGTCGTCTATACTGATTCTTCTACTATTTGCAACTTATATTTTTGAGCATCCTTTAGGTACCCAATGAGACTTTGCCAATTTTCGCTCCTTCCAGTTTAGCTGGTCTTTGTTCCAATAGTATATACGCCGTATCTCCCGCAGTATAGGGCAGGTTGCAATAAAATGAAACGTGTCTTCTCGTTCTCTTCGATTACAGAGCGAACACTCATCTATTTGATCGCGTCTATGCGTCGAAAAGTTAAGTTATATTAAGTTTGTTAAAAGTATGTAACAAGCAGAAGGAAACTTTGCCGGCCCCATAAACTATATAGTATATTCTTGATTAGCATCAATAGCCAAGTCGATATAGCCATGTCCGTCTCTCCGTCTGTCTGTCGGTCCGTTCGTATAAACGAAAGGATTTCAGAGATAATAAGAGCTAGAATCTTGAACTTGGTCTCCCAAGTTCTTTTTTTTTTTGGATGCCACGCCCCCTGCGCCCACAAATCGAGAAAATGCTTATAACAAAAGCAATATTTAGGCTAGCGACTTGAGATTTGGCATACATGATGAATATTGTGGGGTCGATGTTTCCAGAAAATTTCATTAGAATGCCACTCCCCCTTCGCCCACAAACTGAAAAATAGGAATTACAAAAGAACTACGTCGGAAGTGAATTTAAGCGGTGCCCTGTATAGCCGCAGGGTATCTTACGTCGGGGTCCCTATTCTTCTGCTTGTTTTAATATGTAAATAGTACGATTTAATATTAAATTAAAAAGTCTTACAAATTAAAATGACATTTATTTGAAACTAATGCTAATAATGCAATTTCTATTTGCCGGCATAAGTTCCAATTCACAAAATTCTCGCTGGATATAGATGAGCTTTTATATTTCTAATTGGGATATGTGCCAGATTAAGCCGCCCTATTGGAACTATTGTGACAGGCAAAATTCCAATTAATCGGGCATACATTTGACAATTGGTAACATGAACCTCATTGACTCTTTAAGATCTATAGGCGTTAATTATGTAAAATGTGTGTGTATTTATCAATTAACCTAAAGCAGACAATAAAATAACATATAATGAGTTTAACAATGTGCAAACAACAAGTCAAAAAGCCGCCAGACGACGACAGACAGACAGACAGACTAAACAAACCCAAGTTAAAGCGAACCAAACAAAAACCCAATGACTTACATTCGGAGAAAGTGAAATTTATTTTTGCATTTCTCGCAAGCAAGTCAGCGACAGCAACAACAACAAGCCATTGCCATGGTCACGACGACGGCAGCGCCCCAACCGCAGCTCCAATTGGAAGTCAGTCTCAGTCTTAGTTGGAATCTCAGCGTCGACGCGACAACAAGAAGCGCGCGCAACTTGAAGAAATTGAAAGTGTTTATTGAAAAAAAAAAAATTCATTTTTTCTTTGTTTGTGATTAAGCTGAGTTGTGAGCGGCATATTAAAGTGTGGAAAGACATTACATGTCGCGATGTCATCGGCCGCAAAGGAAACAACAAAGTGTCGTCATGCCTTAATTTTGCTATTAAGTCTGAGCCTCAGTCCCGGATTATGCAATGCGATTGCAGATGGAGAAACTATGCAAAAATACGCAAATGAATCAGAGGCGCCAAATTGGTCACAATTTCTCGAAGATTATGTGTTGAGGTGTGTGTGTAAGTTAATGCCAAATGGGATTAGTTAAATACATTTGTGCCCATTTTACAGTCAGAGCAGCAGCCAGCGCATGTCCAAAGATCTTGGCTATATGGGCAACGATATGAATGGACCCATTAATTATCATTCCTCGGCTTACAAACGGCCCGGCAACAACATCTACATTACACGACGCATTGGCGAGGCTGTCGAACTGGAGCCACATCTGCGTACGCCGGTGGAAAGTCAGAGTCCGATTGTTAATCCTCAGTTCCGGCCCATGACCAATCAAATGTTGCACCAACAACAACAGCAACATCAACAGCAGCAGCAGCAGCAGCAACAACAGCAGCAGCAGCAACAGCAATTGCAACAGCGCCAACAACCCGGTTTTTTACAACAACTTTTTGGTTTCGGTGGCTCAACCGGCGGTGGCAGCTCCAGCAGTGCCCCATCGTCGTCACCACAGGCACATTTACGCCCGGTGCCGCAGCAGCAATCACCCGCACACTCCCCGCAGCAACACTTGACCCATGGCACTTCTCCCAACACATTTCGCGCGGTCTCCGAAAACGATTTGTATCTTCTTGGTGCTATTGAGAAGTTGGTATATCGCGTTGGTAAGTAAATGATAACTTTAACATCACATTAGGAAAGTATTTGACTTATCGTAACAAAATTACTGAGACTTTTCCTATAACTATAATTACAATAAGTGAAAGTTGTTGTTATATTTCAAATGATATTACACTTTAATATTAAAAAAAAGAATGATATAATAGCTAAAGCGATTAAAAAGTAAAGACTTTGCATGACATAATTATCTAATATAATTATCTAACTATATAACTATTAACTAATATAAAATTGTAGACAGACAAGTCCTTAAGCTTATACCTAATGCAGAAAAACTGTTTCAATCTAATTGAGTGTTATACATACGAGGGCGGGCTGATAAGTAATCGGCCTCACCAAAAAAAAACATCTTAAACAACCCATAAATATTTTATTCGATTAGTGTTTTCTATCGGCTGATTGCTGAAAAAGTTTTAGGCGTTTTTCTCAACACTGGTAATTTTGGCGGGAGTTTTAGCATGGTCACTTTTGCATTGTCCCCAAAATGAGTAAAATAGAATATCGAGCTGTCATTAGATTTCTGTTTTTAAAAAAGAAATCCAACGATGAAATAAAAAATGAGTTAATCGAAGTTTATGGGGAATCAGCTCCATCGATTTCGACCATTAAATATTGGACTGCTGAGTATAGGCGCAGGCGGACAAGCATTTTTGACGAGGACCGTCCGGGACGTCCCAGAGAGGTGACAACCCCAGAAATGGTAGATAAAGTCCACGGAATGATATTGGATGATCGCCGAATAAAGCTGAGAGAGATTGCTAAGGCCCTAAACATTTCTCGTGAACGTGTTGGAAACGTCTTACACGAATATTTAAATATGAGTAAGCTTTCGTCAAGGTGGGTGCCGCGATTGCTCTCAGCGGAACACAAACGCAACCGCTTGGTCATTGCGAAGGAGAGTTTGGCATTGTTAAACGCAAATAAGAATGAATTTTTGCGTCGTTTTGTGACTGTCGACGAAACTTGGATACATCACCATACACCAGAAAGCAAGGAACAGTCAATGCAGCGGATTTCAACCGGAGAAACGGCGCCGAAAAAGGCAAAGATTGGTTTGTCGGCCAACAAGGTAATGGCAACGGTTTTCTGGGATGCCCGAGGCGTAATTCATGTGGATTATCTAGAAAAAGGCAGAACAATTAATGGAGAATACTATTCTAACCTTTTGGGACAGTTCGATTCAGAACTAAAGAAAAAAAGGCCGCACATGGCGAAGAAAAAAGTTCTGTTTCACCAGGACAACGCTCCGGCTCACAAGAGCGTTGTTGCCATGATGAAATTGTGTGAACTACACTATGAAATTCTTCCACATCCCCCCTATTCTCCAGATTTAGCACCATGTGACTATTATCTATTTCCAAACTTAAAGAAATGGCTTGGTGGAAAGAAATTTCAGTCGAATGAACAGGTGATCTGTGAAACAAACGCCTATTTTGAGGACCTGGACCAGTCATATTTTATGGAAGGTATAAAAAAATTGGAGGACCGTTGGACTAAGTGCATACGTCTAAAAGGAGATTATGTTGAAAAATAATAAAGAAAAATAAAAAAAAACCGTGTTTTCTTTGGTAGGCCGACTATTTATCAGCCCACCCTCGTATACGTTTGTCGGTCACTGTAAGTATAAATAAACAGACAAACATTTTAGGTAGAAATTTGTGTTTAGTTTATTTATCTTTTTTATTTACTTATTTAGCGTCAATTAGCAGCAGTCATTAAAAATATTTTTAAATATCAAATTAATTTCAAATAAAACTAGAAAATACGATTATGAAACTGACTGAAAAGATAAAAAAGTTAAGAAAGAGCAGAAATTAGTATTGTTATTTTACATTAGTTGCTTCACAGTAAAGAGTTCATTTAACAACAATATGCCAAACACTTTAATCAATTCTCATACATATTTTAATCTGCAGATTATTTGGAAAGTCGAGTGCGACGCACGGAGCAATTAATCTATTATTTGATGGCCGGCAACAACCAGAAGGAAGTGCGAGATCCTTGTCCAACGAACTTTACGCGGATCAGTGACAATTGCTACTACATAAACAGCCAACAGCAGGTGAACTGGAAGACAGCCAATACTGCATGCAAGGGACTCTCTGCACATCTGGCGGAATTCGAGAAAGTGTCAGAGAACGAGGAGATCATGGCCTATTTACTTAATCAGCCGGCGCACAGAGGTCGCGACTATTGGCTGGGTGGTCTTAACCCGGGTCTTTTGTGGATCTGGTCGAATTCCGCCAAACCTGTTAATCCCAATACAAACCTCACCTCGATAGCGATGTCACAGAAGGATGAAAACTCAACGGCCTCCAATCTGGTGGACAGCAGTGAGCAGACAACGGAGGACAACGATGTACTTAACAATACCGTTCAGATTGAGGGCAAAGGTCGTTGCCTGCGTCTCAGCTACAATGCTGGTAAGCATAGCTATGTGTACTATGGACAAGAGTGCACGTCCAGGCATTATTACATCTGTGAGTACGAGGACAAGACGCTGGACAATAAGATTCAGAAGATAGCGCGTGACCTAAAGCTCTTTGATTAGAGATGAATCCACAATTCATTCGATGTGAATACCTATTTATCAAACTATAGAACAAGTCTCTGGTATCTGGGATCTGTTTTCGTTTCAATGTATCCGAAGCGAAATCACAACTCAGAACAGCACTTGCATCTGTAGTTTACATTTAGCCATAGACAGTTGCTTTAAATTTTGAATGAATTTATTCGTGTGTTAAACATAAAATATTTTTAAATATTTATACATATAAATACAATAATTTATAACACATATTGTTGTTCAAAGGGAGCTAGAGTTAAGGATACTTTGTTTTTGTTTTTTGCACAGCAAAGCGAATGAAAAACCAGATTTATCGGCTGAGCCGAGGGATCAACTTATGTATATAGTATTAAATCAAAATAGATTTGTGCATGCTATAAGCAACGTTGTATACACAGAACAGCTGAGAGATCTTAACTAGCAGCAGATGCGACTTGGAGTCGTTTTTAGTCGGGATACAAGTAATCCTGCAGTATGTTTTGGAAAGCTATTTTGATTTTGCCACGATCTCGCCCATTGAGTTTCTGGATGTCAGGCAAAAGGCTCATAAGGAACATGGCATCCGAGTCCGTCTTACAGTCGCACAATTCAACAGCTCCTGTTGCTGCCACAGCCCCAGACGAATTGCTAACATCCAGACGTTGTGACGGCGGCGCCTGATGATGCGAATGGGAGTGTGAATGCGGCACATGTACATGACGTTGGGTAAGATAACCGTTGCTGGGCGTTGCCGCAACTGCAACGCTCGACGGCGTTGGCAATTCAGCATCGGATGCAGATGCCGAACCAATAACAGCTACTGCCGTACTACTATGCGTGGTGGTGCTCACCATATCCACGGGTTTACTGCTGAAAGTTGGACGCACAAACGAAACATTCGAGTGCGATTGCAAATTGGCGACGCTGGCAGCGGCCACAGTTGCAGCAGTTGCTGTGACACCTTGTAGCTCCTGAGAACGTGAACGCAGAGCACGTGCCTCCTCATGGTATGTACGCATCTGGAGGCGATTCATGTGCTGCTGTCTACTGCTACTGGTATGCTGTTGCTGCAGATAGTGCTGCGAGTAGCGTTTCTCGACTGCCAACGATGATGAGGTGGACGTGGAACTGGGTGCCGATGCCGTTACCGCCGTATCATATACGATTGGACGCATTTCATGTTCACCATTTTCATTGTCATCCTCATCCTGATGCGGTTGATGGATACGGTGCTCAGGATCTGTTTCTGTTTCCGGTTCATAATCTTCAATTGGTTCCTCACATTCCGATTTAATGTCGTTATTGTCCAGCGGGTGACTTTGAAAACGAGCACGCTGCTCCTCATCAATAATCTCATCGATCTCCGAGTTGTTGTGATCGTGCTCATCGAAGTAGTCTAAATAGTTGTCCAGCTGTTGCGGCTGTGGCGATGGCTGTGCCGAGTGTGTAGCATGGCTATTATTCAACTGCGCTGTGGTCGTGGTACTTGCCGCTGTACAGGTGGTGACTCCTCGCTCACGCTGCATCCTATTGGAGAGACTGCTTAGATGTGCCAGCGCATCCTGTACTTGTGATCCCAGCGATTTGGGCTGTTGATGCTTCTTACGCAGGTACGGATGCAAAAAGAACATGCGATCGAAGTACGACCAGCAAGGCGGCACTTTCTCTTCCAAATAGTTGGTGTACTCGCGTCGAAACGAGATGCGTAAATTCGTCCATTTGGCTAAACTGGCCCCGGGGTTTTTCTCAAGCTTTAGGTCCACCTCACGCCAAAAGTTCTCCACATATGGTCGGCAAAAGTAGTACTTGTGTCGAGGATTATATATAGCTTCATCCCGTTGCACAATATCGATCAACTTGAAGACTTCTTCGGTAAGCCAACGAGAAAAATTTGCCGCACTTGAGCATGTGTTTGTGGAGACAAATTGACTGGTGGTAAAATCGCTGGCCATGATGGAACACTACCAATGTGTGGGCGTGGCCGGTTTGAAGGTTACATTGGGTTTTGTTGCAATTTTCTTCAAGTTTTATTGCGGTTTTTTTTGCAAAACATTTTATTGTTTTGCAGTCGCGAGTGAATGGCACAACAGCTGCTCTGCTAGCTGTTCAACTATCGTTCACACTATCGATAGCCGCTATCGATTAAATATCACAGTAGGACATAAACGAAGAATTTAAAAAATATTATGCTACCATGTTTATTATAATTTATACGCAACGTTTCGGCAGTTTAATTATCTATTTTTGTGATTAAATATTAAACTTTTCTTTGATCTTCTACTAATTGAATGGTTTCTTAATTTTACTAAAGAGTTGTGTTATAATGTCAATATATTTTTTGAGTATAAACACATACTCAAACATACTCAGATGAAATTAAATGCTGAAATTATCGATAGCTTAACTTCAACGATGGATTGTTTATATTTTCATCAGAGGTGTATTGTTTAATTATCTATTTTATTTATCATGATATCGACATATTTTTGGTATACACGTCTGCAACATTTATAACACAACCAGTAAATTTTTATCCGTTGGTATGAAGGACATTGCTGCCAGAATTGCGACAGTTAGAATAAGCTAGACTTGAAGAAATATATTAAAAGTATATCAAGAAACTAAAATAAAAAAAGAAGTATTGTGGTATATCTTTTTCTTTTAATTAAAAGACTTTTAAGCTATTTAAAATATGCTATACCTATCATATAATAAGCTTAACTGGCAACACTGGCTGGATCTAGCCAAACTAAGCTAAACTGGCAACACTGATGTAGGGCGAATGTTTTTGTTGGCATCAACAATTTTAGTAGCTTAATTATAAATACTGGTATTATCTTGCAGAATACTTGTTTTAGCGAAATAGATTGAAGAATTACCCTTGCCAGCGTCTTCGATATGGCGGTCAGGGTGCAGCTCGAAATTGGCCACACATCAAAGCTCCGGAAAAAGAAACACCCAGAATTCTTCACCCACGACTGGGAGATTTACGTGCAGGGCGTAGACAAGGCAGACATAAGTGCATTTGTTGACAAAGTTGTCTTCGTACTCCACGATTCATTTCCCAAGCCAAAGCGCGGTATTTAACATTTTTAAGTGTATTTTATTTGCCCGTCAATGCAAAATAATTGTACATTTGTTTGCAGTAATCAAAGAGCCACCGTATATATTAAAGGAGTCGGGTTATGCCGGCTTCTTCCTACCAGTCGAGATATTCTTGCGCAATCGGGAGGAACCGAAGTGCATTACGTATCAGTATGATTTGGATCTGCCATCGTCGGGCCCACCCTATCACTATGTCGAAGTGAAAACCCATGTCTTTGAGGCGCCATCGAAGGAGTTTCGGGACAAGCTAATGTGCGGGGGCGGTGTATTCGTCCCTGTGGATATTAAACCCACAGAAGGCAGTCTCGGCCGAACGCGTTCGCCTAGTTTTGACAGCGGCAGCAAACTACCTCGGATCTAAGTTGGCGGTACCAAATAATAAAATGCCGTATCTCTGTGTTTATTGCAATTACAAACACTCTTTCAGATGTTGAACGTTTGTTTAAAGGATTAAAAACTATTTTTATAATTGTGTTAATATACTTGTGGGTAGTTTTATTTCAAAAGGAAACACTCAATTCAAATACGATGCCGGAAGTATCGATGGCGAAAATATCGATATATTTACACCGGCGATATATTGCTCAGTTTTGCAGCAGAGGTGCTTTGCGTATTTATCTAATGTTATTTACAACGATATCGATATACTATCCAATGTGTATGTAGTGCGAGTGTTTTCATTTTCATAGCAAACTTATATTGCTTAAATAAAAAAAGCTGGTAGTTAGTGGGCTTCGCACCCACCCTTGCCATTTTTAGTATTGACTTGAAGAACTATAAACATTCATATACTGTTGCTCCAGTTTGGCACATGGCACTTTTAGCTAAACTGACATTAAGACACACACACACGCAGACACTCACACTGCGCCGCATCACATCTAAACTGCCAAACTGCACACACTTTTGTTTATGTACGAAAATCCTTGCAGAATATTCGTTTTGCCGATATTGAAGATTGATGAATTACGGTTGCCGGCGTCATCGATATGGCGGTCAAGGTGCAGTTCGAAATTGGTCATACATCAAAGCTCCGCAGCAAGAAACATCCACAGGCCTTCACCCACGACTGGGAAATTTATGTGCAGGGAGTGAACAAGGCAGACATAAGTGCATTCGTTGACAAGGTCGTCTTTATACTCCACGAATCGTTTCCCAAGCCAAAGCGTGGTAAGTTTCTGACATTTGCCAACGGTTTTAATTGCGCGCCAAAATTAAATCAATTACCTTTCGTTTGCAGTAATCAAAGAGCCACCGTATGCCATACAGGAGTCGGGTTATGCTGGCTTCATACTCCCGGTCGAGATATTCTTTCGCAATCGGGACGAACCTAAGCGCATCATGTATCAGTATGACTTGGATCTGCAGCAGACGGGGCCACCACATCACCGCGTCGAAGTGAAGACACATGTATTTGAGGCACCTTCGGAGGAGTTTCGAGCTAAGCTAATGCGCGGGGGCGGTGTACCCGTCTTTGGGGCCAATATTGCTGCAGCCAGCAGTCTCAGTCGAACGCTTTCGCCCAGCGTTGGCGGCTCCGGCGATCTACCCGGATCTGAGTTGGCGGTGGTCAAGGCAAAGGGCAGTGGCAGCAGCATCGTGATCGATTCTGGGTCAGGGTCCGGATCTAGCAAAAAACACAAACCGCGCAATGATGATACCGGCAAAGTTAGTGCTTTCTCTGCAGTATTTGGCACGCCTATTACCAAAGGCAGTGGCGTCGTGGCAGGTGGCAATCTGCCGGCAATATCCGCGGCAAAGCATTCACCAGATGCGAAGGGACAACCTGGCTCGGGAAGCGGCAAGATCGGTTCACATGATGCCAAGGAGAAGTCAAGCAAGGAGCGTGACAAATCAAATAGTTCGGAAAAGCCACGCGACAAAGACAAGAAGGATCGTCATGGCCGCGACAAGGAGCGCAAGTCTGGAAAATCCGGAGAAAGCAGCAGCAGCAAACACGACAAGGATAAAGAAAAGTCAAAGAAGGATAAGACGCGGGAAAAGGAGCGAGAACGTGAGCAAAGCAATAGCAGCAGCGTAGTCAGTGCAGCTGCCAGTGCATTAGTCAGGCGCACAGTCAGCCCCAAGGCAGGAGCCAGAAGCAGTCTAGCCGAGATGAGTCCCAAGAAGCAATCGGCTGACAGCGCTGCCGCAACGCCCAACTCTCGCTCCAAGGACCGCGAGGAGCATAAATCGACGGGCAAATCGGAGTCAAAGGACAAGGAGCGCAGCTCAAACAAAAAGTCCAAGAAAGAGAAAAAAGACAAAGAGCGTGAGAGGGAACGAGACAAGCAGCGGGAAGATCGCGACAAGGAGAAACGTTCGCTCAAGGATGAGCGAGGACACGGAGACAGTCCGTCAACAAATAGCAGCAGTAATCTAACGCAACCATCACAGCCGCAACAATCTCAAGCCAGCTACGATGCTCTAAAGGCAACTGGGAAGTCCACGCCCAATTCGTTGGGCAGTAGCGCCAGTGCGAGCAGTTTGGCCTCCAGCAGCGGAAAACGTGCCCACGATAAGGAGGAAGTCCCTGTGCCCGTGTCTGCCCCACAGTCAGCTGTCACGTCCACAAAAGTCGTCGAGAAAGTAACGGAAACAAAAGGTGACAAGGCGACGAACAGCAATGGAAGCGGCACCACGGAAAAGAAATCACACAAACACAAGAAAAAGGACAAGAGCAAAGACAAAGATAAGGACAAAGACAAGGACAAGGATCGAAGCGATCGCGACAAAGAGAAGGAGAAGGAAAAGGAGCGCGACAAAGACAAGTCTAAGGAGCGCGATAAAGATAAATCACAGCAACTGCCAGCTGCAGCAGACAAGCCATCATTAGCAGTAGCAACAGCAGCTACATCTGAGCCATCACCCAAAACAGAACATCACCTAAACATCCAGCAGACTGAACCGATCACAGAGAAAACAGTAGCCGTGACCAACAAGAAGGAGAAGCACAAGAAATCCAAGGAGAAAACAGCCAGCAAGGAGGAGAAACGACAACGCGAGGCAGAAACGAAGCACAGCAGCAAACAACAGGCGACGGCAGTAGCAACGGCAGCGGCAACTGTTGCACCAATAGTTGCAGCTAAAGCTCCAAGTAATTTGGATTTAAGCGACATGGATTCAGCACAGTCGGCACCAGACTTGGCCGCAACCAATGCACTTGCAGCGGCAACAGCTGCCACGCTGCAGCATTCAGATAGTTCAAACAGCAGTTTTCCCGATCTGCCAGCAAAGTGCAGCCAACCGAAGAGTGCAACGACCACAAAGAACGCACAGAAGGAGAGCAAAGCTGCCACTATGGCTGTCAAGGAGCACAAAGTCAAGTCAAAGCTAGCCGAGAAGTCAGAGAAGACTGAGAAATTGGAAAAGTCGCCAGAGGCCAAGACAGAAAAGCTGGACAAGGCGGATCTCAAGGAGGAAAAGAAACGGAATCGACGCAACTCGCAGAATAGCAACAGCGGCAGCACCAACGCCAGCTCCACATTCATTGAGCCACCTCTGAAGACCACAAAAAAGGAGCAACCGGCAAAAGCGACTCGAGAGAAATCAAAATCGCCATCATTGCGCCAGGCGGCAACAACAGCCAACAACAACATAGGCTCTTCGCCCAGCAGTCACAATAATAACATCAACAACAACAACAATAACAGTTGTCCAGCAATAATAAACAACAATAGCAACAGTGGCCATTCACCGGCAGATCAGCTGCATCATCCGCCGAGCAGTGGCGGCGGCAACAACACTCCACTGCCCACAGAATACCTGACTGAACTGCAGGAGCTGCATCACAAGATCATGACGCTGCAGGACAATGAGGAGCTGCAGCAAGTTGTCGAAATGATTGCCGAAACCGGATGCTATGAGATTACACATAAGACATTTGACTTTGATTTATGCAAATTGGATCGAGGCACAGTGCAGCGACTGCAGGACTTTCTAGCGACATCGGTGTCGTGACCCCAAATGACAGCGACAGCAACAGCAACAACAGCGGCAACTGCTGCCTATAGCTAAACGAGATGCACCAAAAAATCTCTCATGCACCTAACCAAATAATCATAACACATTTATAGTTTAACTTTTGAAATGCAATACGAAATACCGCTATTCCCGAAATTATTCAACATAGGTACACCCCAAGTTATATTGGCATCGTGTATGTGTGTATTATGTTTTGCACATATGTTTGTCTGGTTAGTTATATAAGTTGCGCGTGTGTGTGTATTATATATAATGAGGAGAATCAGGCGGAGGGTGTTGTAGAACCTAAACCGAAAAGTATGCGATACTTTTTGAGAAGGCGCACACAAAGATACACACGCCCACTCAGTGCAAAGCTATCAATTAGATACTATATTTACATATACTATAATAATATTACAAATCTAATCTACAAAATGTATGTTTCGCTCCTAATATACATTTATTAGTTTTCTATTCGTTTATAACAACTTGATGCTATTTTCAATAAATAATTTATTGATTTTTTTTTTTTATTTTTTTACAAATCAATCATGATTTATTTATTTCATTTATTTACCCTTCCTCTCACACTGTGTCAGCTTTTGAATGTGCAGAAACTACAATATATTAAATCATTTTTTTATTATGAATAAGTAATAGGAATGTTGATAAGAAATCTAGAAAGCTCAAACTTTAGCATTCAATCCAAAGTTAAGATTTGCACAGTGTGCGAAGTATTGTAGTTATACACATTAATATAAATATATATTAATGTAATAATATATATATATATATATATAAATATATATCAACAAAATATGACAGTTATGCATATATTAAAAACAATAATCAATACTTGTAAGAGACAAGAAATATTGAACTTGCCATTTAAAATATGGTAATTAAAATTTAAAGGGGACAAAGAATGTTATATATTATATACATATATCCGTTCAAATATTTTACCATATGTTGCTATATACGTTCAAAATATGCCCATTACGCTTAATAGCAGGCAAGTGCATTAACAAGTTATAAATTATAACTATGTATATAGGAATACGAATTTATACAGGCAGTAATACATATGTGCTACAAAGACAAAGATAACATACATACATGAATGTATCTTTAAATCATGTATAATTAGAGTACATCCAGTGTTTATGATAATATTCGAATAAAAATACGCATAACATAGAAATAAATATCGAGTCATTAAGTCTCTACTTTGAATTGGGTATTAAAAACAATACGATTTTGCATGTATACATATTCTTTCAAAGTATTCATTTTGATATTTTGCTTTCGTTTATTAACAAAAATAATAATACGTTCATGGTGTTAAGGAACAAATCGTAAGATCCAACCTAAGAAATTAGTGACAAGAGGAAACTCTTTGGCACATGATTACTATTGAATTCAGAATTCTAAATATACAAACTATATGTGAATAATGTTTGTGAATGCGAGTAAGTCTTAAAGGAAATATTCGAACTTGTTTCTGGAGACCGTATTTTATACTAAGCTATGTGCACTTTTGTGCATTTCCATTGACTAGGTTTAGTCGCGGCAGTAGCAAAACTTGCGCAATTCCGGATCGCGCTCGTAAATACAATTGGCCTGCTCGCCGTACTGGTTGACGCGTGAGATATCCGAGAGTTTTGTTGTGGTATTGAAATGGTGCAAGTTGTAGGCGACACTCGCCTCATAAAGCGCCTGGCCTGGCTGGGTAACCACCTGCAGCTGATATAACTCATCACGCACAGCCGTCTGGCCATTCATGTTGGCCAAAAAGCCATCTACATCACTATTCGATTTAAACTGCAGCATTTCCTTGCGTGGCTGCAAACGCAACGCCCAGTTAATCCGTAGCAACTGCAGCGGCGCACACAGCTGACGGCGCTCAATCGTTGCGGCATTGATGGTATCCACAATGCTGTTAGCTGCTTTGAGTAAGATGCCCTCGTAGCGTGTGTCGTTCAGCTGGAGTGGCAGCCAGTTGAGGCAAGCACACCAATGTGGCTCAATGTACGCATCTGCACAGGATCGATTACTTGGTATAGATTCAAAGAGAGATATAGCACGTCCTCGCGCCAGTTCTGATATGTGAATATCTTTTGCTTGATTTGGTTCCGTCTTTGGTTCATTTAAGGTATTATCGTAGTTGTTTTCAGGTGGTATTTCATCAATGTTCGGCGCTTGCATTTCTACAAAAACAATCTGATCAAATATGATTGACATTTAAAAACATTTTAAATTGAATAATTACGTATTAAATGCATGAGCGTAGCATGTACATCAAAAGGAGTGCTGAGACGCTGCTCATTGCCCACAAAGTTGTTGTACTCCCGGGGAAAGCGCTTCTTGAACGATTCAGGAAAAGTAAAGCTGAAAAAGGGCAGACGCTCCTCCTGTTTGCCTTGCAGCGTGGCTCGCACGTCCGCAAATCGATTTCCATGATCGGCCATGAAAATTAGTATGGTATCATCAAGCAGTGACTTCTCCTTCAACCCCACCAGCCAATCGTGAACATCATCATCAGCTGCTCCCACAAGATTTATTGAATCATGCGAGAGTCCGCCATGAAAGCTAAATACAAATCGTGGTGCGTCTCGATATTTCAGCATGAACTGCAGAAATAAATGTAGGTTAAATATAGCACTTCATTTTAAAAAAAATTATTATTAATACACACATTCTTGGTGTAGTCCATCATGACCAAATGATCTGGCTGGTTGCCGATGCAGTGAGGTGAGCTGCCGCTCAGTATGTTCAGCGCCTGCATGTAATAAGTACGTAAGTAGTGATCAGTGGGTTGAACTTCAAAGCCATTCATTCGATACGTGAACGTGCCTGCATTTGGCATATCCTCATTGAATGAGGTCACGTAACCAAGGCGGGCAAAGTCCTGCCAAATCATTGGATACACATCGACGTAACCGGAGCCGGGCATACGTTTTCTCGTCTCCGGCAGCTCTAATTCCGTGTATCCAGCGAGCAGTGGTATCAATGCCTGGGGAGTGCCATCGCCAACAATATTGTAGCCCTGCAGCACAATGGCACCCAACTGCTTGGTCAAATAGGCATAACTACGCGGCAGCTTACGCATGAAAGCATTTCGACTCATTGAATCAAAGCCAAACATCAGAACATTATAAAACGGAGACGTCGGTAGATCTTGCATCTGTTGTTGGGCCTGAGCAATGACTTCGGCCGGTAGTACGGCCAAATTGGGTGACAAATTGGGCATTGCTGGACGTTGCACAGTATCGCGGATTCCAAATGCCATGCCATGCCATCGCTGACCGCTTTCCGCACGGCAAGCGACTTTTACAAAATCACTCTCCTGCAGCACATACGGTTCCTTTATTCGCACAGTGTGTCCAAAGCGTGCTTTGTAATCCGACTTGCGTATTATATCCGTATAGGAGCATATTATCTCGCCATGAATGGCGCTTATCTCGGGTTTAACAAAGCATATGGATTTCTGTAAATTTTTAAATAGATTAAAAGTTGCTATAGTCATATATATGTAAATAGGCTTTGTCAGGAAATGTTATTAGTCACTATGGACGCCAATCACGAAAGCTGACTCCAAAAACCCCAAGTCTAGTGACGAAAGCATATTCACGTCTCAAAATTACTGATATCAAAGTTTGTGTCGAACAATCTTCATTTTAATATGTAAACTAATTTAAAATAAAAAGAATAGTTTGGCATTCGACACTGCGCAAAAAGTTATTTATAGGTAAACATATACTGGACCTTTTTGAGTAATGTGCGGAATTCCAAACAGAGGATTTGGGGTCTTTAATTTTGTACACTTTTTTTTGTATAAAAATGTTCCCTAACATTTAACAATTCAAAATTGCAATATCTATATTATTAGCTCTTTCCTATCCTAAGCTGAAAAATTCCTAACGATCGTGCGACTAATTAAATCAGCCGCACCATAACTAATTCCGTGTATTACAATAAAAAGAAGTTTTTAATTTTCGTGACATTTACCTCGCACATCACCCAATCCGGCTCAGATTCGCAGCTTATTTTATTAGCCGGCTCGTAGAATTTCATGATATCGGGGTTATCCAAAGGCAAGTGGGGCTGTCGACACTCCCCCTGATTCATTGCTGACCTTATCGAGCGCTCCATTATTTCGCTGTTGAGAAACGGAAAGATAAACAATAAGTTAAATAATTATATATCCATGTGCAAATAGAAATACATACATAATTATGTGTGTACATGCATTCTTCAAGATTGTGTGTGTAACCAACTTACATGGTGAGACTTTTGTCTACATTTTGCGGCTGCTCGAT
Source organism: Drosophila histrio (assembly GCA_958299025.2). Lineage (NCBI taxonomy): Eukaryota > Metazoa > Arthropoda > Insecta > Diptera > Drosophilidae > Drosophila > Drosophila histrio. The sequence continues at coordinate 4,182,125 of OY282581.2, forward strand.
GAGCATGTACAAAGTGAGGAACATCAGGAGCACACAGCTTACCAGTACACATTTTTGTACACCACGTCGGACAAAGCGCATTTTGAAACTACAAATATTATTTTCTTAAAAAATTCAATAAACACAAGGGCCGGGAGTAGGCACCTACTTCATGATTTTAGATTGCCAACGTTCAAACGGTTTGCCAATTTAGTTGCCACAGTTGAGAGAGCAGTCCCGTCAACATAAATGAGTTGCATTTATATTTTATGAATGCATCGATTGTGTATATTGCAAAATATATTTTTTGTTAAATAGCCCCGCGTTAAACAAAAACAACCCAGCTGTCAAAGAGAGTTGGGATGCTGATAACATATATATATCGATATCTCGATAAATATTTGTGTGATATAATTAGTAGCGATAGTATTCATTCGATATTAGATTTCGATATTAGTGTGCGATATTTCTAACCGTTTTATTTTACCGTTTCATCATTTAATTTGGACTGCATATATGAAGGTGAAATCCTATTTTAACAAAAAGGTAAAGGTACCGACATAAAACAATATTTAAAAAATTCAAATGTTCGAAACAAAACTATATTAATAGATATGTGCATAATCGGATATATTTATTTAATCTTGATAAACCGTACTTCAATTGAAAAACACTTTTAATTTAAGGAAAAATTGATTACGTTTCGGTTTTTGTGATCTTCTTTTTTTATTTCTTATTAATTATTTTGTATTCACCTCTTCGAATGACGAATGTCATAGCTGCATCCAAACACTCGTCAAAATTACTATATATGAATTGAAATTGTGTATTTAATAATTAATGTCATTGCATAATTGAAACAATTGCCAAAAATGTATTGAATATTCCACACATGTTTAGTATTTCGATAACATCAAGTTTTCGAGCCACATCTATCAAAAATAAGCCGAGCTCTATTTTTATTTTAATTGTGCTGGTATTAATCAATGTTAGTATTTATTATGAGTCAGTTATATAGTCATGTTTTCTTTTGATACTTCTGTTATGAACATGTTTTACAGATACATACAATAACATTCAAGTTTAAATAAAATATTTCGTTAAGTATATAAGATGCGGTTAGACATTGTTAGCGATATTATTTCATAAAGATAGGGATAAGAGATTAAATTTGGATATTGCATGCCTATAAAGTTTTGGCTTCTTCAATTTCCATAACTTGTGTTTTTGAGCCATTAGATCGGTTCAATACAGATTCAATAATAACAGCGATAAAATACACAGTGCCAATGACAATAAAATAAAAAGCATAAACCGAAAACTGCTCAAAGGTGGTAAGATTGAGGCCGCCACTCTCAGACACGACCACAAGAGTGAGTAACGTTTGTAGTGCCAATGCAACAAGAGTGTTAATGCCAAAGATCAAGGCGAAGCTATCTTCCAGCAGACTGCTGGCCAGTTCGGCACTGCAATATGTTTATTAGCTTAATGCACATTAGGAACATATATCAAACTCACCTCGCCACCGTTATGGTAAAGCCATAAAGTGCCCCAAATAGCACGTAGCCCAGATATGATAAATATATATTTGTTGTCCAGGATGCCAATAAAACGCAGCCACCTTCGAGAACAGAGAGGACAGCCAATGATAATAGACTGGCACGCGACTTTAAGCGTCCGGCATGCAAGTAGCCCGCTAGTAAAGAAAATATAGCAGCTAATGCAGTTAGGGCGGCATCTACGGCCCCATTCCAGACAATCTATATAAATAGGCCAGGACTCGAGATCATTTTGCAATTAGAAGACTGAACTCTGTACTCACCGTTGGTTCGTTTTCAAAAGATTTCCAAACAACTTGCATGTAGGTAGTGACTTGCAGATAACCCGCCAATCCGATGGCATACCAAAGACTCCACTGCAGAACCATCGGATTTGTGTAGGCGCTGCGAAAGTGCGACCACAAGAGTTGCAACGGCCCAATGCGATTCTGTGTGGCAACTGTCGACTCGCCATTTTCAACAGAAGGATGTTCAATTGTTGGTGTATCTGGTTTATGATGGAAGTACAAGCTCTTCTCCACTCCGGGGAGTCCAAATGCCCACAGAAGAGCGAGAACTTGCGCTATTGTAGAGGGTAGAGTAAGAGTGTAGAGTCATTTTTGGCAATATTATGTAGTAGATAGATAGATAGATAGATTATGTAGTAGATAGATTTCCTGGAATGTATCAAGTAAACTACTGACACCAAATTTAATAAGATCCTTTTTTCGAAATAAAAACAATTCGATATAATATATTTAGCTTAATTTTAAAAAGGTGAAAAATAATAATGAAATCATAATCTCACGATAATTATTAACTTTAACCTTTAGAATCCAGTGCTTAACCTAAACTAGATTATAGGTAGGCAAAGGTATAGAATTTATAGGTAAATTCGTTAAATAAATAAATAATAATGTAATGAATTATTATTCTATACTTACAGCCCGCCGATATGTACAGTAGCTGCTTATAATTCATCCAATCCAGGCTAATTAGCAGCTGTGCCACTAATCCTGCCACCAATTTGCCAACAAACATCGCCGCCCTGGTGTGGGAGGTAACGCGGGGATAATACGTTTTGTCGACCTTTGCATAAATGTAAGAATAATATGCAACTTCGGTGGCCTGATAAAAACCATAAAACACCTCAACAATTTGCAGCCCCAATAGCGTTGTTGTCCATATAAGTACACTCCAGATAACAATGCCAGTTAAAGCGTTGGCAATAATGAGTGGTTTATATCTGTCGGAGGCATACAACTGTGGTCTATATGTATATAGATAAGTGCATAACGAACACAATTACCTGAGAAAGTCGGTGATGAGAAACACCACAACCAACAGGGCCAGATATGAGTAGGTTCCAATGGGATAAACAGAACGATTCACCTGATCCTGCGTCACGTTATACCACTGACCCAATAGAATCTCGGCATGATAAGGCTCCGACGGGCGCAGCTCCCGTAAAAATCCGAACACACAGAGCAAACATGAGATTTTCAGCCAAGACAATTCCATCTCCAACCCTACACCGACCACCTTCATTAACTATCTAATCGACAGCTTAGTCGACGGCAGCGACAGCGGCAGTTTAACGGAATCTTGAACAACTATCCATGCTTAGCATACAAATAATTAAAAATAATTACACCAACTTATATGGGGTTACAATTTGAACAATAAGTACATGGATTTGGTTGATTATTTGTAATCAGAGCTTACCGTCTAGAGATTAACGATGACGTTACGACGTCGAGTAAAAACAACGGGACGCTGAAATGTGCTCTAATCGTTAGCGATCGTTAGTGCACGATCTTTACATTCCACTTGCTAAAATTCACACAATATAAATTAATGCGGTTGATATGTATAAAAAATGTTATCACGTGTGGTACACAGGCAATTTTTGTAAAATATTATAATTACCATAAGTACCCAATACGTAGATAATCAATCTTAATTGACATGTATTCCAATAAGATAGAAGAGAAATCTTAATGTGCTTGTAGATGATGTCGGTAGCCCTTATGGCCGATTCCACCAATTGAACTGCGGGAAACAAAAAGTGAACTGAACCCGAACACAGATCTTGAGTAATCAATTCCTATAGTTAATTTGTATATAATGAACGACTTCCGGGTCTGAAATGAATTATACATTTACTGAAGTTATATAGACAGTAAGCAAATGTTTAAAAACTGTAAACAAAGTGCCGTGTGATCTCGAAACTTTTACAACTGTCTTAATTATTTTGGAGTTATAACTTTACAGCTTTGTATTAAGATAACTTGTACGTTATGCTATCCTCAGTTAGAAATCCCTTAATAAAAGCATATGGTCAATGTTATCCATTATCTTATCTAGGTAATAGTGTTGATAACACAGCTTAAGATTAATCTTAATATATATAGGACTTGAAATTCGGAATTAAGGCTCATTCCCTTAACTAGACAGTTAATTAACTAAACAAATTAAAAAATAGTTGATTATTTTTAGCCTGACTATACAAAAAACGGGCCTTTACTTATTGTATAGAATTAAGTCATACTCCACCCATCAAACTTTCCATTATTTACACAGAAATAAAAATTTAGTGAACATTTTGACAAATACGTTGCTAATTTTATTGTACAATTTGAAAGATGATATTTGTATAGGAACATCTGTATTTTTTCAAACCTAATGCTATCTTGCTATCGAGAACTATTAAGTACATTGCCCATGGATTTATTCCGAGCTGTCAGCCAGCTTTTCTTCGGATTTGCTGCGGTACCAGAAATGCTCTGCTATTAAGGATATGAAATAAATGACGGCCACAGCAATGAAATAAAACGCATAGACAGTATATTGTCCGACTGAGTTGAGGGCAAAGCCCGATTCGGAGACCACAATGATGGTAAGCAGGGACTGAAAGACCAAAGCAAGCAAAGTGTTGATGCCAAAGACCAGACCAAAGCTATCCTCCTGCAGGTTGCGTGCCACCTCGGCGCTGTGGGAAAACAAAAGAAAATAAATATATATAAAATAAAATAATTGGAAGCATACAACTTACCTGGCCACCGTAATGGTAAAACCATACAGTCCGCCAAAAATCACAAAACCCACATATGACCAATATATATTCTCAGTCCAGCAGCAGATTAACACGCTGCAACCCTCCAGTGCCGATAACACGGAAAGAACAAGCAAACTGGCGCGTGGCCTCAGACGACCCGTGTGCAGATATCCCGCTGCCAGAGCACTCAGTGCAGCCAGAGCGGTAAGTACGGCGTCCACAGCACCGTTCCACGCAATCTTCGGTTCGGGCTCAATGGTTTTCCACAGCACCTGCATATAGTAGGTGACCTGCAGATAGCCGGCAAGGCCAATAGCATACCACAAGCTCCATTGCACCACTCGGGGATTTGTGTAGGCATTGTAAAAGTGCTGCCACAGCAAACGCCCAGCACTGGATTCCACCAGACTGCTTGTCTGTTGGCTTGCCACATCAGCCTCGATGTTTGTGCCCGATTCCTGCTGCAGCTGCAGTTGATTTGTCTTGGGTGTGGGCTCAGTTAAATATGCTTCGCGATGAAAGTACAAGCTCTTGTCTACCTTGGGCAGGCCAAAAGCCCAAAGCGTTGCCAAAATTTGTGCTGTAAATTGTGTAGATGCTTTAATAAACACAAATTGATCATTTTAAAATGTCAACTCACTGGCCAGCGTAATATAATTGAGCTGTTTGTAGTCCATCAGCTCCAGATTGATCATCAGCTGCGATGTAATGCCAGAAATAAGCTTTCCGGCAAACATTGCGGCACGTGTGTGAGATGTAACACGTGGATAATACTTTTTGTCGACCTTGGCATAAATATACGTGTAGTAGGCCACCTCGGCGGCCATGTAAGTACCATAGAAGAACTCCAATATCTGCAATGACAGCACACTGGTTGTCCAAATGAGCATGCTCCATATGATCACTCCAGCAGCGCCCACTGTTATGATAAGTGGCTTATATCTAAAAGTATAAAAGATTTAACACATTAACATGTTTCTTGTTTATTCAATTAGTACACATTTACCGCAGGAAGTCCGTAATTAGAAATACAAAGACCAGTTGAACCAGATGTGAGTAGGTGCCCACCGGATAGACATCTCGAGTTAACTATGAAATATGATCGTGATAAATGCACTAGTCACTAATATTACCCACAAGAGCTATCAACACAAAAATATGTATAGATAATTATAAAAGTATTCGATTTATAAGCTGCAAATAGCTTACTAACTCTTAATTCTGTTATTATTTTGTATTAAAGTGAAACTCACCTGTTCTTCTGTAATGTTGCGCCATGGACCCAAAAGATATTCGGTTACGTATGGTTCTGAGGGTCGAATTTCGCGAACAAAACCAAAAATGCACAGCAGACACGAGATTTTGAGCCATTCCTTCATTTTGTAACCGTTACACCAACGTAACGTAGTGTAACGTAACGTATAACAATCACACGGTGTCGTAATAATTTATTTATCGCGTTCGTCAACTCGTTGTGCTTATTTTGATTGGATTTGCAGTCTTGTGCATGCTTTTAACGTTTGGCCGGTTTAATTTTAGCAACTTGGATTGCGCTTCTTGGAAGCGACAAGCAGCCACAGACGAGGCAAATTCAATGTACATATAATCTTATCGTTTTGTGGATTTATTGGGTGGCTGCCTGGATGACATTATCTCTCATTATTACCACACTGATTGCGCCTTTGACGATTATTAGATAATTGAAAGTTTATAATTTACAAGAAACACACCACAAGTTGTGATCGCTTTGACGCTCGACGACCAATTTACCGGCTTGACGATACGCGACATAACACAACATTTTGAATGTCAGAGACATACACATACAGGCATAAGTGCATATGTGCGCCAACAGTTGGTTAGACAGAACTTGAGACACCCTACAGCACGTTGCATTATTGAGTTATTCACTTTATATATAAGTAAACTTCTGCTCGCAATTTGTTGTTTAGTTATTCAGTTGATTGATTTAAATGCCACAGGAAAACAGCAACAACAGTAATTTAATTGAGCGATCTATTGATTCAGCACAATTTATTTATTCATATATTTTTACTCGGAATCGGGTATTGCATCACAATTCGACACAGCTTGTGGGCAACGTTTTAAGTTAAGTTGGCAACGCGATGTGAAAACAGCTGTTCGCACTTCCCTGCGATTGGCGCCTAAATAGAATTGAAAATAAGCAGCAGCAGCAGCAAAACACACAATAAACATTTTATGCAAATTGATTTTTGTATATTGTAAAAAATACACGTTTATTAGCGCGCACATTTTAAAATTATTTATGTATGTGTATGTGTGTATTACAAAGTATTAGTATATGCGTATGTATGTATGTATAAATATAACAAAGTAAAAGAGAGAACATTAAGCTATTTACACAAACAGACGGAAGTTTTTGTTTTTTTTATCTTTTATGTATACGTGTGAACAATTAATTTGTATGAATAGCTGCCCATTTATCAAGAGATATCAACAGATTTCAATAGACTATGCTAGGAAATATTGGCCACATTTACGGAAAGTTAGAAAATACGTGTAAAAACCCTTAACAGCAACATTGAGGTTAGACTCTTTCGCACATGTTTCGTATTCGTTGATTGTTCGTTCCATTCTCAGACGTTCCATTTTACTGTTGCGCAATTGGCGTACCCTGGGGACTTAAGGCCTGCGCTGAAGCTGCTGTATCCCCCTGGACAAACTCAATGGATGCCGAGTTGATGCAGTAGCGCTTGCGGGTTGGTTTTGGTCCATCCTCAAAGACGTGACCCATGTGGGCGTTGCAGCGGGCGCAGCGTACCTCGGTGCGTATGCGTTCTGGATGTGCAATTAGTAGTAAAATATTGCCCCCTTTTTAATTTGTATATTGCAAATTGTGAGATTAATTGGGTTCGTTTGTTCGTTTTTTTTGTTTTTTTTTTTTGTTTCATTGCATTACGTTTTCATTGATGTTTGTTTGTTTTTACAATCATTGATATTTGCATTTCATTTAATTGTTTCAGATTAAGATAAAAATAAAATAGTTCAAAAAATAAATTATAAAACAAGTGGAATGAAAAGCAGAGATTGAGTGTGAGAGGATATAATATGCAAAAGCGTACATATAACATAAAAGAAATGATCCAAGCAGAAAGAGAAACAGAAAATGTAACGGCAGAAATGTAATTGTGCAAAGGACAGCAAAGGAGCGAGACAACGAATGTGCCAAATGACAATGTTCGTAAGTGCGAGAGCGAAAGAAGATAACGAAGTAGACGACGTCAGTTGAGAAATGAAAAGTAGCGTAAAAGAATTGGAAATATTATAAAAAAAATGTTTCAAGGATGATTGATATTATTTTTTTTTTTATAATTTTTTTGTTAGAAAGCCATTATATGCGTCAGGTGTTTTGTGTTATTATTTTAACAATGATGTTGATGTGTGTGTGTGTGTGTGTGTGTGTGTGTGTGTGTGTGTGTGTGGGTGTGAGGGTGTATACATGTGTTTTGTTAGCAAAACAAACCCCCAAAGAACGTTTACAGTTACATTAAATATTGGTATTGTTTTTGTTTTTGATTTTCGAAGCGAGTTAAAAAAAGAGAAATAGAAAAATATACGAAAAATACACATTATTCAGTTTGTTGGACAATATATGGATCGGCTACAATAGTGTTGCAATGTAATATATTAAATTAGATTCAAATACAATGTATAATAAAAAGCAAAAACATAAAAACATAAAAATATAAAAACAATTGAAGAACCAAATAAAAAAAAAACATGGATATTAAATAAATAAATAAAGAAAAGAAGAGAAAGCAATGCGACCAGCTGTTTAAATCAGTTTTTTTTTTGGTACATTCATACAAAAGTAACCTTACACATACATACATATGTACATGGTTCCTAGCCCAACAGGATGAGTAGGAATGTTTGAGACAACTTAAAATAATGAAGATAAGCTTGTGCGTGCGTATGGATACGTTTGAATGAAACTGTGGATACTCGAGTTATTTAAGTATTATGCATCTTGAAACCGCAATTAAAAATGAGTTATTAAATAATCAGAGAAATTACAAACTAAACGATAATTTAGTAGTACGTTTATTCGAGCTGATCCATTATTATAAGAAATGGAATATCCGATACATATCCGTTGGGGTATTAATACTTTTTCAGGCCTCAAATCACACACATTTAGCGTTATAATATTTATGTATGTTTGTAAATAAACACTCCTATAAAATTCCCATAATTGTACTATATGTACTTCAATTCAACATAACACAATAAACTTGTCTTTTTCTTTTTTGTATAGATTTGTAGGTAATATCAATAATCGAAATTAATATTTCTTGGACGATGTCGTCGTGGATGTTGCTGTACTTTTCACAAAATCAATTGATGCCGAGTTGATGCAGAAGCGTCGATGCTTTGGTGGTGGTCCATCATCGAACACATGACCCATGTGAGCCGAGCACTTGGAGCAGCGCACCTCGGTGCGTACCATGCCTAACGTTTTTGAAATGACTACTGTTTTTTTAATCATGTATTATTTTTTTTTTTTTTTTTAGATTTTCATAATTTCATTTTCATTCATATTTTTTTGTAGTGGGAAATATTGAGATAGAAATTTTCGATTTTGGTTAGCAAAAAAGATGTGGATAAAAGAATAATACTCAATTAGGTAAGTTTAGTTGTTTTCTATTCAGAATCATAATTGATTTAGTTGCACATTCATTGAACTGGACAAACTCACAGTTAACGGCACAAACAGTAGGCGTTTAAGCGTTTCTAACAACTACAGTGAACACACGGCTCTAAATAACACACGTATATCTTACACTTGGACTTTTCAAATAACAATAACAAAACAAACACAAAAGGACAACACAGTAATGCCAAATACAAGATTTAAATTCTTTTCGATAACTGGGGATTCCATATGTCTAGGTTTCTGATTCATATCATAACTTTAAGCTGTTACGAAACTGAACAAAATTCAAGTAAAATCTATAAAAATATATTTTAAAAATTAGCGTTTGCTATACAGGGTGCTCAGCTTCGACTTAGTCAAAGATATGTATGCAAAGCGACAAACAAAACAAAATCAAAACTTTACAAACGAAAATCTCAAATGCAAAACATTTGCCAAACATCTAAAAGTACTGAACGTTACTAGGCTAAGGTAGATCGCTCTATAGCTCAAATAAACATACCTGGTATGCTGGCATCCCGATGTAAGGTCACTTTACCCTTATCGACCACATCGTTGAACGCTGGCCAACCACAGCCGGAATCATATTTGGTATCCGAGCTGAACAAGTCCTGATGACAGACAATACACTGATACATCCCCTTCTCGAAGTTCTTGTTGTAACACCCTGTAAAGATTTTATTACGTTATGCTTACACATGTTACAAATGTACATATATTATTGCGAACCTGTAAAGGGTCGCTCCGTGCCCGCTTCTTGTGTAACCTGATACTGTAGTGGGGTTAGACGTTTGCGCAGTTCCTCTTTGTTTACAGTAATCTTTTCGCTTTTATTCTCCATGTTAGCTCTGGAATTTGCTGTCTTGCCGCCGTCTTCGTCGTTGTTGTTACTGCCCTGACGTGAATCTGGAATTTGAGTAGATTTTTGTACTTAAGTTTGCGGTTAACATTTAGTTTTATTTTTTTCTTTTCTTATTTTTTTGTTTTTGTTTCATAACAATTGAGCAATTGATATTAATTTACAGTAAAGTGTGTACTTAGTATTTGGTTTTAAGTAGACTGGGAAAATCTAAAATCCTTTACTTTTTGCTATAATCGCTGAGCACATATAACATTTAAATTATCACCTAAAATGTATTCGTATTGGACTAGTTGTAAGCTATTTTTAAATCTTGCAATCTACTATTGTTTTACTACTTAATTTATCAGTAGATTTGCTGTCTGAAGCTGATTAGGCCATAAATTATAAAATGTGCAAGTCGTTGGCCTATAGACGATAAGAACCTTTGTACATACATTGTTATGTTATCAACAGTGATTTGCAGTAAGTCAAATAAAACATGTACAAATAATAATAATTATATGTTTACTGTTGTTATTCAGGTTTACCGATATGATGTGAAGCGACGGAGGTATCAAAACTTTCTGAATTGTTGAATGAAGAAGATTGATATAGATATATGTGTAGATTATGGACATAGTAAGTACACCACTTTATGTCTTCGGTGAGTACAGGGTATCACAAACAATCTAGCCATGCAATTTGTATACAAAACATAACAAGCTACAAACAAAATGCCCGAGACCATTAGCCATTACAAGAGAAGGAGAAGGTGTGAACATATTTGTAGTCTTTGGAAACTGCATAGCTACAAATTGTGGATAGAAACGCATAGGTTAAAAATAATTTTATGCTGCCGCACTTAAATGAAGTGGCGCCCAGTGTAAACAACGACGGTGCACGAAATGGGGGGAAATTTGGGGTAAAGCAGTGGCAACAATTGAGAAAAGCCACTGAAGTGTGTCGCGCACAATTAAAAACGATGAATTCATTTCGAATTTAAAAAAAAATACCGAATTCGAATTGCTGATCGAATGAAATGAATCACGGCGAGTCTAAAAATAGCAATTAAGTGGACAGTAGAGCATTAATGCCAACTATTTGAACTAGAAAATTGAACTATAATTGGAAATTCGCCAATTAGAGAGCATATATTTATAAAAAAAATCGATATAATTGCGTTTGGTGTGTTTTGTTTGGGTTTTGTTCGAGCATTTTAACAATACATCAAATCTATTGTATTGCAGGCCCATTCGAATCTGCAACTAATAAAGCCGCCACAGTGCAACGTGACACACCCACTTCCACCCCTTGTCCAGGGTATATTCTACTCACCCGCAAAGGAACGAGCGTATGGAAGAGCAGAGACAGCGATGGCTCCGGTTTTTAATTGATTCAAGTTGTACCTGTGCTTGCTAGCAATATATGCGATTTTTCGTGCCCACGGTGCGTAGCGAGAAAGTGAAAACATTTTACAAGCGCCTCTGTGAATTGACAACGAAACGCGCAACGGACAACTGCAGTTTGCACTTGGCACTGTTGGTTATTCAATCACATGCGAAATGGCAAAACAACATTGAAAAGTCAATGTTTTGCCTATGGGTGGTTTTTCTCTTACGTCCACACACATACACAAACTGAACTAATATTAGTGCAAGTTTTCCCACTTCCGTATTTTGGCGTTCTATTTCTACGTGTGTATGGCTGTGTGTGTGTGTGTGTGTACGAATGATGTGTGCACACAAAAACAGAGAGAAAGCGCATTAGAGAGAAAGCCAACGCTTGCAATTTGCTCAATTGCACTCGCTTGCTTATAGAAAATTGTCTGGACAGTAGAATTTTTCATAATTTGAGCCTCGTGCACAGCAATTTTCCAATCAACGTGCCTAATATGAAAGGCGCAAGGCAAACTTAAAAGCGCACACACTTTCTCACACACACACACACACACACACCCAGTGTCCTTGAATGAGGCGCAGCGACTGCGACAGAAAATTGCTCACCTGCTAATAAATAATTTGGTGCTGTTGCTTGTTATATTTCTATTTTTGGCTTTTGTTTATAATTTTATAGCTGTTGTAAGCAGCGTTTAATGAACGGTGCTCGACCACAACTGTCAATGTTTTCACAACGAAGGAAAATGAAAAACTAAAAAGCTAGAAAAACAGCTGCCTGTGAAAATAACCAATGTTGCCAGAGAGTTTCTCATGACCAGCTGTTGTGTCGCGTTGCCAACGATATTGAGTTTAATATTGTCGATCTGGCATTGCCACAAACATACTTTGTTGTTTTTGTTGGCGACTCATTGCTGTAATCGCGAGTTTATTGTTAAATGTTTAAATAAAACACAAAAAATGTGTGCTAAAATTAAAATAATAAGCAAATTTTCCAGATAAAGTGACGCGATGTGAAAATGCGACTTTAAAATATCTCCAAGCAGATCGACCACACGCAAAGAGGGCGTCAACAAAGGGCGAAAGAGTGGAAGAAGAAGAAGCATATAAGAAATAATCAAACTACATTCATACATACAAATATTTTCACTAGCCATTAATATTAGTGAAATCCAAACCAGAAGGCAGCCATGAGTAACCACAGATATCACGGCGGGGGAAGTTACATGCATCCGAGAATGTCGTACCCACACCACTTTACATACGTTTCCAGCTGTGTGAAATACCTAATCTTTCTGCTAAACTTTTTGTTCTGGCTGTTTGGAGGTCTGCTGATGGCCATTGGAGTATATGCATTTATGGATAAGCTAAAGGACGGCAACGGCTGGGTTCGCCTAGAAACTATTTACGATGTTATGTTCAATATATCCTTGGTCATGATCATCGCGGGAATCGTCATATTCGTGGTCAGCTTTGCTGGCTGCCTCGGCGCACTGCGGGAAAACACTTGCTTGTTGAAGTTCTACTCCATGTGCCTGCTTGTGTTCTTCCTCATGGAAATGGCTATAGGTGAGCTTGAAATTGGGCAGCAGTAGCTTGAATATCCCTTACATTTCATCATTGCAGCTATCATTTGTTTTGTGTTCCCACAAAACATGAACTCCTTCCTGGAACTGCAGTTTACCGACAAGATTATTCATTCTTATCGTGATGATTCGGATTTGCAAAATTTTATTGATTTTGCACAGCAGGAGTTCAAGTGTTGCGGCCTCAGCAATGCCGGATATCAGGACTGGAGTGAGTATCAAGTTTAGCCGATTTAACATCTTTAAACTCATATCCTTGTCCTATAGGTAAAAATGAATACTTCAACTGCTCATCGCCGTCAGTGGAGAAGTGTGGTGTTCCCTACAGCTGTTGCATCAATGCCACGGATATTAGCTCGGGACTAGTCAACATTATGTGCGGCTATGGTGTGCAGGAGCACTCTGTGGCGGCGGCCAGCAAACGCATCTGGACCAGCGGCTGCATTGAGATCGTTCGTGTATGGGCTGAACGTAATCTGTATGTGATCGCTGGCGTTGCCTTGGGCATTGCGCTTCTGCAGCTGTTCGTTATCTACCTGGCCAAGACTCTCGAGGGCCAAATCGATATGCAAAAGTCGCGCTGGTCGTGAGTGCCATAGCACCCGGTCTTTTACGGGTATCCTTTCGATGATTTCTACTACTACGACACTCAAATGTAATCCAGCGACGGTGGAGCTATCGGCCAGGCCGTGTCGTGTCGTCATCATCTACGTATTTCTCAAGTTAATCTGGTCCGTGCAGTGCTCAAATATATATTTCTCTATGTTATCAAATAGTATTAACCTGATTATCGATGATTGCATTTTCGAATTCTCTTGCCCTTTCAATGCGAATTTCTATATTCAATATTCTCAACTATTTCTTCAATTGACTCAATATTCCGCTCTAAATACTAGTTTTAATCCTTACACATCTATACTCATATAACCATAGAAATAACTGTATTGTAATGTATTACTAAATGCCACATTTATCAAGGGCATTGCCAATTTAATGCATGTTTGTATGTAAGTATTTTAAAGGCTTATTGAGCATAGACAAAATTGTAAACGAACAAAAAAAAAAGAAATTTTATGTATTTATATTATATGCAATAACATTGTGTTCTTTATAGCGTACGAATAAAAGACATAATGTACATAGATATTAAGTGAACGTGTGTGCATTTAAAATGGTCATTTTAATTTAAATATATATAAAATAATACCAAACTGCATGCGCATTTATTACAAACACCAACATGGAAGTATAATTAATTAACCCTTTGGTAGAGCATCACAAAAAATACTTATCTCAAAATAATATGAAATAAATATATATATATATATTATATGTACACAAATGTAGTTTTTAATGTTGAGATTAAACCAAATTGTTAGTACCTAAATTGATAAACTCCACCTTGCAAAATCCAGCTATAATAAAAGATCAGACGTGTTAAACTTAACTTAATACAATTTCAAAGCAAGAAAAACGCACGATCACAATCAATAAAAATGTGAAGAAGCGATGTGATAATAAAATCGTTGCATGAAATGGTCAAAGATCAGATGAGCAATAACTGAAGAAATTTATATAAAGGTCAACAGATAAGCAGCATTATCATTATGTATATGCATATATTTAATACATTTCATAGGCGTAATAATACCCCATGCAGACAAAAAAGCATTATTTTATAATTTGTTTAAAGTGTTTTGTTTATTAAGTTGTACAAATTTTGGCTTGTGAAAAAGAATATTATTGTATTGATAGCGTGTGCGGTTTTAGTACTTAATAATGCTGCGAATGCTTTCGCCCTTGTGCATTAGTTCGAAAGCCTCATTGATTTCGGTCAATGACATCTCGTGGGTAATGAACTCATCGACAAGCAGATCCTTGTTTAAGTAGTCCTCCACAAGTCTGGGTACATCCGAAACTGAACGCCAGCCACCAAAGGCAGATCCCTTCCACACACGGCCAACAACCAATTGGAATGGCCTAGTAGAAATCTCTTGACCTGCTCCGGCCACACCAATGACTACGGAGGTTCCCCAGCCTTTGTGCGTAGCTTCCAGAGCGGCACGCATAGTGTTGACATTGCCAATACATTCAAAGGTATAATCGAAGCCGCCATCAGTCAGATCAATCAAATAGTTTTGAATTGCGCCCTTGTCGGCCACGTCCTTTGGATTGACGAAATCAGTGAAGCCGAATTTCTTAGCCAATTCGAATTTCGATGGATTGATATCAATGCCATAGATCTTTCCTGCACCGGCCTTCTTGCAACCGAGTCCAACAGCCAATCCAACTGCTCCTAATCCCCACACCGCACAGGTGCTGCCGGGTTCCACCTAAGTGCAAAAATATAACAGTTAATGAGGTCACACACCAATTAACAGACGTCTTACCTTGGCCGTATTCAGCGCAGCGCCATAACCCGTCGAAATGCCGCAGCCTAGGAGACACACCTTCTCCAGGGACGCAGTTTCATTGATTTTGGTCAGCGAAATATCAGCAACGACAGTGTACTCGGAGAATGTGGAAGTACCCATAAAGTGGAACAACTGCTTGCCCTTGCAGGTTAATCGTGAGGTACCATCGGGCATAACGCCAGCGCCTTGGGTGATGCGAATCTTCTGGCAGAGATTCGTTTTACCGCTCAAGCAAAACTTGCATTCATTGCATTGTGGAATGTACAGCGCAATGACATGATCGCCAGCCTTGAAGTTGGTCACGCCCTCGCCAACGCTTTCCACAATGCCGGCACCCTCGTGTCCCAGCACAGAGGGAAACAGGCCCTCGGGATCGGCGCCACTGAGTGTAAAAGCATCTGTGTGGCACACGCCAGTTGCCGAGAGCTTGATACGAACCTGCACATATATGAACACATTAGCAGTTTAGCGTAGTAATAATAAGACTTTGACACTGCTCGACACAAGGTGGATTGGCAATAAGGTAACGTATTTCGATTTGTTGAGGCCCATTAAATAATTTCAGCACTCGTGAGCAACAAGAACGTTTGCTTTCATACCGGCTAAATAAGCGGCTCAAAAGAGGATAACTGGTAATACGTCACCTTATAGTAAATTCACCTTGACAACGTACTTCATGGGCTTTTGGTGCGGCCACTTCAATTTCTTCAATAACAAGTGGTTTCTTTGCCTCCCAAGCGACGGCAGCTTTGCATTTGATTACCTACATTGAAAATAATTAATAAGAATTCTGATTTAGCTGATAAACACTTGTATATACACACTTTTCCCTCAGTGGCAGACATCTTCTTATTCTTGCTTTATTTGTGTAGTGGAAAAACACCGACAATCGACTGCGATCATGCACGTTCCAACTGCAATTGGCGGAGGCAGAAAAGCGATTAAATAAAGATGTGAAGGCAACGCTGATAATTTGATAATTCTCGATGCTAAACTCTGGTTTTTTTTCTGTTGCCACCTATTGTGAATTTATTTTGTTTAATGAACTTAAGTATGATATTCATCCATATTCCGGTTCTAAATAATTTATTTATATTTATTATCATTCGAAAGTAATTTGAAATGTGTTCGATAATTAATCGATAACAATCACATGATTTGGCGCCATTGATAAGCTACATTTTATTTGAAATAGTGATTTAAGAAAATATTTCGCAAAAAGCGTGAACTAAAAAGTAATTTAATATTTAAAGAATTTTATAAATTTTATTTTTCAACAAATAAAGTAATTTTAGTTTAAATCGTTGTCAGGTGGCAACTTTATGCGGCGAAAATGTGTCTTCCCTGCCATTGCGGCGAATTGGAAAATACCACAGAATACCGCGAACAAATACTATTATTTTGAAATTGGAATTTTTAAAAGCTATGTAGCACAACTTTATTGTTTTTTTTTAAAGAAGTATCGTATTATTTTATTTAAATTTAACTATGGCAGACTGCAGTTGGATATTTAAAGACATTACACTTAACAACAGCTGTTCGATTGCATTTTAAAACAAAATGATGCGCATGCGTGAGTTTGCTGTAAACATTATCCGCCCAAAAACCAAATGCATGTCGAAAGGCGGCAACGCCAATGAACGCGAATCCAGCACAAGGACACTGAAATTCCAAGAAAAATCAATAATTACATAGCTACCGAGACGGACAGCCGGAAGTGCATTTTGTGAGTGTTGAAATAGTTGCAGCACAGAAAAACTAGACTCTGCTATGCTAAATTAGTTTGAGAAATATGTAGATTTTTGGGTACGCAAAATATTAAGGGGACAAAATGGTTGGCAAGGTAAGTTTGAGCGCGGAAGTGACAACAAAGGAACGCCCAGTTTTCATACCACCACGTAAACGTCAACAAAACAAAGCAGAGGCCAAAAAGCAGAACTATGTAGATCACATAGTCAATGTACAAGTGAGTCGCATTTCAATAATATAGCACATCACATTTTTTTACCTGCAACTCACGCTTCACACCTGGTATTGTGTCTCAGCAACAAAATCGGGCCAAGCTCTCGCCCTCGAATCCGGGACTCGAGGAGGAGTTGCTCAAATCCAAATTAATCATCAAAAACAAACAGCCACTGCCCCAATTGCCAGGGGAATTGGGGGGTGCCCAGGATACCATTGCCAGTACACACTCGGCCAGCTCCACTCAGCATAGCAATAAGTCGACACGTTCCACTAACAATCTGAATGAGTTGCAAAACTTCGAGTCCATTTCCCAAGGCACTAAGTCAACGTCCCAGCGGCATGAGAGCAGCACCGTAACGCCGAGCAGCTGCTGCTACTCGGAAAGCAGTCTGGATGCCAAGTTGAGCAAGTCGCAGGATTGCCTCAGTCTCAGCAATCGATCGTCATCGAAGAAGCGGGTCAATATACGCACCTCCGACTTGCCACATGTACGCAGCCAGCGTGCATCGCCAGACATTGCCAACTATGAGGATCTCGAATCGGGCGAAACCAGCGTTCTGAACACATACGATCAGAGTCTGGAACGCTATCAGGCTCGCAAGGCAGTTGACGGTAGCAACTATTTGACCATGACGGGTATGTGCAACTGCAACGATTTATTGGGTATATTTAGACTCTTGCAGATGGTAGTATAATCCCATAAATTATAAATATATTCTTAATCAGCATCAACATCTGAGTCGATAGCTAGTCTCTCTCTGCTCCGTCTTATTGCTGTTGGCAGTACATATGTCAGAACCGGTCGGATCATACAGCTTCCATAGTAGCGATAATTCGAAAATCTATCTTTATTATGAAAGACTGGGTTGTTTTTTCTAAATTTCTCAGCCAATATCACAGTTTATCTACTTGTTGATGTCTTATACATCCTGATTAAATGTGGTTTAAATCTGTTCACTTTATCATATAGCTGTCATTGAAACGATCGGTTGAAAATCCATCTTTAGTATGAAAAATTTGTTTGTTCTTTGAGATATCTTAACCAATCTCACTGGTCTTACACTTGTTGATGTCTTATACATCCTGATCAATTTTGGCATATAGCTTCTATATGAACGTTCGGTCGAATATTGAATACAAGGCTCTGCAAGGGTATAAAGATAACCTTTCTTTTCTGTTTACATATTCAACTTCTCATATTGTGCAGGTACTATCAAGCGGGGTCGCAAGAAGGGTCAATCCATTGACCTACAGATCAACATCAGTCGCGAGGAACTTGAACAGCTCAATGCCCATGCCATGGCCAGTGAATCGCATAAGGGACACAATCTCTGCTGCACTTGCAGCTGCGCTGTTGGACTCCACATATTTTTAATCTCGCTACTCTGTTTGCCCTTCGTGACGGTCATATCGGCTGTGTATTCATTCTACATTGGCACTCTGACCTGGTACAATATGTTTAACTATTACTGCGAGGAGAAGTCGTATCTGCACAAGATATTCGTGACACCCCTACTCTTTCTGGCCTATCCCCTGGTCATTGTGCTATGCACCTTTGGCCTAGGCTTGTACTCGGGCTTTCGACAACTGAGTCTGCAGTACAGCAGCTGGGTAAATGATATCACCGACATTGAGAAGGGATTTTATGGGTGGCTCTGCGGATTCTTGCACATGCCCGACTGCAGTCCCTATGAGGTCGTCATTCTAACTGATATTTGTGTTGCGCCCCAGGATCCACAACGTTTGCATATAAACAAGCCAAGGCAGGAGTTGTCCATGTAAAAAGCCAATAGATCTGATTAACAAAAGCAGCGCGAGCCGTCGAAGCCAGATTAAGTGCTGGCTGCAGCTGTCATAAATCAATTTAAATGACACTCATTAACTTATCTGCCATAGTACGATATAATTATTATTTATACGCACTTATATCCCAAGCACTGCAGCCGCATCATATCTAACTATTTGTGACGGTTTCGATTTTCGACCATATGTGTGATAAACGTAATTAGAAGCATAAACAGTAGGCACGAATATGTATCTTTGTACTGCGAGTACAGCAAAACTAAAGTTCAATGCAATAAGTTTCCTTTTGGCCAAATTTGTTCCTTTTATCAGCAAATTCAGCTTTAGATAACATGGAAATACATACATATACATATACGAATATATACTACTTATACACTTGTAGTTCTACATAAATACGAACATATATATATCACTATTCAATGTTTATTCAGTCTATACATTAAGTTATTATCATGTAAGCCTCTCAGAGACAGTATCAATCACATTATGCATACTCTTGTAACCGTTAATAGTCAATATCTTGAAATTAGCTGGTTATCCAGAATTTCGTTATGAATTTCTTTTGTTTTTGTCAACTTGAAGCCAAAATCTTAACAGATATAATAGAACACTTAATATATATACTCCAGAGCATTAAAATTGCATTTACGGATTATGCATTTATATTGATATATGTAACTAATAAAAGCTGCGATGTTGTAGTGATGGAAACTTTTTCTTAGTTTTAAGCAGAAAACTTTTTTATTTTAAGCGCTAAAAATATAAAACGGCCAAGACTGGAGGCTAAAATACTTATATATATATAAAGTATATATATATATATATATATATATATGTATATGCAATATAAGCAAATCGTTTTTAAATAGAAATTCTAAAACTTAAGAGATATACTTTATGACAAAAAAGAATAGCTGAAGAATAAATACCCTCAAAGACGTACATATTAATTTAACTGTTAGAATCCAAACAAAAACTATGTATATACATACTACTTATGTGTATGATTAGTTTCCAAAATAAAATAAACTGATAGACAGAAAAAAAACCTGAAATTATCAATGCGTTGTAAGGGTATAAAAAAAGCAACTTGATATGAATGTATGTATCTAATAATGATTTAATTGAATAAATTACTTAAAAATAATATCGCTAGAATAAAGCTAAAACCATACATCATTAATTTATTTACGAATCTTTCACTAATAATTTTTTACAATTTATATTTTGCAGGTTTGGGACAAATAAGTATAAAGGCGATAGCAATAGTGCGTAACATGTATCGAAAGTGTGAATGAGTGAGACAGAAATAGTAAATGTGCCGGCAATTGCTGAAAACAGCTGTTCGGTGATAAGAAATAGAGGACAAAAGCGACAATTACTCTCACACCCTCTTCAATAGACAACACAAGTGAAATATTGTGTTCATATACTATATAAGTATTAAGAACAAATTGCTGATTATTAAGTTCAGCGTGGAGCGGTATTGAATATTTTGGAATTAGTATCACTTCAGCGTTCAAAGTGTGTGCAGGTTTCATCTTTCTGTACGCACGCACAGTTAATAAATTTATTTATTAACAACAATAAGTATCGAAAATGGCCAAGGATAATCTGACTGCTGTGTTGCATGGCATTGAGGACTTGCGTTTGGTAAGATGATTAAATACAAATACCGGAGCTTTTTTGATTATGTGTGACTCTCTTCAATTAAAAACTTAGGAACAACGTCCCATACCAACAATTTCTGACGATGGTAAGTGTGAAAAGGAAAAACTATTATGCATTTACAGTCACTTTGTGTTCTTAGATACTGTACTCAAAAAAAATACCAATGGTCTAATTGGTTTATTAAAAGCGAAATCCTATAAAGTGTATACATTCTTAATCAGCCTCAACAGCCGAGTTGATGTAGTCGTGTCCGTCTGTTTCTTTGCCAACTAATCTATCAGTTTCTTAGCCATCTTCATGAAACTTTCTATGTCGGAACCGGTCGGATCGGATAGAATCTATATATCATATAGCTGCCATAGAAACGGTCGATTAAATGTATGAAAATCTTTATAAGATATCATAATCAATCTCACAGAATCTCTTTGGTATTGTCTTTTACATTTAACCTGACATAATTTGGTCCAATTTGGTACAGAACTCTGCAAGGGTATCATAACTACGTCGTGCCGAAGATAACCATTCTTGTTTTAACACTGTTTATGAAATTCACAGAGGTTTTGGTGTCCATGGACAGCGTCGGCATTTGCGGATCAGATGTACATTATTTGACACATGGACGTATCGGTCACTTTGTGATGACCAAGCCCATGATAATTGGCCACGAAAGCGCCGGTGTTGTGGCAAAAGTTGGCAGTAAAGTTCGAAATCTGGTTGTGGGGGATCGTGTGGCAATTGAACCCGGTTATCCCTGTGCCAAATGTGATCTCTGCAAGGAGGGCAAATATAATCTCTGTGCTGATATGATTTTCTGTGCTACGCCACCGTACGACGGAAATCTGACCAGATTCTACAAACATCCCGCCAACTTCTGTTTCAAGCTACCAGACCATGTCAGCATGGAGGAGGGCGCCTTGCTAGAACCATTGTCGGTCGGCGTACACGCCTGTCGACGTGCCAACGTCGGCCTTGGCTCAAAGGTTCTAATTCTGGGAGCAGGTCCAATTGGATTAGTTACACTAATCGTAAGTAAACTTAAGTAGATTATTTTCACGAGATATTATACCAAATTGTGTCTATCTATTGTTTAAGGTTGCCCAATCTATGGGTGCTACGGAGATTTTAATTACGGATTTGGTGCAAGATCGTCTGGATGTTGCCAAAGAGCTGGGTGCTACACATACACTGCTGCTAAATCGTGATGATTCCGCCGAACAAGTCAAGGAGCGTATTCATGCAATAATGAGCGAGGAGCCTGATAGATCAATTGATTGCTGTGGAGCCGAGAGCAGCACCCGGTTGGCGATCTTTGTAAGTGCTTTAAAGTGTAAAGAAATGTTATCTTGTTAATTTAATCTGTTGTGGCAGGCAACGCGTTCCGGCGGAGTCGTTGTAGTTGTGGGCATGGGTGCGGCAGAAATAAAGCTGCCCTTGTTCAATGCACTGGCACGCGAGGTGGATATTCGTGGCGTTTTCCGATACTGCAATGAGTGAGTTGCAATCTGAATAATTTCCTAAGATTTTTGAATGTTTATTTGTATATCTATGTAGCTATGCCGGCGCTTTGGCTCTGGTTGCCTCTGGTAAGGTGAATATAAAGCGGCTTGTCACACATCATTTTGATATGAAGGAAACTGCCAAGGCCTTTGAGACATCCCGTTACGGTCTAGGCGGAGCCATCAAAGTGATGATACACGTTCAGCCGAGGGACACCAACAATCCTGTCAAATTTTAGATACCCGAATATTACAACAAACATTGCAAAGTTATTCTAATAAATACAATCATGAGAAAAGAAATTACCAATTTTGTTTTATAAAAGTTTATACATATGAATTCTGGTTTTATTTTCTAAGAACTAGATGCTGGAGTAAGTATTCAACTGGAAGTTACTCTACACGTTATGCGATAGCACAGTTTTTTCCAGGACATTTGCTTACACAATTTTGCTACAGTATTATTCATTTCCAGATGCATTTAATATCACAAGATCATCCATAGAATAAACTGACAGTTATTTTAAATGGCATTGAGTACTTTTGTTACTTTTACTTTGTAGAAATAGAAACTACATGCTATTCGATAGAAAAAAACCTGGCAAATCGAACGTGTAAAGAATATAAAGAGACTTATCACAAATCGATATAACGAAAACTAAGAAGGCATTTGAAACAGATCGTTCAATGTTTTAATATAAGTTTAACAGAGGGCTACGTACAGCCCAGTCAAGTTCTAAGATTTTATT
Source organism: Drosophila histrio (assembly GCA_958299025.2). Classification (NCBI taxonomy): domain Eukaryota; kingdom Metazoa; phylum Arthropoda; class Insecta; order Diptera; family Drosophilidae; genus Drosophila; species Drosophila histrio. Next base: position 4,205,321 of record OY282581.2, read on the forward strand.
CATTGGGTTTTAGGTTTATTTTAGGTTTAACAACATAGACTTTGCATCTTAAATCAGAGTAATGTTAGCTTAGAAAACCTGAAATAAATGTGTTGGCCTCCAACAAAATTTTAATTAATTTCTTTCGAAAATTCACCAAAATTAATTATATTATATTATTAATATAATATAATGTATAAATTGGCACAACACAACATATCCTGGCGATTATCGCGAAGCTTTAATGCCTATTTGAGTTGCAGGTCCTTCCGGTACGGCCAATTATCTGTAACGGCTCGACACTTTCATGAACGAGATGGCGGCACTGGGTCCGATGATACGATCAAGAAGGGTAAACAAGATAAGAACAAAGAAAATGGTTCACCATATAACACAACCTTGAGGGTACATCGCTGTGGAAAAGCGATTGATAAGCAATCTGAAGGAAAAGTTAATCAGCCTCTGGATAAGTCAGTCGGTTCAGTCGGATCACTTCATGCTTCCACTGAAGCTGACAACTTTCATTCTAAAGTTGAACCCGATCAGATACAGAGTTCTAATGTTGTAAAGTTGCAGGTCTCTTCAGATAAGTCAGTATCAGGTGGTAAAATCGAGGAGAAAAAATTTGATTCAGTCACAGCAAAGTGTGAATCCGGAGGACCTCCAAAGGAATGGCTCAAAAATGCAAAGGCTTTTCAAAAATTTGATTTTTTCAAGTTTGAAAAGGTTTGTGAGCATAGCACTCAATATATTAGGAATCTATTGAATGCTTCAAGTGCAAAACAGGAGTCCATCGATCCAAATACTTCAGTTAAGAAAGCTAATAGTTTATCCCAAAATCAGGGTTTGAAGATCCCCTCTCATGATGAAGTTAATCGTGCAATGGCAAAACAAGGGGATTCACTAAACAAAATGAATTCGAATGTTTCAGTTAAGGAATGTAAAACGTCGTCTGATATTCAAGAAAATGATATCCAGAATAGCTACAATACTAAATCGACTGCAAATACTGGGAAAAGTACCGTGTCTTCAATACAAGCCAAGGATTTGGAGTCTAAAGGTAAATCATCTATGCTTCAAAATGAAAACGTAGTTTCTACAACTTTAGTAAAAGGAAATTCTTTTAAAGTCCCACGAAATCGATCAAAAACATCTTTTGGGAATAAGGATTCGGCTAATTCAGAAACAAAAGCTTTTAAAGACCGGCACCATAAGAAATCGAATTCAAGTCAAGAAGAAGACGATACCAAACCAACTATAACTAATTTGGGTAGTACAGACGAGCCATATATTTTTCCAACTAATACTGAGAACTTTGATCATACTTATGAATCTTTGGAGCATAAGATAAGTTCAAAGAACAAGTCCAAACGAATCTTTGGTAATAAGAACAGGGATAAATTTAAAATGGGAGACTCCTCTTCTAATGAAAAGTCTTCTGATGGAATAAGTGCCAATAAACATAATAAAAGAGATGATATTGAAATGGATTCCCGCTTGTCGCCGTTTAAGCCGTCTAAATTTAATGAGAAAGCTGAACATTCCGCATCCTCGAGTCATGTATCAGGTCATGTAATTGGCGGTGGTGCAACTAATAGAACACCTTTACGGGGCACGGTAGCAGTTCTACTTGAGGCCAATTCTAAGATTCAACAAGCTACAAACGCTATCGGTAAAGATCATAAATGGGATAAATGCAGTGAAAGTCGAGAGATTAAAGTGACTCCGGTTGCTTCATCACATGACAAAACAGGGCATAATGAAACTAAGATTGAACAAAGCAATCCTGTTATTGGGACGAGCAAAGTTGATCATACAGTATGCAGTTATTGTGATGATAAATCTGTGCCCGATGCCGAGTCAGCCATAAAATCAAATCAGTTGAAAACAAAGAAACCCATATCGTCTGATATTGAAACAAACTGTGATGATATAGCAGCCCTGGAAGATGAATTTGAAAGAACTATAGGGTCGCAAATAATTGCAGAATTTTCCAGTAAAAATAGTGAAAAAGAAGAGTCCTCCTCCAATCTACCATCAAATATAAATGCAGTGGATCAATTTTCTAAGGTCGAGAGGAATAATGATAAGCAAATATTGCCTGAAAATAGTAATCCCACTTCAAGTAAAAATAATAATCCTGCAAGCTCCATTTTTGAAGCCAAGTCCACAACAGCCAAGAACTACAAGATGTATTGTAAGTCTAAAGGAACTACATACACATCTGGTAATGGAAACATCACTTCTGTGACGAAAAATACAGAAAAATCGAAAAGCGATTTAACTCCCGGAGAGCTTTATCATTCCAATTCAGAGAGTCCTACAAATGATAACTACTTTGACAGTAAAATCCCAAAATTGAATAGAGCCCAATATCAAAGAGATACAAGAAATATAATAGCTGGTAAATTTGGTAAGAGACCCAAATCGAAAGGTGAAGGAAAAGCCCTAAAACAGAAAAATATTCAACTTGAAAAATCAAAATCAGAGATTGATATGTCAGATGAAGATAATGCTCTTGGAATCTCACAACAACACAATCATCAACCTAAAACGAAGATACGTACAGAAACAGATGTTAAGCTTGGTAAGTCGAAATCAGAAATTGACAAGTTAAAAGAACAGAATGAAAGGAAAACCTTAAAAGAAATGAGTTCTGGAATGGGCATAAAAGCCGAGACCAATTTAACACCTGGTGAACTATATAATTCCAAATCAGAGGGTGAAGACTATGAGGTACGGGAAAACAGCCGATCTAAAAATAATTTGAGTAAAGAAATCGATTTCAAACCCAATAAGCATAGTAACAGAATTTCGCCAACAGAGGAATCTGGTTTCAAAGCATTGAAACCGAAAAAAAGTGCAGATAAGTCGAAAGTAAACGCCAAATCGGATTTAACGCCTAGTGATCTTAATAAAAGGAAATCAGAGGATAAAGAACGTTCTACCAAAAGATTAAAAAGTAAGAATATTAAGGATGATTCAAAAATAGAAAATAACACTGAATCTACGTCGGATGAGCTTAGTGAGAATATAAAATTGAAATCAGAAGCCGAATTGTCTGAAGTACGTCGCGATACGAAAGTTCCAGAAGCCAAGTCTCGAGATGATGTGCAAGAAGAAAATTTAAAACATGCTAAACTATACATTTCCAAAGCAAAACGTCTTCACGATATTGCAAAAAAGAAGAGTTTAGAACGTAAAAATCGACTAAGATCTGGCAAAGGACAAAAAAAAAAGAAATCAAAAAAATCCAAGAAATCAAATGCAAAGATGTCGTTGTCTGATTTTCTGTATAAATTGGTAACGAATAAGGATGGCAATCAAAAAGGCGGTGGTAATCAGAGACATTTTGCTACGTTTTCTGCTGACCGATATTCAATATCAAGTTCCATGGGCTGGCCCCTGAAAAGACGTAAGGTTCATCGATATAACTCAAAATCGAATCCATTGAATCCTAAAAAAATCGAAGTATTCATATCGCCGGATGTGTTAAAACAAGGTCTTGGCGCTGATGCTATCTTTAAGGACCGAAAGGAAAATGAACGAGAGAATAAAAGAAGCGAATTGAAAGCAGAAGACAGAACTATATATAAGGCTGGAATATCTAAGAATTTTGAAGTAATTAAGGAACATAAAACAACTCGGGATGGTGGAAATAAAAAAGAAAAACATTTGGATAAGTATGACAATGGTGATAGTCACACTACCATTCGGGGAGGGTCACTTCGGGAGCAAAGATATAAAAGGCGACTTAAAAGGACAGAGGGCAAGGAAGAGGACTTTAACATTCAAATTAGGGGCGGATCTCAGGAGGCTAAAGAACGAGGTCGAACCGATAACATCAATCATAATAACAAGCGAAGTTTTAATACTTTGAGTCAACATATTTGGCAAGGCATACGGGTAAGAAACAGTAAGAAACATCTATCTCAGTTATGACGGTCTAAAGCTTAGATTAATTTTAAATTAAACTGAACTAAAGATTAATCTATATAACATTTATGATCGGTTGCCGTTTGTTATATTCAATGACATATCGAGGTGAATGACGTCGGCTCTAGTTCACTACGTATTTGCATATAAAATATGCGATTATTATAATTGATAAGAGCTTACACATCAACAGAGACGTTTTTTTTTTTATAGATTAAGGTTATTTGTAGGACAATAATATACCACAGATACTAATAAATTTGTGAATAGAATTTCTTTCCAGTTTCAACAAAAATCTCTGGAAAGCAAAATTGAAGAATGAAGCTATTTAGCAACTAGACTGAATCGGAACCAAAACTTGAAAAGCCTGGTGCAAAATGAAATTTAATGCATAATAAATTAAACATGTGAAAAATAAAAAAAATGTTAAAACCCAAATATTGTAATACTCTCATTACTTGAATAGTTAATCCAAATAATATTAAATTAAATAACAACAAGATACATTACGACCCCGATGATTGTCCTCTGTGCCAAATTTCAAGGCTCCAGTTTTAATATTGACCATTATATGGGATTTAAAGTTTATTTGGAATAAGTTTCGAGTTTATTATCTATTCGCTAATTTTTAGAACACATTGGGACTCTGACCCTCGTTCTGTGTGCCAAAAATCAGGACTCTTTAATATTTTTGGTTTTATGGGATTTTTAAAATTTTGTTTTCAATTTACGGAGGTGGAAGGGGGCGTGTCAAAATTTTCAGATAAATTTGACCTGCTTAGTCCATAGACGAACCTTCATATCAAATTTGGTGGCTCTAGCTCTTATAGTCTCTGAGATCTTGGCGCTCATACAGACAGACGTATGAGAAGAATATATATATACTTTAGAATATATATACTTTATGGGGTCTGCCGGCTTCCTTCGACCTGTGACGCACATTTTGAAAAACTTAATGGACCCTTTTTACAATTTTTTTTAAAATAAAGGGTCTAAAAACGCGATTTTTCTAATATAGCGCTGGGTATATTAAGATACAATAAGACTCATCTGTAAATATACAACAATAACTAAAATATTGGACAATTTGTTCTGGGGAATGAATTGTAATTTTTATATACCGCCACACTTTTGTCTTAGTACAAGTCGAATATCCATTTATCTATAGATAAACTAATGCTTTCTGAATAAATATATATCTACTTCTATACATTTTATTCTCGACGTCTTGTACCTTCTTTACAACCATAGCTCTTTTTAGGGTGCCAATAGTTCTTGTTGTCGGCTCTTATCCCACACATATTGAAGTGTATCTCCAACGAAAATTACTACTTGTTTCAAATATTGTTCTATTTATTTGTATTGTAAAAATTTACTTTCTTTACTAGGTGATTGCATGTTTATTAAATTATATATACCAACTCCAATCTGTTCTTTGTGTTCATATATGAACATATATCATAATCACCCCTAGGTATGCGCAGACAGATGTGGGACAAACTACTTGAAAGGATCGTCAAATCATCAGGTTACCACACCAGAAGCTATCCTGGCGCTCAGAAACCAAGGACAATTACAACATAGACAAACCTGTATGCCTAAATGAGAAGACAAGAGTAAGGCTTACTTACCAACTATCATGTACTCGGTCTAACTAGTATATAAGTTTCGTTGAACGCTATATTGAACTCTGTCTAGTAATATAGCTAACTCTGTCTGAATAGTATATAAGATATTCTATAGGACCCCACACAAATTAATAAACGACATCCAGTTCTTAAAAACCAACACGTGAGTGTTCTTAGTTAGGGATTGGCAAGCGTGCATACACACTCGATCTGAAGCTGCGACTAACATCGCGACTTAGTAAAAGTGAAGCTTTGCTTGCGCTTTGTTTTTGTGCGACATATCACTCAGTCTGAGTGGTTGTATTTTTGACGTTTTTGTGAATATTAGTTTGGGGAAAAAGTAATCCATAACTTTTTTGTATTTCAACTATGGTCACACTGGGATTCTTGGAAGGTTGTGATTCCCCTTTAAAACATACTTTAGTCTGTTGAGGGTTAAATTTTGAAAAACATGGAGTCCAACAAAGAAAAAAATCCCCATATCTTAACATTTTTTTCTGATACTGGCGAAAATGCATGCAAGGCAACTGAAACAAGGCTCCGATACTGGCTATAATGCGCAGTTTTGGTTTCGAAGGTTACGCTCTGGAAATTTCTACGTTAAAGATGCACCTCGCGCCAGTAACCCAGTCGTCGAAAATTCTGATAAGATCGTGTAGATTACTGAAGCAGACCGACATATCAGCAGTCGAAACATCGCCTAAGAGCTTAACATTGACCAAAAAACAGTTTTAAGCCATCCACAAAATGCTGGATTTAGAAAGAAGCTAAATGTATTTGTGTTTCACGAATTGTCTAAAATAAACATAATGGATTGAACTCCCATCTGCGAATTCTTGGCCAAATGTAAACCAATTGTTAAATGGATGGTGACCTGTGTTGAAAAATCTGTCACATTCGATAATGTTGTGAGAAAACGATCCTGGTAAAAGCGCGTTGAATTAGCTCAAACTGTGTTTGGTGGAATATGAAGGGAATCATCTTACATGAGCTGCTTTCATATGGTCAACAACTTAAATCAGACTTCTATTGTCAACAATTAGACCGCTAGACCACACACATCAATAATGACGCACACCAAACTTAGGCCGAGCGCACACTTGCGGATGAAAACTGAACTTAGAGCTGAGCTTATCAACGCGCCTATAAGCTCGAAAAGACCAACGCACTGCTTGTACGAAAGCTCGCACACTGAAAGCTGAACTGACCGTATAACTTTTAGTTCCGCTCCGCTCTGTTTGATCGATCAAGCATGTTATATTTTATCAGCAGCTGACAAGCTTTTTTAGATGCAATTTAAAATGGACTGCGAGGTGTTGATAAGCGAAATTGTGCAAAACCCAGCGGTGTGGGATAAAAAACATCGCAACTGTTCCAATAGAATAGTTACCGATCAAATTTGGGAGTCTATTGGTTAAACTCAATAAATGGCATGTACCCAGTCTTCTCTTTTCTGCTTCTCTATTTATTTATTCTAATTAATCTAACTTTTTTCGCTAGAAAAAAATTTACGCAGCCGCTTGGAAACCATATTGCATTGAGAAACAATGAGTGACTCACATTAAAATGAGAATTATCATCAGCTTAAGTTTATGCTTTCTATGTGTGCGCCCTAAATAGTTCAGCTCGCTGATAAGTTCTGAATTTATCATCTCCATTATAAGTTCAGCTCTAAGGCCGCGCGCACACTGGGAGCTGAAAGCGGAGCTGACAGCTGAGCTTATAAGCAAGCTTATCAGCGCCGAAAAACAAACTGCTCAGCTAAGCTTTCAGTGTGCGCGCTTTCATACAAGCAGTGCGTTTGTTTTTCGGCGCTGATAAGCTTGCTTATAAGCTCAGCTGTCAGCTCCGCTTTCAGCTCCCAGTGTGCGCGCGGCCTAAGTTCAGATTTCAGACGCTAGTTTGCGCTCGACCTTAGGGAGCTTGGATGAGAAGCTTTAATGCCTCCACCATATAATTTGGATCTACGTTTCTTTTTAACGACAAAAATGTTAATTCAATTGAGGACTGTGAAATTATATTGGTCGAGTTTTTTAACAGCAAGAATCAGAGCTTTTTTCAGAGTGAGATTTTAAAATGATCCTCAAAATGACAAAAAGTTATTGAACAAAACGCGACATATTTGACATAAATCGGACAACAAACGCTTTAATAAATTTACTTTAAAAATAGTGTAAAAAAAATGAATTTCTTTTCCCCCAAACTAATATTTGTCAGTCATAAATAAGACCAATAATAAATAAACCTCATACTCCTCGGTTAGTTCCATCAACTGTTGGAAACAGAACAAAGTGATGCAAAAAGTACGTTAAGTGACAAATGCTCGCTTTTAACCGTTTGGAATACACTAGCAATGATGCATATTGGTCTTGGTTTAGTGAAGCAAAATATGACGGCTGGTTGGCTTGTCACTTTGTGAGTTAGACTATTTCAATCGATTTCTACATCAATTACAGAAATAATTGCAGAAACAGACCTTTGACTATGTTAAATCAGTATTAACCTTTTTTGTAATAAATAAAACCCGCAAAACAAATAAATAAATAAAATAAAATAAAATAAAACAACCAAGTTTTAGTACAGATTTATATGAACCATATTCAGATCATTTAATCTTATCAATATCGATCGTTCCGATCAACATCGTGACCGTTTAATTTAAATAGACAGTGACAGTCAAAAGTATGAACACAACGAATGTTAGTGTTAAGCAGTTCTTTCGACTAGAATTGGTTAAATTGACTCTAAAATTGACAGCCTGCTGTGATGGAATTGCTATCTTTGTCAACTAGAGTAAGTCCAACATTAGTCGACATCCAAATGAATAGCCTACTGTGATCGAATTGCATCTTTGTTATCTAATGTAAATGCCACATCTCAAGTCTCGAGCTCTTGTTATCAGCTTTTTCGCGTAATGGGCGAAGGGAGCGTAGCATTGAGATGACGGACAGATTAAGCCCAAGCTTCTTATCATGTGTGCCAAATCTCAAGTCTCTAGCTTTAACATTGCTTATGTTATGGGGATTTTTCTAATTTGAAAACAAACGGGGCTCGATATCGAAAATTGAAAATAAGCTTGATCTGCGTATGGTATTCAGGAACCTACATTCTAAATTTGAAGACTCTAGCTCTTATAGTTGCTGAGATCCACGCGTTTTTACAGACGGACGGACGGACGGACAGACATACGGACAGGTATTAATCAACTCATCTATTGATACTGATCAAGAATAAATATACTTTATAGGGTCGGAGATGCCTCCTTCTGCCTGTTACATACATTCATACAAATTCATTATACCCTTTTTTGCCCATTTTACATGGTACAAAAAAAGAAAAACTATTATCAGTATGCATTATTTTAAGTGACTATATGTTGAGTTCTTCCCGCCTTATTGAATCGTACATTATATAATAAAATTCTTAAATACGTACATGTCTGCAAGGATATCAAGTTTTCGGTGTGCCGAGATTACTTTTCTATTTTGATTATTGATTTTTATATAGCCTTAGTAAGCGGTGCGATAAATGTAAGGCCAAATTTCTAACGATTGTATCAGTAAACATAAAATCTACACTCTTTATTCGACCTTTTCCGGGAACACAACTAAATTTACCGTAAAATTTTATATCCAAATTTTTAAAAAAAAAAATAGCCCGGGCGAAATATGTTTAGACGTACGGTTTTAACTTTTGGAAACAACACACCAGCTCAAGCTCAGCGCTATTTTCGATCCTGTAATCCTCAGTCTAAAGTTACGTTCAGATATCGTCCCCAGTTCTGTAATGGTTTGCTTCAAAAGTTTGGTAGGTCTAAGATTTTGGCACATAATCTGAGCATTGCGCATAACAAGAATGAAATAAGAATAACTCGGCACAATATACCATTAAAAAGTAAGTATTGGAAACCAATCGATTTCATCAATTGATGTTCACTTATATTTAAATTTTTAAATAGATGGATTGTCTGCAACATATAAAATAAAGTCGCGTAAATTCAGTTCGGTGTCAGCTGATGTCTGTCAGAGTCAAACAGATAAACTTAAGGAACAATGCAAGTTATTGGCTCAAAAGTTGCGAAAAGCTTGTCAAAAGCTGATCGAAGAAGATCAAAAAGAAAAAAAGACAAAGAAATCTTACAATCTAGAATTCAAAAACAAGCAAAATAATAATAAAGGTAGTGCTAAAAAAGAAAAAGAGCACAACGACAAATTGGCCAGAATTGAACATCTAAAGAATAAATGTGATCAAATGGCCAAACAAGCAAAAGGTGATAAACTAGAGAAGATAAAAAAGCTAAAAGAGAAATGCGAAAAATTAGCCAAAACGGAAATGCTTAAAAAACAATCCACCGAACTGGCCCAAAAACATAAATGCACAAAAAGAGCTAAAAAAGAAAAAATTCAAAAGCTGAAGAAACAATGTAAGAAATTGGCCGAAAAAGCAAAGAGTAATCATTCAGGAGGCAAGTCAAAGTCAAAAGATAGCAGTAAGTCGAAGAAGGGAAACCCTAAAAAGGAAAAGCTTAAAAAACAATGCAAGGCTATGGCTGAAAAGGCGAAGTGTGCGAAACTGGCAAAGAAGAACAAAGGAGGAAAGTCCAAAAGTAAAAGTAAGTCAAAGAAGGGCACCTCTAAACTGGCCAAGAGCAAAGGAGGAAAGTCCAAAAGTAAAAGTAAGTCAAAGAAAGGCAGCTCCAAGCAGAACAAGCTTAAAAAGCAGTGCAAGAAATTGGCCGAAAAGGCTAAGTGTGCTAAACTGGCCAAGAAAAGCAAGGGAGGAAAGTCCAAGAGTAAAGGTAAATCTATGAAGGGCAAATCCAAGAAGGGCAGCTCCAAGCAGAACAAGCTTAAAAAACAGTGCAAGAAATTGGCCGAAAAGGCTAAGTGTGCTAAACTGGCCAAGAAAAGCAAGGGAGGAAAGTCCAAGAGTAAAGGTAAATCTATGAAGGGCAAATCCAAGAAGGGCAGCTCCAAGCAGAACAAGCTAAAAAAACAGTGCAAGACAATGGCCCTGAAGGCGAAGTGTGCTAAAATGGCCAAGAAAAGCAAGGGAGGAAAGTCCAAGAGTAAAGGTAGATCCATGAAAATCAAATCCAAGAAGGGCAGCTCCAAGCAGAACAAGCTTAAAAAACAGTGCAAGAAATTGGCCGAAAAGGCTAAGTGTGCTAAACTGGCCAAGAAAAGCAAGGGAGGAAAGTCCAAAAGTAAAAGTAAGTCGAAGAAAGGCAGCTCCAAGCAGAACAAGCTTAAAAAACAGTGCAAGGCAATGGCCCTGAAGGCGAAGTGTGCTAAACTGGCCAAGAAAAGCAAGGGAGGAAAGTCCAAGAGTAAAGGTAAATCTATGAAGGGCAAATCCAAGAAGGGCAGCTCCAAGCAGAACAAGCTTAAAAAACAGTGCAAGAAATTGGCCGAAAAGGCTAAGTGTGCTAAACTGGCCAAGAAAAGCAAGGGAGGAAAGTCCAAGAGTAAAGGTAAATCTATGAAGGGCAGCTCCAGGAAGGGCAGCTCCAAACAGAACAAGCTTAAAAAGCAGTGCAAGGCAATGGCCCAGAAGGCGAAGTGTGCTAAACTGGCCAAGAAAAGCAAGGGAGGAAAGTCCAAGAGTAAAGGTAAATCTATGAAGGGCAAATCCAAGAAGGGCAGCTCCAAGCAGAACAAGCTTAAAAAACAGTGCAAGAAATTGGCCGAAAAGGCTAAGTGTGCTAAACTGGCCAAGAAAAGCAAGGGAGGAAAGTCCAAGAGTAAAGGTAAATCTATGAAGGGCAAATCCAAGAAGGGCAGCTCCAAGCAGAACAAGCTTAAAAAACAGTGCAAGAAATTGGCCGAAAAGGCTAAGTGTGCTAAACTGGCCAAGAAAAGCAAGGGAGGAAAGTCCAAGAGTAAAGGTAAGTCCATGAAAGGCAAAGCCAAGAAAGGCAGCTCCAAGCAGAACAAGCTTAAAAAACAGTGCAGGACAATGGCCCTGAAGGCCAAGTGTGCTAAACTGGCCAAGAAAAGCAAGGGAGGAAAGTCCAAGAGAAAAGGTAAATCCATGAAAGGCAAGGCCAAGAAAGGCAGCTCCAAGCAGAACAAGCTTAAAAAACAGTGCAGGACAATGGCCCTGAAGGCGAAGTGTGCTAAACTGGCCAAGAAAAGCAGGGGAGGAAAGTCCAAAAGTAAAAGTAAGTCAAAGAAAGGCAGCTCCAAGCAGAACAAGCTTAAAAAGCAGTGCAAGAAATTGGCCGAAAAGGCCAAGTGTGCTAAACTGGCCAAGAAAAGCAAGGGAGGAAAGTCCAAGAGTAAAGGTAAATCTATGAAAGGCAAAGCCAAGAAAGGCAGCTCCAAGCAGAACAAGCTTAAAAAACAGTGCAAGAAATTGGCCGAAAAGGCTAAGTGTGCTAAACTGGCCAAGAAAAGCAAGGGAGGAAAGTCCAAAAGTAAAAGTAAGTCGAAGAAAGGCAGCTCCAAGCAGAACAAGCTTAAAAAACAGTGCAAGGCAATGGCCCTGAAGGCGAAGTGTGCTAAACTGGCCAAGAAAAGCAAGGGAGGAAAGTCCAAGAGTAAAGGTAAATCTATGAAGGGCAAATCCAAGAAGGGCAGCTCCAAGCAGAACAAGCTTAAAAAACAGTGCAAGAAATTGGCCGAAAAGGCTAAGTGTGCTAAACTGGCCAAGAAAAGCAAGGGAGGAAAGTCCAAGAGTAAAGGTAAATCTATGAAGAGCAGCTCCAAACAGAACAAGCTTAAAAAGCAGTGCAAGGCAATGGCCCAGAAGGCGAAGTGTGCTAAACTGGCCAAGAAAAGCAAGGGAGGAAAGTCCAAGAGTAAAGGTAAATCTATGAAGGGCAAATCCAAGAAGGGCAGCTCCAAGCAGAGCAAGCTTAAAAAACAGTGCAAGAAATTGGCCGAAAAGGCTAAGTGTGCTAAACTGGCCAAGAAAAGCAAGGGAGGAAAGTCCAAGAGTAAAGGTAAATCCATGAAAGGCAAAGCCAAGAAAGGCAGCTCCAAGCAGAACAAGCTTAAAAAACAGTGCAGGACAATGGCCCTGAAGGCCAAGTGTGCTAAACTGGCCAAGAAAAGCAGGGGAGGAAAGTCCAAAAGTAAAAGTAAGTCAAAGAAAGGCAGCTCCAAGCAGAACAAGCTTAAAAAGCAGTGCAAGAAATTGGCCGAAAAGGCCAAGTGTGCCAAACTGGCCAAGAAAAGCAAGGGAGGAAAGTCCAAGAGTAAAGGTAAATCTATGAAAGGCAAAGCCAAGAAAGGCAGCTCCAAGCAGAACAAGCTTAAAAAACAGTGCAAGAAATTGGCCGAAAAGGCTAAGTGTGCTAAACTGGCCAAGAAAAGCAAGGGAGGAAAGTCCAAGAGAAAAAGTATATCCATGAAAGGCAAAGCCAAGAAAGGCAGCTCCAAGCAGAACAAGCTTAAAAAACAGTGCAGGACAATGGCCCTGAAGGCGAAGTGTGCTAAACTGGCCAAGAAAAGCAGGGGAGGAAAGTCCAAAAGTAAAAGTAAGTCAAAGAAAGGCAGCTCCAAGCAGAACAAGCTTAAAAAGCAGTGCAAGAAATTGGCCGAAAAGGCTAAGTGTGCTAAACTGGCCAAGAAAAGCAGGGGAGGAAAGTCCAAAAGTAAAAGTAAGTCAAAGAAAGGCAGCTCCAAGCAGAACAAGCTGAAAAAACAATGCAAGGCAATGGCAGAAAAAGCAAAGTGCGCTAAAATGGCTAAGCAAGCTAAAATAAATAAAATAAAAAAACAGTGCAAGAAATTGGCCGAAAAGGCGAAGTGCGCTAAACTGGCAAAGAAAACCAAGGGAGGAAAGTCCAAAAGTAAAAGTAAGTCAAAGAAAGGCAGCTCCAAGCAGAACAAGCTCAAAAAGCAGTGCAAGAAATTGGCCGAAAAGGCTAAGTGTGCTAAACTGGCCAAGAAAAGCAGGGGAGGAAAGTCCAAAAGTAAAAGTAAGTCAAAGAAAGGCAGCTCCAAGCAGAAGAAGCTTAAAAAGCAGTGCAAGAAATTGGCCGAAAAGGCTAAGTGTGCTAAACTGGCCAAGAAAAGCAAGGGAGGAAAGTCCAAGAGTAAAGGTAAATCCATGAAGGGCAAATCCAAGAAGGGCAGCTCCAAGCAGAACAAGCTTAAAAAACAGTGCAAGGCAATGGCCCTGAAGGCGAAGTGTGCTAAAATGGCCAAGAGCAAGGGAGGAAAGTCCAAGAGTAAAGGTAAATCCATGAAAAGCAAATCCAAGAAGGGCAGCTCCAAGCAGAACAAGCTTAAAAAACAGTGCAAGACAATGGCCCTGAAGGCGAAGTGTGCTAAACTGGCCAAGAAAAGCAAAGGAGGAAAGTCCAAGAGTAAAGGTAAATCCATGAAGGGTAAATCCAAGAAGGGCAGCTCCAAGCAGAACAAGCTTAAAAAACAGTGCAAGAATTTGGCCGTAAAAGCAAAATGCGCCAAACTGGCTAAACAAGACAAGCTAAATAAAATAAAAAAGCAGTGCAAGAAATTGGCCGAAAAGGCGAAGTGTGCTAAACTGGCCAAGAAAAGCAAGGGAGGAAAGTCCAAGAGTAAAGGTAAATCCATGAAGGGCAAATCCAAGAAGGGCAGCTCCAAGCAGAACAAGCTGAAAAAACAGTGCAAGACAATGGCCCTGAAGGCGAAGTGTGCTAAACTGGCCAAGAAAAGCAAGGGAGGAAAGTCCAAGAGTAAAGGTAGATCCATGAAAAGCAAATCCAAGAAGGGCAGCTCCAAGCAGAACAAGCTGAAAAAACAGTGCAAGACAATGGCCCTGAAGGCGAAGTGTGCTAAACTGGCCAAGAAAAGCAAGGGAGGAAAGTCCAAGAGTAAAGGTAAATCCATGAAGGGCAAATCCAAGAAGGGCAGCTCCAAGCAGAACAAGCTTAAAAAACAGTGCAAGGCAATGGCCCTGAAGGCGAAGTGTGCTAAACTGACCAAGAAAAGCAAGGGAGGAAAGTCCAAGAGTAAAGGTAAATCTATGAAGGGTAAATCCAAGAAGGGCAGCTCCAAGCAGAACAAGCTGAAAAAACAGTGCAAGGCAATGGCCCTGAAGGCGAAGTGTGCTAAACTGGCCAAGAAAAGCAAGGGAGGAAAGTCCAAGAGTAAAAGTAAATCCAAGAAGGGCAGCTCCAAGCAGAACAAGCTGAAAAAACAGTGCAAGGCAATGGCCCTGAAGGCGAAGTGTGCTAAAATGGCCAAGAAAAGCAAGGGAGGAAAGTCCAAGAGTAAAGGTAAATCCATGAAGGGCAAATCCAAGAAGGGCAGCTCCAAGCAGAACAAGCTTAAAAAACAGTGCAAGGCAATGGCCCTGAAGGCGAAGTGTGCTAAACTGGCCAAGAAAAGCAAGGGAGGAAAGTCCAAGAGTAAAGGTAAATCCATGAAGGGCAAATCCAAGAAAGGCAGCTCAAAGCAGAACAAGCTTAAAAAACAGTGCAAGAAATTGGCCGAAAAGGCGAAGTGCACTAAACTGGCCAAGAACAGCAAGGGAGGAAAGTCCAAGAGTAAAAGTAAATCCAAGAAGGGTAAATCCAAGAAGGGCAGCTCCAAGCAGAACAAGCTGAAAAAACAGTGCAAGAAATTGGCCGAAAAGGCGAAGTGCGCTAAACTGGCCAAGAAAAGCAAGGGAGGAAAGTCCAAAAGTAAAAGTAAGTCAAAGAAAGGCAGCTCCAAGCAGAACAAGCTTAAAAAACAGTGCAAGGCATTGGCCGAAAAGGAGAAATGTGCTAAACTGGCTAAGAAAAACAAGGGAGGAAAGTCCAAGAGTAAAGGTAAATCCAAGAAGGGCAGCTCCAAGCAGAACAAGCTGAAAAAACAATGCAAGGCAATGGCCCAAAAGGAAAAGCAGAATAAGCTTAAACAGCAATGTAAAAAATTGGCAGAAAAAGCTAAAAAGGATAAGCTGAAAAAACAGTGCGCTGCGTTGGCAAAAAAAGAAAAGCAAGATAAACTTAAACAGCAATGTAAAAAATTGGCGGAAAAAGCCAAAAAGGATAAGCTGAAAAAACAGTGCGCTGCATTAGCCAAGAAAGAAGAGAAAAATAAACTTAAACAGCAATGTAAGAAATTGGCAGAAGAAAATAAAAAGAATAAACTTGCAAAACAATGCAAGGCAATGGCTGAAAAGGAAAAGTGTGCAAAATTGGCCAAAAAGGAAAAACAGGAAAAAGAAAAAGAACAGTGTAAGAAAATTGCCGAACAAGAAAAGTGTAAGAAAATTGCCGAAGAAGAAAAGTGTAAGAAAATTGCCGAAGAAGAAAAGTGTAAGAAAATGGCAGAAAAAGCAAATGGTAAGCAGACAGCAGATAAGGCTGGAGATGACAAGCTAAAAGAAAAATGTAAGGAAGTCGCTCAGAAAGAGAAATGCGAAAAACTGGCTAAGCAGAAATTAATAGACAGACTAAAGCAGCATTGTATGAACTTGGCCGCGAAGGCGACAGGTGCGGACTGTGCTGCAGATGATAAGCGAAAGGCCCAACAGGAAAAAGGAAAAAGAATAAAAGAGGAATGTCGTAAAATGGCCAAGTGTGATCCTAAACCAGCGAGTAAATGAATGTTGTAAGCTATACGTTGCGTAGAATGTCGACAAAGTTAATCAAGTCTAAGCTAAAAATTACATCAGATTTATATTTGCTTTAATATAAATAAAAGTTTTAATTTTGTCCATCCAAATTGTGTGTCTATTCATTAAGCCAAAATCATCACAAGCTAATTATCAAAATATTCGATTAGTAGATATATTCGTTAGCTTTCCTAAAGCGTAAGACAAGACAAACTATTTGTTTTTAATATATTTTATTACGAGACACCGCATAATTTCTTAATTTAGAATATCGCTAACAAAAGGCATATTTGAGCGTGGTAATTGAGATTACAAAATTGTCTAATAAAGTAAATGCGAATAGAAGAAAACAATAATATAGCATAGCGAATATAGGTCAACCAATTTGGAACACACTTATATTATAGTTATTCTATGGATGACTTAAGGACTTGATGCTGGAGCTGTAGCATTTTTGAATTGGAAAGTTGGGTAGCGCGGAGCAAACGCTCCACCTCCAATAATCTGAGTATGCTCCGAATCGTCGCGATTGGTTATGGTAGGTGCACGATATTCCGTTTCTACGAATTGAGGTGGCGCTTTAAGAGAATATACTAGTTAGTTAGATACCATGTAGTATAGTCTTAAATTTTACTCACGTATATTGGGATAGAGTGCGCCGCCTGCACTATCGGCCACATTCCAGCCAAGAGCACCACCCAACCCACCATCTCCGGGCGGGCTGACTGGACTAACTGGCTGTGTGGGTGCCAGTGAGGGATCGTCTGACTGTGGCTTCATAACAGCTAGAGGTATTGTGCCTAAGGTGATTGGCACTTTACCAGTGAGATTACGATGCGGTCCACTAACATCGCACTCCACGTGCAAATCATAGTCGAGTGCAATTATGCCACAGTTGAGTAAATTTGTTGGGGGCAGTGCAGGTATTTCCATTTGCTGCGTAAATGTTCGAGATTCCCCGGCATTTACGGGTCCAATGCTCAATTGTGCAATTATAACTTTTGACTCGCGCTTTTCACTGCGCGGTTGATTTGTATGAAACGTTACAAGTTTACGCAACTCGAATTTAACCGCAGTGAGATTCACATTGCTTGTGTTATCAACCTCACAGGTGATGGGCAACATTTGACCCGATACATAACCAGTTTGTGGTATGCTTGTGATGACAGCGAGCGGACCAGAACGACAACAGAAGCAGCAAAATGACTTTTCCAATTCAAGCTTAAATGGCTCCTTGACACGAGGATTGAGATTCAGGTCAACAGGTGCTATGACCGTAAATGCCATTTTCATATCCTGATCAAATTTCCATGGCCTATCCAGGGTCACCTTAATTGTAAAGCGCACATGACCAAACTCACCCTCAAATGAGGATGGCAAAGTGGGGGGCAAGGCACACGTAAACGGATACGTGTGAGTGCCCGGTGGCAGCTCGGTTTCAGAGCCTGTAACAACAGATTATTATTTAGTAATTAAAATGCACTGTCAAGTTGAAGGCGTATTGTTTACTGTTCTTGCCGCCGAGCAGATAGTATTGTATCTTAAAGTACTCCTCATGTCCCTTTAGATGCGTTATCTCGTTCTCAGTCTTTCCCTCGCTGGACGTCACGTTGCGCTCCTCGGTCCATTCCGTGTTCGCTTCTCCCAAGAAACGTATGATAATGCCTGCGTTAAACAAGTGGTTAAAATTTTATGAATAAACAACATAATACCGTCGTATTGCTTAAAAACACCTTAATCCTTCATAAGCAGATCACGTAAATGCTAAAAATAAAATGCTACTGCGACGAATAAATAAATACATACATATATATTAAGCTCTGCGTTTCTTGTTGTCACTATGAATACCAAACCGATGACATCATCATTAGCATCATTTTATCGTTGCGTAGCAATAGATTGACCTCAAAAAAGTTGAATTGCAATTCAAGTAGAATAATTGAATATATTCTCAGATGCTATATAGCTAATTTGGAACCACCTTAACTTTTAAGTAATTCAAGGTCCACTCAAATTCCACTCAAATGGGTGGCACATATAACGGGACCGGCTTTTTGTTAGAGAGAGAAGGAGAGAGTAGCGGCAGTTATTGTTATGAGTAATAAGAACTACTGCTTACAACAACAAAATTATGTAGTATGTACTGTATGTACATACATATTTAAATTTATTAGCATCTGCTGCTGTTTTGATGCCGTCACTCTTATGAGTAATGCGGGCTCAGGTCGCATATAATATATAAATTTATCTTACCTCGTACTTTCTTGGGCGAATCAAACGTGAACTTTGCTTGCCCGTTGACTGTTTGTCCAGCGTAGTACGTGTTCCATGGATTGTCCAGTAGCACCTCGCAGCCTTTGAGACCCATTGTCTTTGATTGGAATTAAGTTCAAACAAAAAGTTAACTTATTTAAGCTACAAATTAGCAGTTTAGTCCCAAACAGTAGAGATGCAAAGCTATCGATGACTCTATCGATATATCAAATACTATTAAGTTTTGTCTTATACTATCGATAACGACTTTAACTATCGGTATTGTCCCACAATTGTTTATGTTTAAACCAAACGATAAATGCCGCATTAGGGTTTTGCAAACAAGCAACAGGTGGCGCCACACTGTTATTGGCAGAAATTGTTCAAATTGGTTCCATGACGTTACACGAAAAAACTAACTTTTCGCTACATTTCTCACAAAAAAAAATACATTTAAAATGTTGCATGCATGATTGTTAGAATTAAGAAGTAATTAATTTAATATTTTCTAAGTTCGAGTTCATGAATTTCAAATAAATTAAAATGGTGTAATTAATTTTTATCTCATTGCAAAATTAACAATTGATACAAATTTTAATTTTGTATTTCAAAATTGCGCGAAAGAGCCTAGTTCATTCTGAATAAGTTGAAATGAACAACATGGATGATTTTTTCATCAGCTGACGATTTTAATGTTAAGTGAATAACAGTTTTTGTCAATTGAAGGAATATGTTGCTTGACGATATTTTTAATGTCAACCCTTGTTTCTATTCGATATGCTAGTATCGAGTCGGTGATATCGACTTTTAGAGCGAAGAAGAATTTTTAGCAAAAACGTCTTGTGGACTGCGTTAAACATTGAAATATTGTGAAATATTACAATTACAAGATAATTTAATAAACGATATTGTTGCAAATGTCGCTGTTTAAAAAACCGAAGAAAATACAGCGGCGCGTATTCTCCAGCAATGCCGACGACGACGACAACGCGTCGCCCATGGACGTTGAAGGGGTCTCGGAAACACCCCCTCCGCCCATAATTTCGCTATCCGGCAAGCGGGATAAAGATAAAAATAAGAAAGCTATTAAGCAATCGGATGACAATGGACTGACAACTGGTGCAGGCATTGTTCAGCACAAACCGAAGGCATTACTTAGTTTTGCTGATGATGGTGAGTGCATTTCACTATGATTGGCATTTGATGTGATATGATTGATATTGATTGATTGGTTTCTTCCATGCGCACAGAGGACGATGGGGAAGTTTTTCAAGTGCGCAAATCATCGCACAGCAAGAAAGTCATGCGAATGCTGGACAAGGAGCGACGCAAAAAGAAGCGCGAGGAGCGAGCGGAACACATGGGACACACCGGACACATGGGTTATGAGAATGGTAGTACTCCACAGCATTTAGAGTCGTCCAGTGCCACTGCTTTGGGTGCCGGTTCCGCCAATTCTAGTAGATTTCAAAGTACGTCGATATCGGGCGACAATGCGAGCGTACAGAGTAAAAGTAAAAAGTGTGATAATGATATGATCCAAACCGAAATACGCACAGACGACTTTGTGGTAAGGTTATTATTATTCAATTTTTCTACAAAAAACAACAAACAATTTTTTACGATTTACGTACAAAACAAAAATAAAAAAAAAGAATGGAGCAGTCTAATTTCCTATAGGAAAAACAAAATCTGGGATATGTCTTTGGCTTGACCTTAAAATACACAATTGGCCATAAATATTGCTCCAGCAACAATCCAACAGCCATAAGACACATCCTTGTTAATCATACTGTTTATTTTGTAAATAAGTTGGAAGTTAATTTTAGGTTGCTTATCTAGCTATTGTTTTCAACTAATCCAGATCTGTAAAGAATTAATGCACGTCTTTTGTTCAAAGTACACAGTTCGAGATTAGCGTGAATGAAACAAGGTACGATCTTGACGTTGATCAATTTTAAGATAGAAGTGTAAAGCGAATGAAGTACGTTTATCTCGAGCTGTGTACAATTCATATATAAATCTTGCAAATTGACCTTCGAGTACGTTTAGTAATATTTTGTTTACTCTTGCTCCCAAAACCAGCTTGTGGTCAAAAAATCCGAGACTCCTGATGTTGTTTTAAATGGTCGTTCCGCGCTTTGTGCTGGTCGTGATGATATGAGCGACGATGATGGCCTAGACGATAGAGACAGTGATAAGGCGCGTCACCGCTTCTCAAAACCCGAGCACTTAAAACAAATGCTGGAGAGTGGTTCAATTCCGGATGCTGCTATGATACATGCGGCACGTAAACGCAGACAGCGAGCGAGAGAGCAGGGTAAGTGTAAGGGATAATTTTCGGTAAAGCATTTCTTACACATGATCTACTCTACAGGTGCCGGAGACTATATACCTATAGAGGAGCCAAAAGAACCGGCCAAGCTTAGCACACGTTTGCCACGTGAAGATGTTGAGGGCGATCAATCGGATGATGAGGAGCGTGTGGATATGAACGACATTACGGGTCGGAAGGAGCGCGAAGAGCGCCGCGAACAGTTCTATGCCGTTGAAAATGATTGTATGTAGTAGTTTGACAACCATATCATTGTGTCCCACACCTGACGTCGACTTCACGTCATTTTTCTAGATACTAAGCAAGCTTGAAACTTTGTCTAATCTTTGTTCAATTCACACTTTAGTAACCGAGGAAGATTCCGATCGAGAAATGCATGAGTGGGAAAACCAACAGATACGTAAAGGCGTCACGGGCGCCCAATTGGTGCATGCACAGCATGAAACGGTTCTGTCACGTTTCATGATCAAGCCAGCAGCGCCCAGTGGATCCATGGAACTGGAGGATGCAGTTCCGCCATCAACGTCAACGCTGCTGGAGCAGGCATATGCAAAGAACGCCCTCGACAAAAACAGCACATTGGCATCAGTGATGCGATCAAGTTTCCCCAAGCCCAAAAAGGAGAAAGCTAAAGCAACATCTCTGCGTACGCCACAAGAGATGCGAACTGCCATCACAACACGCCTCAATGAACTGCAGGAGCGCAACGACGATCACAGTGCCAGCATAGCACGTATTTCAGCCGAGCTAAAATCATTAAAATTGCAACAACTCGAGTGTCAACAGAATGCGCCAACGGCAGCGGCTAAATACAAGTTTTATCAAGAAATCAAATGTTATGTTAATGATTTGGTCGATTGTCTGGCAGCCAAATCGCCGTACATCAACGAGCTGGAGAAACGCGCTCTGCAGCAGTACGGCAAGAGTCAGCGCTATCTGGTCAATCGGCGTCGGCAGGATGTAAGGGATCAGGCCAAGGAGATGGCCGAAGCATTAAGTAAGACTGCAATAATTAATCTCTAATTTAATCAATTTTACTCAAGGCTTTCTTTACTTAAATTTACAGAAGCTGTGCCAGCTGCCGCGAGACGAACACCGGAATACGAGGAGCAAGTGCGTCGGGCCGCTGAGCGGGAAGGTCGCCGCACACGTCGACGTTGTGAAAGAGAGCGCAACGATTTATTAGCCTCACATTTGGATGGCATGTCCAGCGATGATGAGATTTCCGATCAACAACAGGAACAATGTGTGGCGGCAACGACGCAAATTGAAACACAAGCAGCGGAAGCTTTTGAAGATGTCACCGATGATTTCTGCAAAATCGAGCTGATACTTGTTAAGTTCTATGCTTGGCGCAAAACGGATATGAATTCATATCAGGATGCGTTCGTGAGTCTCTGTCTGCCCAAATTGCTGGCGCCGCTTGTGCGTCACGAGCTGTTACTATGGTCGCCGCTGCTTGGAGAGTACACGGATATTGAGACAATGCATTGGTATCAAGCCTGCATGTTGTATGCATTCCAGTCGGATGAAACCGTTGAGTCTCTGAAGCAGGATCCGGATGTTAACCTGGTGCCCTCGCTCATAGAAAAGATTGTGCTTCCCAAAGTGAACTGTAAGTGCAACCAAACAAATAGCCGTGTAAAATTGTGATATCTGTTATCTTTTAGCTCTGGTTACCGAATGCTGGGATCCATTATCAACGACGCAAACGTTGCGTCTTATTGGATTTATCAATCGCTTAGATCGCGAATTCCCGCTTCACAGCAGCAACAAACAACTGAGAAAGCTGTTTGAGTCAATTATGGAAAGAATGCGTTTGGCTCTCGAAAATGATGTATTTGTACCCATATTTCCTAAACAGTAAGTGCAAATTAAGCATGTGTCATAATTTAATTACGTTAAAATTCGATATTTTTAATATTCTAGGGTGCAGGAGGCCAAGGGATCGTTTTTTCAGCGTCAGTTTTGTAGTGGTCTGAAACTATTTCGAAATTTTCTCAGCTGGCAGGGAATTCTGGCAGACAAGCCGTTGCGGGAGCTAGCCATAGGAGCACTCCTCAATCGCTATCTTCTGTTGGCCATGCGTGTGTGCACGCCGAATGATGCGATTGGCAAGGCCTATATAATTGTGAATACCCTACCAACAGTTTGGTTGCTGCCCAACAGCGATACGCTGAAGAATTTGGAACTATTTATCAACTATATTCGACAAACGCTGGAAAATTGTGATGCTAACAATCCGCTGTTTATGTATGTATTTAAAATCGCAACTGCAATTAACAATAACATTTAAAATGCATTTTTTCTCCCCCTTTAAAGGCAATCCTGTGAGAAGGCTAAGCAAATTCTACAAAGACTACATAGCTTATAAAGTGCTACCAGCACACATACATACAATACCAAACTACACTTATCACGATTAAATCTTAGCTCAATGATGGGTTTCTGCTTATGAAACAGTAACAATCAAATACTCTTGATAAACAAAGCTTAGCGATAAGCAACAGCTTGGCTCAAAACTGTTAAAAATTATTATTCAAAAATCGTTCTTATGATAAGCAAACAAAAAGTGTACATACTTATATTAGCATATTTTAATTGTAATATCTGGAATGTGGTCAACAGTTAAAACATCTAAATATCAAATAGAAATCTGTCTTTAGTATTTAAGCCATTGAGTCTTGATGGGGACAAATCCATCAAAAGTGTTTCGACATATGTAATTTTCAATGTAAGTGATACATATACTGACATTAGATTTTTTTTAATAACTTTATTGATTGTATTCAGGAGACTTGTGTGCATAGCAATAATAAAACAATTTTTAAATTATGTACACAATACTTAACAATTCCGAAATACATATTAATTCTAGTGCAGACCATAACCAATTAAAGTGAACGGATATTGAAATTTCTATCTTTTTTTCTAAGAATGTCCTTTAATCAGCCTTGGAGACGGAGGCACGTGAATAGTTTTGTGCCAGGTCAACAACCTCCGTTTGCAACGTTTGCAATTGTTCGTTTACAGACTTGGATTCGGCACTATCGGGCGATGATTGTTGGAGCAACTGCAGGACGAGATCTGCAAGAAGACGGTGTGTCAATTAAAATGCATTTACAATTATGATCGATACTAACCATGATAACGCAGCAACAGCGCATTCTGTGGCTCATTTAAAGTGCTTCGGATGTGTTGCAATATGGCAGAGACAAATTTGCCCGACGCATGCAAAATGCAACCAGTGATTGTCGTAAATAATATCAAAGCAGCCAGATGGAGTAACAGAGCTGGTTCATGGCACTCCAGGAGCTGTTGCAGCAGCTTCTCCTTGTGGTTGACAATCAGTAAGCGATCCTTTTTCTTGTCAACTTTTTTCACAATCATGCTGCAGGTTTTTAGCACAGCCTCTGTGGACAGCTCGAATTCATCGATGCTTTTGTTCAAGGCTTTGTTTTGTTCTAGTAAAGCGTTACGATACTGTGCATCTGTTGAAGCACAAAACCAAATGGTTAGTTGAAACTTTAAGTAGCCAATGATTAGTGTTTAATTTACCGCATTCTTGAACCAGTTTGATACGTTGATCGACATTAAGGTTCGTTGACTTCACCGACAGACTGCATTCAGCTGCCACATAAAGCGTCAGTTCATTGCATATATCATTGCCCAGAGATTTTAGCAGATACTTGACCAGTTGCGATTGTGTGTCGCTGGGAAACAGTTTCAGGCCCTTCTCGTAAAGACGTATGTCCACGAGCAATGTGTTGACACGTTCCTGTATGGCAGCATGAGTTTGTCGGCGATTCGTTTGAGGTGTTGCCTCATACAATTCCTGGGCCTTGGCTAAAGCGGTCTGGTTGAGTTGGCTATAGTTTGGAGACAAGAACTTGAGCATTGTTTTACCTTTAATTGTGATAAACCTACTTCAAATAGAGAGCAGCAATCGACTTAGCCAGGTGCTCGAGACCCTCCTCCTCCAGTGTGATTTTAATTAGATTTGTAACATCTGTAGTTTTGACTAGCTCCAGAGGTTTACCAGCTTTACGGTTACTGCCAGCTGTTGGCTGCACCGTGTCCTCCTCATCCTCGCTGTCATGATTGTGAGCAGATGCACGACCACGTTGATGCTTCTTAGTGGACTTTGTTTTAGTTTCACGACCCTGAGAGCCGCCACCTGCCTTGCCAGAGGTCGCTTTCTTGCGACGTTCGTCTCGCTTGTCCAGCTTGTCATCGTCGGCGTCGTGCGAGGAGCTCACGGTGTTGCCCTTCTGTGCCAACGTTTTCTCCACAATATACTGCTGATACACACCAGTGTCGATGGCTGCCTTGGCTTGAGCCTGCGCCATTTCCTGACATGGCTGCACCAGTTGTCCAAGATATGCCTGCGAGAAAACTGCAGAGAAACGTTAGGAAAATATGGTTAGCCTCTTAGTTTAGTTTAGTTACCAATGCTCTCCAGAAACACGAAATTACTGGGATTGCAATGTTTCTGGGCCATTATGGCGTCATAAGCCTCCTCGATGTCTTCCTCCGACAAATTGGATGGCAATATGGTTGCCAAGTCTAGATATTGCTTGGTGGCATTACATTCATTCAGAGCTGCAACCACGGTCAGCTCGATCAAACGAGCGCCAAGCGCAACACGCTTCAGGAACAGAAACTGTTCGTTGGGAAACTGTTTGCGTATGTAAGCCTTGGCATCCGATATGCCCAGCTTGTTAATGGCTTCGTATTCTAGGAAACTGTTTTGCTTGTAAAACGAATTGACCCAGTCCGCCTGCGACTTTGCGTAAATATGTGGCACATACTGAGCATTGGCCAGTTTTGAGGTCACCTGACCAGCCGGGCAGATTTCATCCAATAGGGAATGAAAGATCTTCTCCTGCACATTAATCTGCTGCAGAATAACGGCCACATTGGTTGGCTTAGTGATAGCTGCCAAAGCGCCACGTATTTTCGCCTTGCAACGTTGAATGTAGGCCTGAGTGAAGAACACGCGCGGATTCGTTGTATCCTGGCGACCCTTGATGATCTTGCCCAAATGTTTTTCCACCACATTGTGCTGCAGAAAGTCCGAGGGCAAATCAAACTGTGACGTTAAATCGGATATAGATATTTCGCCACGTTGAGCCAACTTCTCGTTGATCTCCTGTGCAATATGCGTGATGTAGTCCTCATCGATAAGCTGGCCCAGCATAAGATGTATTTGTGGATTCTCAGCCGCAATACGTTCCGCCAGCGTTTCAATTCGCGACAAATCCACATTCAGAGCTTTGCTGACTTCCACAAGATTGGCTCGTCCGCCGTTAGCGTACAGCTCATCTTGAATTTCACGCTCCAGATGGTCAGGCGTTATATATTCCTTGCCATCATTAGTGAACACAACATCCAGTAGTTGCTTCTCCAGCAGCAATGTTACGATTTCAATGCAATTGCGTTCAGAGAGCCTACACAGAGATAAGAGGGTCGGCTTTAAAGTGAGGCAGCTGTTATGTTGGTTGTTACTTACTTTTGAAGAGTGGACGTCAGCTGCGCCTTTTGAAAGTCAGCTGCCAAACGTTTAATCTCATCCCAGTCGCTGCCCATTTTTATTTACTCTTTGGCTTTGGAATATAATTATTATTTATATAAAATCGGACTCCAATTGGGAATGTGACGCGTCAACAAAAACCTTGTGTCATCGACAACTTATCGATAATTTGATAGTCAACAGCTGTTTTCGTTTTTAATTTTTTGATTTTGGCCTTTTTATTACTTTCGACGTACGGTCACACCTCGTGCTTACAATATTATTTTTAATTCAAATTTAGATGAAAATTTAACATAGAAAATGTAAGCTGTTTTGTATAAAGAGTGTATAAAGCAAGCGATGTGTTAATAACAATTAATGTGCCAAGATGTCGATATCAAAATTATTCGTGAAAGTTTTCAATGAAGACATTTTCGAGCATCTTGAGCAAGATAACTATAACTCTGACCTGGAAGATGACTTTGATGGGGGAAACTGCTCCACAGTGCCGGATTCGCGGGTGCCAAAGCTTAATGAGCTCTCCGTGACAAAGTACGTAGAATAAATGGTCTGACACAGGCAGCAACATTTATATTTACAATTAATTCGCAGGCAAATGATCATTGTTAAAAATTGGCTAGAGGACAAATTTCAACAGATACAAACAGATAGCAATGAGGAAATACGCCGTCTTTATGTAGATACGGAGGCTCGCATTGGTCCTGAATTGGCAATATTTGATGTGGACTACACGACAACCGTGCGTGTGTCCTCCGACAGGCTGGCCTTGCGTTCCCAGGGCAGTTTCAATACGGTGCGCGCGAATTGTTGCGTTTATGGCGGTCGTTGGATGTATGAGGTAATCATAGCTATTAAAAGTTGGGGCATGAAAACGGGAATGGGGATGTGTTGGTGGTTGCTTTGTCGACGGTCAATGACATTGAACTGTCCAAACTCAATAATACAGTTTGAGAGTGTGGGTTGCACGTGCGCGTTATCGGCCAATTGGTGTAACACTTGATTCTTATCCTAGATTCACCTGCACACCAAGGGCGTCATGCAAATTGGATGGGCGTCGGGTCTTTGCTCATTTAATGAAAATAGTGGCGTTGGTGACACAAAGTATAGCTATGGATATGACGGCAGCAAGCAACAGGTCTGGCACATATCCACCAAGAAGTAAGTACACAAATTTCATTGTCCAGTTTACCAATGGATACAAAATAAGATATTTTTGCAGATACGGCGATAAGTGGCAAATCGGTGATATCATTGGGGTCACCATCGATGTGGATCGTGAGATTATTGAATACTATCGCAACGGACGTTCCATGGGCATTGCCTTTGACAAGATACAAAGAGGACCGGGCATTACATTTTTCCCCGCCATCTCGCTCGGATATACACAAGGGGTCCAGGCAAACTTTGGTAATCGCCCATTTGTGTATGCTGTGCCTGGCTTTCAGCCCATAATGGCCCGTCCTATACTGAAGCTGCGTCGGGCTAATTTACTACTGGACTACCTCATCAACTTGGCTGGCATATTCTCCCGTTATAATGCGCAGAATAGTACAAATAGTACAAAGAGTGATTCAAACAGCGAAATGCGAGTGTCTACCAAGAAGACAGTCTATTGCATATTTGCAACGATGCTCATTGAGCGATTTACGAATGAAGTTTTTGATCCATATATTATTGAGGACGTACTTTCAAGGCGCATCTCAAATATGACAACACTGGCGTCTGAGAAGGAAAATCCTCATAGCGTACTCAAGGGACTTTTGTCTCTCTTTTGGAACTTCATGGAGGCTGATGAAGTCAAGTTTGTGCTGCGCAAAGTGGTCAATGCTCTGCTGAGCACTTTCACTCACACTGTACAGGGTTTGGACTATGAGAAGCATCGTCAGGCGCTGAGCGTACTACATTGTATCTGTCTGCACGAGCAATCGCGCAAGTATCTGCTCGAGGGCAAGCTATTCAAAAAGCATTGGTAACTATACTTCGAATATTCTATTTAATTGAATAATAACCTAATCATGTCTGTTTACTAGCCTTGCCTTCTTTTTATACATACATCCGTTGGAGTTTTATATATTGGCGGAACTGCTGCCTGACTATATGGCCTGGACACAGGGAATTGATGGGCCAAAGGATAAGTATCTAAATGTTGTGGAAAAGGTGCGCAAGATCACGGAGAGCTTGTATGTGATCCAAAAAGATTTTCTCAACACGCTGATGATCAATACGGATGGTAGCGCTGATTCTCCCTCCAGTCGTAAGCTATTTCTAACCAAAATGCGACGATATGTCATCGATCTCAGCATGGAACAGCGTGTAAGCTATTCTGAAGTGCACGTTACCAATCTGGGTTTTATCTAGCTTATTATTTGCACAGCCCTTTCATGCGTTTTTCTTTATGCAATCGAGCATTCAGCATCCCTTGGACGCCCCGGTGGCACTCGCCTTTGTTTCCATATTAATCGATCAGGTGCGTACGCTTTTTAAGGAGGAGTTGCCTAGTCATGTTATGGAGGTGAACGCTGATTTCTTTATGGATGGTACTTTCGACTATATGCACTTTGATCGCGTTGGTGGAGTGTTGTCTCATCTTCGTAAGGTCCATAGAAGCGATATCGATTCACATTTTGGCACAGAGCGCACGCAGCAAATCTATGAAGAGGATCGCAATTCTTTACGCACCAACGAAGTGGGTATGTATACAATAAAACTTGATAGGTTTGCTTCACTTGTGGAGATACAACATTTTCAGATACCACGCTCTACCTGCTAGGCGAAAATATCAACAATATGGCAGTGATTGGACATGCACAAGGGGCCAACAACTCAACCTTTACCCACTTTCTCAATCCACGAGTGCCACAAAATACTGACACTGCTCCCGGCAACTCGACGTCCGAGACAAGTATTTGCGAGCTAATGGACATTTGCATACTTTTCTACTATTCGGCCGGACACAAGTATATAGTGAAGATAGCGGCGGTGCGAGATGAGATAGCCACACTCAATGAAGTGTTAATGGAGACGAAATACTATCGCGAGGATATTGAGAGAAAACTGATAGCACTGGAGGAGCATGCGACTGTCTGTATGAATGAGAATCATCAGCATGTCATGTCCGAACTACGTTCCAAGTTTAGTCAACGGCAAAATGTATTTGCGGTAAGTGCATTTAATGGCTTTAATTGCTTACCATTCCTTGAATTCAGCTGAGAGTTGTGTTTATTCACAAGTAAATTTATGGCAAAATCGACCCCTGTGTTCCCAAACCTAATTAATTTCTTTATTCCTTCTAAATCTACTTGAAACTTTATCCCACTTACTCTAAGCGCATCTACTACTAATTGCTCTTTGCTTAATCTTTTTCGAGGACTCCGAGCTGACTACATCTGACCTTGTCGAGTTTTCAACTCGGAGTCCTTTTATCAAGCAATTGAGCATCTTACTTTATACTTTTGAATACGTAGAAACGAACACTAATTCTTGCAATAATGTTGAATCAAAAGAAATCTATTCTAATTATTAATTTAAGATCTAATTTCATATTATTTTAATTTTTAAACAGTGTTTTGCCGGTTATTCTATATATATACGACATAAATAAATAAGCATATTAATATACACAATGTTTCTCATTGAATTTTGTTCTCTATGATCGCAGACTCGTTCTATATCGCTGGCGAGGAAACAGGTTTGGCTGCGAGCCGTCGCTTTAAGCAGCCACCGTCGTGCATTGTTCATATGGCTCCTGGAGCGGACGCTGCGCACCTTATCGGTAATATATTCTTCCTTAAGGCACTGTCTATTAATGTTATTAAAATACGTCCATCTTTGTAGAGCGCCTCGGTTATGGGGCCACTTTTCTCATTTGTGCCTGAGGTATACATAAATACCTTACCGATTTTGCTGGACACTGTGATGGACTTTAGTCATCACGATGTACGCGTTCAGTTTGAAGGAACGGATGCAGAGTGCAGTGTTAATGCCGCTGCTGAGTTTCTTGCCATGCATTCGGCCGATTCGCGGATTGTGCTTGCTTCCTGCAAGGATTCCCTGTTGCAGGCACTGGGCACACTCACTTGCCACAAAAGCGGAGTACGTTCCTTAGAGCGTGGCTCGAAACGGGCTCAGGCTGCATTAGTGCGTGCCCTTCTACGACCCTATGAGAACCGAGCTTGGGGCCAGAGCAATTGGCTGCTGTTGCGCTTCTGGCTGGGCGAGGGTTATGCCTTTAAGGATGCGCGTCAGCCCAGTGTGTGGCAAGGTGGCTCACAGCCTCTGAATCAGGGCTTGTGTCGCAGTCGGTCGCGCAACGAAACGCACACTGGATTGCTGCACAATGTGGCACCGGCAAATCCATCCAAACATTTTCAGCGCCTTATTGGCGCCAAGCTGTATGAGGACGAGCCGTTTGCCACCACTTTCCTTAACTCTGTACTGAGTCAGTTAAATTGGGCCTTCTCTGAATTTATACTCCTGCTACAAGAGGTTGGTTTCTAATTGTTTCCGGTAATATAGTTATCGCTTAATGATCTTTGTGACTTTTGCAGATACAAAACACGGCACAGCGTCAGGAGAACACACTTTTTGAGCCCAAGCAACTGAAGATCTGCTCCATGTGCTTCGAGCTGACAGTGTCGCTGATGCGATGCCTGGAAATGATTATAACCGTTGCGCCGGACGTTGTGGCCGATGAATCACGGGCAAACAGCGACTTGCTGTTGAATCGCATTTGCCAGTTGATCAGTCAGGTGTTGTCACGGGTTACAGTGCCGCCGGGCTGCTTTCAGTTTGTGGTGGACATGTGCTCCGCGGATCTGAATGCTGTGACCCATTTTCCCATCATTAGCGCTGCGCTGGGAATACTATTAGCTTTGTTGCGCAATGAACTGAACAACGATATTATGCCACAGAAGGTGACGCGCATTTCACGCGCCTTTCTTACCGATCCCAGTTTTCAGTTTGCCACCCTGGAGTTTGCGCTAGGAGAGATACGCACACCGCTGTTGGAGCAAAAGGAAATACCACGCGGTAACTTTGATCCCTCGACGCGACCAAATATTGATCCGCTGACCAACGATGTCCGCGTGCCGAACCTTAATAATTCCAAGCGTATACGCGCTGATCCGCCCATAATTAAATTTGCACTAAATGATTGTGAGTAATTGATGGATTACCTTTGAAGAACTTGATAGTTACTAAGCTATGTCATTGTGTAGATCCCACGCACGTCTCTCCGGATGAAATCGAAGATGTTCGCCGCCTAATTGAGAATCTGCGCATCAAACAGTCTCTGCTCTCAGATATAACACTGCCCTCGGAGGATTCATTGTGCCCGATTTGCTGTGCCAAGCCCATCACTGCCGTGTTTACGCCCTGCAAGCATCAATCGTGCAGCGACTGCATTTTGCAGCATATGATGAACTCAAAGGTGTGCTTCTACTGCAAGACAACCATACAGACCATCGAAACACTGGACGGCACGCTCATATATTCCAATCAGGAATCGGGTCCAACGCCTGTGCCCGAGAGTCCTTGAAAACCCACCGTAAAAAAAACCACCAAGTCCTAAACCTAACAAATTCTAGTCACTTTCAAAAGGATAAATTGCTACGCTTCAAATGTGGTTACAAACACATACACAATTACATACATTACATATAGTAAATAGATATATATATATATTTTTACTTTAGGTTTTTTTTATGCTTGCATTATTTCCTCGATGTGATATGCTAAAGTGCAATTCAAGAAAATGAAAATAGTAAGATACAGAAACAGAAACAGTTTGGAAATGGAATAGTTAGTACATTATTTAATTTATGATCTCAAGCGATTACTTTTTGATCTTATTTTTTAAGAATAACTCATTAACTAACAGACAGTATTCAATGTATGTTAATATATTTTATCGATTTTTTGTGTTCATAATGCATTTATTGAGAGTGTTGGTAGGTAAGATAGGCAACAACTGAGAACTTAATACAATTGTTAACAAAATTATTACATTTACTTGCTTTGGAAATATGTCTATCAATTAAGAATTTCAAGGACTATTAAGTTAAACAAATTCAGACAGTTTTCTTTTACAATTTAGCGTCGCTTTTCCCACAATTTTAAATATTCATTTGCCTATATACATTTTCGTATTTATGTCTGGAGCTAAAGTTGATGCATTTCTGGAAATACAAATATAAACTTTTAACGCCCGTTTTGTACTCGTTCATTCTTCGCCTTTTCATTAGCTCTACTTTTTTAAAAAAATAATTAAGTATTTTGAAGCATTTACTACTACAAATATTCTGTTATTACATATAATACATATAAGTAAGTATATAGAATATAGTATTTAGTATTTAGTATTCAATATATTTGAGCACATTTATGTATGCATATATGTGTCAGGTGGTACCAGGATGTGTGAAGCCTTAATTTAACAGAATTTCTTTGATTTTTGTATTGTCATTTTCGAGAGGTCAAGAAATTTGTATCTTGCGATTTAACATTTAGCTAGATAGATATAAGGTAGATACAAGTATATGTCTTCAATTTTAGAACAATAGTGTTTTAAAAGTTTTTACACTTTTTAATATACATTTAAAGCCTTTCCACTAGCTACAGTTATACATACATATCCACATACTACTAAGTACACATAGATTATGAGAATCAACAACTAACTAATCTCTAATAATTGCTCTCTTTCGACTTAAAAGCGCGCGGGAACATTAAGAAACATACGATATGAAGAGTTTGTCTGGTTATTTAGTTCTCTAGAGCAGATTACACGCATTCGAGTGCATGCGATGCGAGTGTCGTCCATTTCCGTGTCCAAATCCGCTGCAGCATTGATGTGTAATGGGCCCGGAGGTACGACCATGCTGGAAACTCTGACTGCTGCTTAGCTTTGGCTCGTGCAACGCATGATGACAGCTTGGCGCATGGCTGTGCCTGTCAAGAGTCCAATAAAATTAAAATTAATTGTACAATGATTGCTATAAGCGTTCTTACCCATGATTACAAATGCTTGAATCGGATATAGAGCTGGGCATTGGACGACTAATTGCCTGTGGAGGTGGTGGTGGTGGCAGGAAGAGTGGACAACCACCAGCTGCCATGTCACCGCCACCGCCACCATCATGTCCGAAAATTGCCAGACGCATATTGGCTGCCTTGGCTGTCGACTGGGATTCCACTTCCTGCGCTTCTTCAATCATTTTGTCCAACTTCTCCAAGGCCTTCGTTTGCTTAGCGGCCAGGAAAGCTTTACGTGCCGCCTTCGACATGGAATGGGGTCTGCCACAAAGAGGATTATATTATATTTATAAGCAGGGATTGCAAATAAGAGTTGAGTTTAAGACATTCGAACCCGTTAAAAAGTTTCTGGATGCGAGATAAAATGCCCGATATACTTTAATGGGTTACCTTTAAAGGGAAAAACTTTTATTTTCCATTTTCCCTATTCAAATTAATTTTATCGTTTGTTATACAAATAATAAATACAATAAATACATAAAAACAATTGCAAGAGCAACGTTTCCCCACCTAATTTCCCCTAATTTGAATTACATTATTATTTTGAATTGTATAATAAACAATATAAAATATAATAGTTCAAATAATATAATCTTTATAATACATATTTAAAGTTATTTTATGCTTTCCAAATAGAATTTGAAATTGAATTATTGTTTATGTTTTGTCATATATAAAGCAAAATGAAGAGTAGTTTAAAATTTATAATCGTTACGATACCTTATTATAAGTCAATCCTCATTCAAATTGCAGTTAATTCAGAGCTCACCTGGCTGGTGCAGAACAGGAACGATGAGGTGGTGGTGAATGCAAAGATATCGACGTCATGGAATCCTTGGAGCCAGGTCGATTGTTGGCCTGCACTGCGGCAGGTGCTGTGCCCGCCAGAACAGGTGGTGATTTTGGCCGGTGCATGGGACAGACACCAGATTTGGGAGCGAGAATGGCAGCCGAACTTTTGATAGCCACTTTGGATGTACTTGCTATTGCTGTGACTGTTGGAGCCGGTGGAGTATTAGACGCCTCCAAGGTGGTGCTAGTTGAGAATGTGATTTTTCTAATTAGAGTGGAAGTGCTGCAAATTACTAAATCTCATTCCGTTGGCCACAGCAGATGCACATACTGAGCTCCGACTTACTTCATCTTGGCTGCCTTGTCCCGATCTAGGGAAGCATTGGATGTGGATGGCTTTAGACCGGCACTGCTGCAGGTGGCCGTTTCGCATGGTGGGGCCGTTGATGGTGGCGTTAGCTGATCCATGGCAGCCAGCTCCTCGGCCGTAAACATGTCTGGATTGCTGGGCCTTGGCTTCGGCGGTGCACTGCCAATGCGAAATGGTGGCGTGGGACTGAACTCACAAGGTGATTGACTGCCGTTATTGTTGTTGCTGCTACAATTGGCCAGCGAGCCTCGTGAGATTTGCAAATCCTCCAAAAACTCCTCGGTATCCAGTATAAGTGAGCCAAAGATGTCGCTGGGCGAGCGCATGAAAACGTGACCAGTGGAATTGGAGCGGGATTCGCGCCGCTTGTTCTGCTCTGGATAACAACTACCACCAGCACTGCCGCGCACTGGCGAATTGGCAATGCTACGCCTGGCCACATCCTTAAAGGTTACCGGCGAGTAGATGCGACTACTGCGCTCATCGGTAGTTGCCACTGTTGTGGTAGTGGCTGTGGTTATGGCTGTGGCTGTGGCTGTAGCTGCAGCAGGCGCATGATGTGCCAATGCCGTCGCTGCAGCCACTGTACCGCTGGCACCCAACACAACATTCGCCAGAGATGCCTGGGGAGGATCTGCTGGCGGCGGGGCAATGGGTGTTAATGGCTTGGGAGCTGGCAATATTGCCTTGGGGATTGGCGTTAGCGGCGGAGCAGCGGACATGGGATGCAGCTGTAGCCCAGAAGTCAGTTGTAGCGGGAGGCGATTCTCGCGCTCCTCCAACCAGTAGGTCTTCATGGTGCCCTTGCCTTTGACATCGATCTCACCGCGCTCGCGTATCTTATAACTGGGTCCAATTAGCACCTTAGTGGACTCCGATATGTGTACTTTCATGGCAATGCTGGTGGATTCCATTCGGGAAGCGGTGTTAACACTATCTCCGAACAGGCAATAACGGGGCATCTTTAGGCCCACAATGCCAGCGACGACGGCGCCCGAGTGAACGCCCACACCTGATCAAAAATACAGTTAGTAAAGTTTTTTAACATAATTCGAATTTCACATATTTTATTTTGCAAAAAAAAATAATTTCTTGGTCTATTTTTATATTTTAATACTTACTTAAAAGTACCAAAGGTCTATTATGTTTGTCAAAATAATGTGCGGACAGGCAGAAGGAGGCGTGGCACATCCCAAAAAGTATATACTTATATTCATGATCAACAGTCGAGTTTATTTAGCCATGTCCGTCTGTTCGTCCGCTACCAAACTTAGTATGTAGGTTCTCCTATGTTAAAAGTATAACCAGTTTGATTTGGAACTTTGCCATAACACTTCCATCCCGAAAATCTTAGCAATTAACTCTAGTACACCCCATAAATTCATCTCAATCGGATAATAAACTCCGAAGTTATTTAAGAAACAACCTTACGCCACGTTGGGCCCAATGTAGAAGAAGAGTACACTTACTCAACAACCTATAAGGTCTTAAGACTGTTCGACACAAGGTATGAGATTTTACAGAATTAGTACAGGGTCTTTTACAGTTGGGATCTTTCGACTGTAGCCTTTTTTTTTTTGTATAGTTGCTTATGGTTCTTAGAAGAAGTTAAAGATAATGAATTATGAGGCCCGTTGGATTTGAAATAAAGCACAAGTACAATTAACAAAGAAATTGTTTTAAAAATTAAAAGAGTTCGCGTATTTAATTTTGAAAAATTTGTCATTTCTTTCTTTTTTATTTGTATTTTCGTATATTATTATAGTTTCAAGTTTAAGAAAACGGATAATAAGACTCATTGGTTTAAGAGTTCAAAAAACAAAAAAGATAAATAGATATGAAAACTAAAACAATTAATCGCTTAACTGTGTATACGTAATGGTTAGAGTTGGATGAGATGAAGATGACTTACGTATTCTTAAATGTTGTCCCGTTGAGGGATCCTTTAAATCGGTTATGGCATCGACCATATCCAGGGCCATATCACAGACTCTCTCGGCATGATTTGCATCCTTATCCGGTGCTCCAGCCACCACCATATAGGCATCACCAATCGTCTCAACTTTGTAGACCGAATTACGTTCGGTTAGAGTATCAAAGATTGAGTACATGGCATTCAACATGGATACCACCTCCATGGGCGTAATGCGACTGCAAATCTCGGTAAAGGTCACAATATCCGAGAACAAAATCGAAACACTGTCAAACATCTGTGCGATAGCTAAATGTCAGCCAAATTGGGGATTGTCAACTTTAAATATACCCACCTCACAGGTATCTATGGGATTCTCGCCTCTTCGCAGACGATCTGCCACCTGCTTGGGTATCATCTGATATAGTAGTTCGTCGGTGCGTCGCATTTCCTCGTCCAGTTTACGCATCGACTCTTCCAGCTTCTTAGACTTTTGTTGCTCCTGATCCAGCGCCAGTTTCAACTCTACAGACTGCTGTGTGCCCGCGAGCATAAGATCTCTGCTAAAATCGTGCATGGACAGATCGTTGATGTAGAGGCCCGTAGTAATCAGTGACGTCAGATCGGGCATCACCGGAGTGCCCAGAAACATAATCATGCGCCAGTTTTCCATATAAACCATTTGACCTAAAAACGTACACAGAAGTTATAGACATATAAACCTAACAGATATCTTGCTTCATTGTTCGAACACTGCAAGCAAATCATCTTTATAATTTTTGAGGGTTTACAGGCTTGGATGGAACTATATTCTTCCGTCTAAGACCAATTTCGTTTGAGCTATCTTATTTTAACTTAATTAACTAATTATTTATTCATTATAAGTTACCTTTCAGCCGGAGTGACTTCTCCGGTTCGCTGCCGTCATCGTGCAACATTAAGTCCTCATTTTGTGCATCCAAACGCTCTGTGACCGGATCCACGGTAACCAACTCGAATATGTTGTTTGTGCGATTCAATATCTAATAATTATTTTAATTAGATAAATGTTGCATACCAGGAAGGTCGGAGTACATACGGTTTGAAACTTAAAAGCAATTAGCGGTCGCACTAGGTCAAACCAGGCTGTAATCTTTTTGCCCAACAATTCTGGTAATATGACCATCAAAGAGTTGCCAATGCTGCGTACAACCATGTCAGCACTATATGAGAAGGGGAAGAAGAGAGTGGCAATTGGTTGGTTCTGGCAACTGGTTCCACTTACCCAAATACGATGCAAAATGGAAATATCTCGAATAACACGTGAGCGCTAATGGGCAAATGTTTCTCCTCGCGGGTCATGGCCAGGGAGGCGAGGGTGAAGGCGCGATTATCGAATGTCAGCTGAAAGGTCACGTGCACCGTATCAAATAATATCTCCTCGCGCACGAGCTCAATATGCATTTCCTTATGGTAAAAATAGCGTGCCACCTCACGTATTTGACCCATCGTGTAGTATACAAATCCACGCCTCTTCGAGCGATAGTGCAGCGTGAGGCCCTGTTTCGTCTCGTTCTCACAAATGAAGCTCGGCGCACGCATGCGCGGATACGAAAACTTTAGATATTCATGCAGATTGTCCAGGCCATTGAGAAAGTCTCGCATGTGTCGACCCAGCACGGACAGAACCCGATCGTAGCCATACTGACCCACAAAGCCAACAAAATAAACCCCCAATCGATCCATAAACTCGCGCTCCGATACGCCCAGAACCTGTAAATAATGATTTTAGATTTTGAAAATGTCTACGTATGTATTAAGTAATTACTGTATAAGGCACTTTTCTTTAATGCATTTCAAATAATAATAATTTATACTCTTAAAAGCTGTTTAACTGTATTTGGTTGTACAGTCAAACATCTCTATTACAAACATAGAAAAGCTTCTTTATGTTTGTTATTTTGTCGCTTTTCCTACCGTTTGCGCCTTCTTGGCCAGCTTCTGGAGCAAGTTCTCGGGATAAACCTGATGCACGCTGAATGATGGCGAATCGATGCCTGCCTGACGTCGTATATCCTCCCATTTCTCCTCGCCGTACACGGACTTGATGTACTCTGATAAATTCTCCAACAACAGTCCATACATGTTGCCAATGTACTTGATCTAAGTATTTTTCGTTAAAATGCCTTATCGTTCAACTAATTTAATTGACACATTGCTACGGATTGCATTGGCAAAGACCTGTTGAGTAAAGTTAAATTTAGTTTGACTTTAAATTATTAAAAACATTTAGATAATTCACTAGAACCTTGACAGTCCCCTTTATCAGTTGCTTCCCATTAAGCATACGCTCTGTGGCCAGTTTGAGAAATTGCAATGGAGAAATATTATAAGTAAGTATAGGAATGGAAGTTTGGGTTAGCTCCGTTTGGCTTTAGTTTTCCTGAATAACTGTGCGCATTTTGGCCAATCCCCCAAAGGCCACCGACCAATGTTGACTTTTGTGCAATGCGCCAGACATTTGGCGCCTCATAATTTATGCCAGCCCCAAGTCAAATCAGTTGATGTCTTTCTTTATTTTCCCTGTGTTGCCTTTGGGGAATATGTCAATAGATTGGCTCGTCTTTTGATGCCTCGTTTCCATCAAAGCCATCGCCACATTTTGGTTTAAATCAACAATTGTGCAGCCAAGTGATACAAATTCGTTGTTATTATTTATTATTTGTCCAATATTATGGACTCTTCATTCCTAATGCCAGATGGCAAATGTGCGAGTTATTGATAAACTAGAGTTTTACTGAGAATCAAAGCTGCCTCCTTTTGCTTGTCACATGCATTATCCATATACCCTTCTAGGTACAGTACAGGGTAGCAAATTGAAGTGCTATTAAATAGGCCAACTTAACTGACCGACATCTGTTTGTGGATAAAAAAAAAGAAACATTTTTACAGCGCAGCAAGATGCTAATTGCATTTTATTAGCTTTTACTTTGCACTGTGGAAAGCCTTTCAGTGTGCTTTGCTCATCGTTGAGTGTTTCAGCAAGTGGGGAAACTGGAAAAACATATTGCGTATACGCCGCGTTGTGCCCGTAAATTAACTTGTGTATTAAAAATATATTAAATGATAACGTTGGCATGCATAAAATGCAATTAGTTATCCCGGCATGCGGTTTAATTTTACTGCAAAACTCAGCAAACCAAACAAGTCATGCGAATAATATGCAATTATATAGCGCATACGCAGTGTATTCCCCCATACTGTTTAATGGTTTTCAACAGTAAACAATTTAAGCTAATACGGATTGTAGTCAGCGTACTTTTTTAACTTGCATTGCGGCTTTTATTGCCTTCGTAAGTGGCTGTTATATCGACAAAGTCAATTTATTTATACATTTCCAACAATTAAGTGTAAATTCGCAGGACAATTGTTATTTATACCATGGCTTCCTTTTGCCTTTGCCACAGTTTCGTTGGCAATCTGGGCTATGTCTTGGCCTGAATCAACGCTAATGCGATTGCTTTCAAAGGGCACCTGCCGTTGCAGCTGCCACAGTAATTGGCACATATTCAAAGCTCGATTGCCTTGGGGATCCGCAAGAGTAACTTGCATAATAAACAGCGGCGACACCAGAGACACCACTTGCAACATATGCTATTACTGGTTGCAGTCGCATATGTTCGTGTCAATTGGTAGTCATGAGCTAGCCATTAGATGCTGTAAATTGAGTTATGCACTTGAATACACTCAAAGTCGTATGTGAATAGTCGACGGATATAGTATGAGATGAGACTCTGTCTTGCACCTCAAGGCTGCACTTGCTTACAATGGGCTGTAAATTACTTGAAGGCTCCCAGTTCACAATCTGCGGCGTCTCAAAAAGTATTCTGGAATAACAGATGAGATTGCAGCTAAATTGAATGTGTCACACTGAAGGTAAATTCACAATTAGAGACAAAATACTAGCTGAATAACTAATTTACTTATAAACGTTTCAAATATATATGGTAAAATAGTTTGGAATTGTTTGCAAGGCTTCCGAACGTGTTCTTCAATTTTTGTTTCTTGTATTCAACAGTTTTAAAGCTGCTCAAGTCGACCATACATTTCACAAGTCTCACAAGCACATAGGACAAAGACAGCAACAAGCAACACTAGAACGACTGAAAAATACCTTAAATCTGAGAAAATATTTTTGTGGATTCACTTTTGTGTCTTTAATTCTGACAGATTCGAATTTGAATAGTTCAATGAGTGAATGAAATGAAATATCCTGCAGTCAACTAGGATAAGATAGACAAGTTAAGTAATTCAAGAAATATAACGAATAAATATAATGCAATGTATACTAAAAATAAATTTTATAGTATCAAAAAGGGCTGATGTTTGATCTTT
The DNA here is from genome assembly GCA_958299025.2 of Drosophila histrio. Classification (NCBI taxonomy): domain Eukaryota; kingdom Metazoa; phylum Arthropoda; class Insecta; order Diptera; family Drosophilidae; genus Drosophila; species Drosophila histrio. The sequence continues at coordinate 4,246,004 of OY282581.2, forward strand.
CCTTTTCTACATTTACAGGGCAAAGGGATAAATAAAATCCATTATTCTCACTTTGCATTGCCTTATTTACGCTTTATTGCCATTTGTTTTGTCATAAACATATTTCATTGTATTCTTTATGGTTATCCGCACTCGTACCAAAGATTCGCTCATTCATAAATTTATCTTCGGGTCAAATCATAAAAAATTCCAAACCAAACGTGAAATCGAGAACAGCAAAATAATAAATTTATGGAAAATCAAGTAAGTTATTTGCATTTCCCTATCGCGCTTTTCAGTTCATTGCATTTTTGTGAAATTCGATACGAATTGTATTACAAACAAAGTTATAAATACCCTTTGAAGTTAACAATATTGCAATATTGATATTGACTTTTAGTAGAGATTGTTTCATTCGTTCATTTGGTTTTTATATTTAATTTTTATCCGGCTTAAATTTAATTGCCCATAACAATTTATATAATCGAATACACAATCCCTTGACGTCAGTCAGACAAAATGGGTGAAATTAAAAAAGCTTTTTTCTTTTTTGAATTTTCATTGGATTTTTCTGTTTTCCTGTTCGTGTTTTGGAAAACATTATTAAAAAACAGCAAATTTAACATTAAAGTAAATAAATCTTCTTGAAATATAAATTCAAAATAAAATAAAAATCTATATAATGTATTTATAAAACAAAATTATGTGCGAACAATGAAATGGACAAAATAAGCTAGCATAAGGAAAAATTCTAACAAAATTGTCATCACAATATTGTAGATTGTACAATGTACATACTACAAATTAAGAACAATAATAAAATTTAAAAAAAAACACACACACACATTCAATTTCGAAAAGATTTGGCATTGGGAATCCAAAACAGTAACGCTCTCAAAAACACTTGTGCCAAACATATCAAAACAATGTCCAAAATTCTGTCAATTCTTTCAGTTTTCTGGCTTTAATAATAATATATTTTTATTACATTTTCTTGTGTCTCGCTTCTGACAACCAATTACGTCGTGGCTTTTATTCATGAATGGAATGATATATGTATTTATATTAAGACATACATATGTATATATTTGGAATAAGTTTATCTATTCGTATACATTTTGCCAAAATAATAAACAGGATGTGAGTCTGTTGCTGTTGGTGACGTCAATTACCTAAATGATGCTAATATCAGTGGCAACTGCAGGAAGTCTTTATAGGTGGAAGGAAGCACAATAACCTGATTTGAAAGTGTACATGTATTATTATAAATATTTTCATTTAATTCCAACTAATAAGACTAACCAAGTTAACAACACAAATATTGCAACAATTATGCAACTTTACGACTTTGCAGACAGAATTTGCAGAACGCCAAAATATGTAGTGATTTGAAACTAAGAACTTGTTAAAGGGGCCTGATCTTTTATATAGGTTGGGCATTGGAAACTCGTTTGATAAAGGTCCAAATGCCCCAGATTAACCAATCTGAGTTAGTCTATTAAAATGGAGCAAAACTTGGATTGCTAAGCAGATCTGTTTCATTAAAGCTAAGGCAGAAAGTAAATACTTTTCTTGCACTATACTATCTATTTATAAATAGCTCAGCAAAATTTCCTTCTGTAATACTTATCACTATTTGATCAACCAACCTACTCGAGTTGGCTTTCAGAGCTGCTTCCATAGTCGAAAGAGCCGAGTCAATAAGGCAAAAATAAATAAGTAAACTTGTTGCCAGCTTTCACAGTTTGTTATCATCAATCACCACAATTTATGAGTATATACATTTTCAAGGCAACGACTGCAATGTGCATTTCCAGTGGCAATGAGGGGAGTGATGTTAGTTTTGGCGGTTGCACAATTGACCTTAATGTCCTTGGCCGTCATGCAGCGTACTCGAATGATGAGCAAATTTGTCGTCCTTTTTGACAGTGAGTTATGATGTGAAAATTGTACAACTAACATATTTGGACAGACTTTTCAGATGATTACATTTCGAGGTGCATTACTGTGGCAGGCAGGCTTTATCAAATGACACTTGACTTGTTTTGATCCAATTTTATAGACATAATGAAAAAAACGAAGAATATTCACGTCATATGCAAAATTAGAGCAAAAACATTGGCTGCTTGCGTACATTTTAATGAATTTATAAACAAACGGAATGTCCGAAAGGCAAATAAATTATTGAAGGCAACACCTACTGGCAATGGGTACATATGTGTATCTTATGTAGATACCTATGTACAGAGTGTGTATACCTAAATGTTTATACACAAACACACATGTGTGTAATTATGAGGCAAACAATTAATTTCAAGTTCATTTACGCGGGTAACATTGTGGAGCAGCCCATAGAGCCTGAGAAATATTATATACCATTTGCAATACTCTAGCAGTGCAATAGATATATACGAGTATAGCTAGAGATAGAAAGATACACACATACACACACACAGGTGCACATTCAAGCACAAAAATATATTTATTTTTATATTTTTGAGAAATTTTATTTTGAACATTTCTGCTCTTTGAAGGTGGCTGCGATATGTTAAGGTTAAATATACTTAGATAAACGCTGCCCAAATATATATAAGTACGTATGTATCTATAGGCTATACTCATACTTGTAGAGCGACGAGAGCTTTTCAGTTTGGGAACGAACAAAAATCATTTAAATTTTTTTCTGTTGCTCTTGTGTTATTTGACTTAATATATTGGGCATAAGCAGTCAGTATGACTCAAATATGATATACCCTGTAAAACAACAACTCCCCAATGGGGTATATATGTGTATATGTTTTACGTTTGAAGGGTAGTTCCCAGTCGACATTCAGAGTTTTTCATTCCATCGCTTTTGAAGACAGTTTAACGTAATGTTGGAAATTGTTCATGCGCCGTGTTGACATTGTTGGCTTTTTATTTTCGTTTTCGTTTTCGTCTCGTCTCGTTTCATTTCACTTGACACTCAAATACATGTGTATATATTCTCTATACATTCTATTTGTTCTATACATTTCATATAGCCCAATTGCAGTAAGAATAAATCATTTATTCAAAAGAACATACATATAATGCAATTGTACTAAGTATATGAAATTGCGCTGTTTATTGCCTGTGACTTTGATCAAATACAAATTACTATTTGTATATGTAATTAATTAATTCCTGTATTATTTATTAACGTTGAACTGTTTGGGTAGCTGACAGTGTGGTATTTGTTTGATAGTTTATGGTAAATTATTTGCTCAGCGACATCGAAATTATTTAAATGTGTGCGTTGCAGAAAGAGCTAAATAATTAGCGTAATAATTGACCTCATTTCTTAAATGGCCCCAAAATCTTCTGCACAACTATCTCATACATATGTATTATTTATGGTGCATAGGTATTTCAATTCGGTCTGCTTACAATGATATATGATTTTGCTTGGAATTGGTTGCTGGCACATAATTAAGATTTCTTTGTATATTTAAGTACATGCATCCGCAACCTTAAATCAGACCTTTTAGCTAATATCTGAGAGCTATGCCTGCCATTTTTTTTTGTTTTAACCATTTGGGAATTATAATTGAAAGCGCGTGCTTTCTAACTAAGGGATTCGCGGCATGTGTGTGGCTTCCGCACCATCTGTTGCCTCATTGAATTCGGCTTAATACATAATTTTGGCTTCAAAGAAGTTATCCAACAGGGATGAAAGAGGAATGACAACTTAACCTCACGCCAACTGTTAAATGGATTACTAACTTCAAAATATATTTTTGAAATCATACTACATTTATTCTTATTTATACTTTAAAAACCATTGTGTTTATATATATTTCAAGCCTTTTACATTTTTCAATTGAATTACGATCAAAGTGATTTAATTAGTTGCTTAAATGTGTATTTTGTAGTATTAGAATAAAAGAAGCCAATTGTTTAACTCAGACATGGCGAATGTGTGCCAGAAAGTAAAAGTTTAAGTGATTTCTAATTCAAAACTTTTCGTAGGTGCATTTCTCAATTCGATTTGCCAAAAGAGATCTCTGCCAGGTATTTCTCAATTGTTCTTTTGTGATTTTTTTTATTTTCCTTTTTAATGGCATCGCATTTGTACATAAAGTCAAGTTCAATATCAGAGAATTACGTTTAACTAAATTGTTTATAATTCGTTTAAGGGCAAAATAGCTAAATAGATGCTCAGTCTTATGTAAGGTAAACAAACAAAGTCAAACGGGCTTGCGATGCAATTGCAATAGCCTTGAGTGATGAAATGACGCAAATTGCTTTGTGTTTCCTAAATCCTAACATATTGAACAAAAACGGAAATATACCCTGTATATAAAGAGCACTCCAAAGAGTGCTAAACGACTGCCGCGATTTAAGCTGAAAGGTCAAACTGTCTGTGCGGGGCTCAGATAACAGCACTATATGTAAAACTATTCTCGTACAGGCTGACCTTCAACCCACAGCCAATGGAGAAATAAACTGATCAAATAAGCTTTTGTTCCGATGCTCTATTCGCCCACATTAAACTCATCTATCCAACAGAGTTTATGTTATGCAAAAAATTGCTTTTACATTTTCCGGAATCTGTTTTGTTTAAAATGAAAATTCTCAATTTAAGTTTATGCACGGGGCCAGTTTGTTTATTTATCTATGGCCCACATGTAGCCATCGGTTTGGCACTATTATATGATTTTCAATTATCAGGAACTGATTGAAAAAGGAGCAAAATGTCGAATAAACAAATTGTAATATTGTATAAATGCCAAATAAACAAGATGTATTCTTGTAAAAATACCAGAAATGCCATTGGATAAGATTAAAATAACAGTATGTATTGTTAAAATGATTGGCATATGAAAGGTGTTTATGTTTACCCTGATAGAGTAACTGCATTAAGCTTGTAAATGCTTCTGAGTTCTCTTTTTAAGGCTTAATTTTCATAGATAGTTGAAATTATTTTGCCAAATAAGACAGACGAAGTTGTCGATGAGTATCATAGTATGATGTACAGAATAAATATGCTTTGTTCATTTAAATATACAAGTACTAAAGCTTTAAGAAACCAATTTCAACGAGTGCAGTGAAATCTTAATTTATCAAACTTGATAAACGCAAAACAAGTTAAAGTTCAATGTTCAATTCAATAACACAATTGACGTATTTCCTTCATATAATGTATGTTTTCAAATGAGTTAATGGTACAAAATGTAAAATAGACCAAAAAGTAACGACAAATATGAATGGGACAGATACGTATGTAGAAACAAAGTCTGTGGAACAAAAATAAGAATCGTGATGCCAAAATATACAACGAGTAATGCCATAGGATTTTGGATATGAATATATCGTACTATTATGTGTATAGGTTAATTTCGGTCTTTTTTTTATGATCATCGCCGTCATCGCTTCCATTTAAATCCACAACAATGAGTGGGCGATGTCAGATGCCGCCCTCGACTATCCACCGATCTGCCGAAAGCTATAGCCGAACTTGCTGAGCTTTTTTTGCCATTCACCTATACATATATAGATACAGATACATACACAGATACATACACAGACACAGACAGATGACTACCTACGCCGTAAAGGAATATCGTGCTTTTGTCGGATGTGAAACAAATGGCAAATGCTGAAACGAGTAAAATTGGTGAGGCGAATTTCGAATGGTTTGCAGTTTGAAAAAATTCTTCGTTGAGGATAGATCGCTATTTTTTAGGAGTAAAGCAAATTGTAAGCCAATCAATAAATAGAATATGAACAAAAAAATACTTGTAAATAATATAATACTACAATTGATTTATATGGGACAATTCAACAATTAAACAATAAATCTGTGCAATTATTGAACAATTACAAAGTGAAACAAACCATTATTCGAAATGTGACAATGCCGATTTTGAACTTTCCAATATCTAAATTGGAATTATGACCATAATATGAATGAAAATTGAAGATTATATAAGAGCCTAAGACATTTGACACCAAGTGAATATTATTATTGAATACGATTGATGGAAATTAGCAAAGCTGTTGTGAAGTGTTGAATTTAATATCAAACTCGAACATCGATTTCAAATTAATATCAAATTAAATGACAATTTTTATAAAGAAAAAAAAATGTTATATACATATTCTGCTGAATAAGTTGGCAAAATGCTTTCCAAATTTATAAAAAAAATTTCGAAATTAAATTAAGAATTTTAGCGTCGCTTTTTTAGTCTGACGCCCGCCAGGAAAAATTCAACTCAAGGACATTTAAAAATAACGCAAATTTAGCTGCAGCTCGCGACGATCGTCGTCACACACTCACACAAGCACACACTCGCACACACACACACACACTCATATAGCAGATCTATCTTATGTATACACAATTTTTGCCAGTTTCGTATGCATAAATGTTTATAGAGAGTGTGAAAATTTCTGTGTGTCGGATCATATAGATTTTTTTATACATGCGTATACTGACAATATTATTTGGGAAATGAATTTATTTTTAGTGATTGATCTTGTTGTATATATATAAACATACTTATGTGTATATTTTCATATATATGTATACTGTATGTACAACTATTTTATACAATTTTTATAAACTTTGCTCTGCTCTTAAGTGGCACACAGTCTGTTTATTTTCGAACTGAACAAAAGCGCCGAGTCAGCCAAGATTTGGACACAATCACATCTACTATAGCAAAAAAAAAAACGAAATAAAGAGACATCTCTAAAGTTTTGTGCTGTCTGAATCTCGTGCGTGTGCTGACATTTGAACAATCGAGTAATACTCACAATCGGAGCCAAAACGTGAGATAAATCTTAAGAGTCGAAAACTTTTGCGTTGACAGAAAACATTTCAAATTGGTGCAAAGTGCAAAGCAAAAAAAAAAAAAAGCATTTTAAAATAGAGCATTCAAATTAGAGAAATAGTTAATAAAATGTTGGCAAATATTTTTGGTATTGCAGCGAACGAGTTCAACGAATATTTCTTGTGCTTGAAAGACACAAAACAAATCGATCAAAATGTTTAAGAATCATTTGGAAATGATTGGGCGCAATGAAAGCCCCAGCAAGAAGGCCAAATTCTGGCAATCCTACATCAGATCCCTGAAGGGTAAGCATTCATTTATTATAATACGGTATGCCTTATTTTTAAATTTTTATTGAAATACAAAACAGTTGCTATATACATATTTAGAGAACGCTATCACATCGAATGTATTATAGACTTAAGAGCTACATAAATAGCTCAGAAGCATATAGAATTTTGGTCTATTTTTTGGCAGGTGTCATTTTAGGCGTAATCACACAAATAGCTAAACACTCACACACACACACACATACATAGTCATGCATAAGTATATGTACATATGTGAGATGTGAAAAGCTTTCTTCAAAAATATATAGATACTTATAGAGAGAGATATGTATATTGAAAATATTTTAACTATGTGTTCATGAGCCAAACAAAGCGAAAAAATGTGGCTGCTGCGCCAAGGCAAAATAACTAGGCGATCATATACAAAATTCGAAATTCGAAATACGAAATACGAAAATGAAATCAACTTTTTGGCAATGAGCCAAATATCTAAAATTTGTAGCACAAAACCTAATGAAGTAAGCAAGTATAGGTTTTATTTTCCTCCTCTTTTCTTTCTTTCTTTTATTTATTTTTTTGATATAGTAGTATTATTCATATTTTTATGACAATACGATCACGTAATTTGGAATGAATGTAGTACATATACTTATAAATCTGTTATTCGTTTACGCCTCATACAGGTTCCGAGGATATCCGTGCCCATGACGCACCAAGAGTCTCTCGCCCATACAGCTCGTACCTGGACTCGCCCACATACAGGAGCATCTACGATGAGCCAGCCACGGCCAACGAGCGCGTTCAGTCATCTGGCTACAGATACTGTCCAGTGAGCCGTGATACCTACGGTTATTCGCCACGTGCCATCTACGATCATCATTACAGCAGAACAAGTAAGTACTAAATTCTAAGTACTCGTACTAACGCTATTTAATTATCCTACAGCAAACCGTTACCCGCACAATTCTTTGTTAGCTTTACTTATTATATTTCATGGCTCATCAGTTGGTCAATCAGTCAGTCAGTCAATCAGTCAATCAATCAGTCAATCACTCAATCATTGCATCTGCCAATCATGCATTTCAAATGCTTTGCAGTACACCTTGGCTGCCAAATTAAGCTACATATTTCTATATGATTTCATAATTATATAAATAATATAAACATTAAAAAAAAAGTAAAATCGCAGAGCCAAAATAGTATTACGTCAATGATTTTGAGTTCTTATGCGCTGTGTGAATTGTTTTTGGCAAAGGCCCACAAAAGTTTAGACAAAAAAAAACACATGTTCATAAGCTGATACATACATAAACGTTGTATGTGTATATATATCCAACATATATATATATATGTACATAATATATATTTTTTGCAGGTAGTATATAAGCCATGGGGGAACATATTCAATCTGTTTCGTGCGTGCTACATATCAAATAACTTAGGCACACAATTTTAGATACAGTTTTTTTTGTATTATATGTGGTCCATTCCCTGCGTGACCCTATGACAATGCTCTATATAGTTTCAACCCAAGACACAACCCCCTAACTGGCGATCCCCCCGCCCCCACAGTCAAATGTACTTTTTGTTTCGAAACTAACCAATTATTTTTCTCTCTTTTTTCTCATTAATGTTTCAGAATATACATAAATGTTTGTCGTCAAAAATATAAATGTTAAAAATGAGAGACAAAAAAGAATATCTCTCAACGCAGCGTACTACAAAAGTTTTTCTCTCAATTTAGATATATATTTATTTATATATGGATTTAGTAAATATTGTACTAAGAGAAGATTGTTGTAGCCTTAGCATATGTGTCTAGCTGTGTAGTATATGATAATCACAATGATTTATAGCACTTTTTTCTTATTCAGTTCTGTTCGCTAAAATTCAATAAAATAAAATATTCAACCATTTCAATATTTCATTGTGGTGCTGTGGGATTATCGTGTGTGTAAATATGCATTTCTCAAATATTCATAACATTCATAAGGTATTTTGGTACCACATTGAGTTTTAACAATTTTCATTTCATTTGATTTTCTACATATATTCAAGGCTTTTTTTCTTAATTAAATATAACTCTTTTCCAATTATTACTATATTTTAATTCTTTTTCTTTTCTGCTGCTTAATAATTTTATAAACTGCTTGTTTTGGATAAATATCGTACGTATATCCAAATGCTTTTAATGGAATGTTACGCATACGCTACGTGAGCCCTAGTCAAGTAGCGTCTAATTTATTTATGTTTTTGCCCTAAAATGTAAGCATAAACGACTTGTTGAGTTACTTTGAATCATTTCAATTAAAATCAATTTAAATATTATATTTAATATTCTTAACATTTTTGTTCACAGTTCCAGCTAACTACGACGCAGAGAAGGCCTGGAATGATCATTTGAAGCGCATGCAAGAAATTGAGCGCAGGTCTGTATCCATATAATTGACAATCGTTTCAATATCTGACTAAGATATATTATTTACAATTTGTTTTGCAGATACCCATCTCGCTATGGTCTCTATTTGAGAGACAAGCCACTCACACCAAACTCTCTGGTGCCTTTGGAATACGAGCCAGAGGATAAGCTGTTGGCTGAACTCAACAAGGGTAAGGATATCAAAGACATTTTCTAAACAAATCGCCCAAAATACAAGAACAACAACAATAAGAAAGTAACTAATGCAACAACAACAACAACAACAAGAACAACAACTACATTTAAATTTAAATCAACGAAAATTGCGATCTTTTGATATACGAATATGAATATTTAACAAAATACTTTGTAAAAATGTCAGAAGATTACAAAAAGTAAGCACGAAAAAATAGCAAAACAACATCAATTCGATTCGAAAAACAACAACTCAACAGAATTTTTTCAAATTCAGTCAACAAATTTACAGACAAAACAAAAAACGCAAAAACGTAAAAAAAAAATCGAAAAGAAATTAAACACCAAACACGAAACTTGACGAGCATATTTTTTTGTATATGAAATTTGCTCAGCTCAAGTTTCATCAGACGATTTCTACTTATAAATGCTTGGACGAACTTTATATCTTTAACACTGTATCATACTATATACTATCTTGCAGCTATTAAAGTTTGAAGCGCTGAGCGTTACATTCGAAATAAGCTGGTTAAAACTGGTTACAACATGTGTTTTGGCTTAGCTTTAGTAAATTGTAAAATTATGCAGAAATTGTTAACGATTAAATAATTTTAAATTACTTTGTCTGTAAAAAGAATCCAGCCCCAATATAGTAAAGAAAAAAAACAACAAAACAATTTCGTTAAATGTTTCATTGTATGATATGATGCTTTATTTAATTTTTAACTTAATTATACAACAACATTATGAGAGATAAAACAACAACAACAACGAAAATAATAAAACAAAAACAAAAACATTTATAAAATCTAATTTTAATTTAGACATACTCAGAAGATATCATTTAAACACCGATTAAAAATTAAACTATATAGAAATAAACATTTTAACTTCCCGTTTCATTCGAATTCATTTGCCAGATCATCAAAACGTCATCGAAACCCGCCCCTCCAACCATCCCTCCATCCCTCCATCTACTTTAAGCCTTAACCATCTCTTCTAACAGCTGTACCATAGAAATTCTGAACGCTGCTAAACGAGATTTTTGATCGCAACCGTCTGTATGATATAGCACTATCTCCCGCCTCTGACTGTACTGAAACTGGCTTATCACAACTCTGATAATTTTTTTAAGATTAATACAAAAGGAATTAATAAAAAAAATATTAAATACAAACAACTGTGTTTTCCATATACTATCTTTTTGAAAATAATCAAAATTTAATTTCATTTACATTAATATGTGTTGTGCTGTTCCAAGTCCTTAAGTCCTTTTTGTGTGTGTGTTACTTTGTCATCTCTTTGTCGACCTACACAGCTCACAACTACTAAAATAAACATATATACTACTAAGTACATACACTGTGCGGTGCCTGTAAATATACTGCCAATAATTAAACAAAACTTAACCTTTAAATCAAATGAAATATTTAACGAATATTATGTTCAATGTGTTTCACATTTTTACTGTCCACATATATTTTTTTTGTTTTGTTGTAAAGTTTTTTTTTTGGCAGAATTCAACAAAAATCTATTAAGATTTATAGAATTGTTGTCTGAATTGTTTTCATTTCTCGTTTCGTGCCCACAGTTTTGTAATTTTGTACTATGTATTTTGTTTAGTGTGTTGTTTAAAAATGCAACATTGAACATTTGAACATCGTTGGGTTGTTGTGTTTTTTGGAGACTGCTTCGGTAAGTATACTTACATGTTGTTAAGCAAATGAGTGCATTTTATAGAAAGATCCTCAAACTGCAAAGAAAGAGGAAACTATATTAAAATCACGTTTATAGTTTAGCAAGATATCAAAACATTTTCAAGTTTAACAGTCATCAAGGCAACGGGCAACTGAGAGTATTATTATAATCCCCTCTTTGTCGGAATGTGCCACACTGGAAATGCATAGACAACAATTTTACCCTCTTGAAATTTTCAAAGAAAACTACAGGCAAAGCTCTAATAATAGTGAGTAGATTGCTAACAAGAGGATTGATGTTGTTTCCGTTTCTGGTAAAAAAAAGAACAACCTACTTGAGAACTCAATTTGCTTTCTTGGGAATGCAGCTACTTGTTTTTCTATTAGTAATTTGTTTTTCCATTCATACCAAGACATTTTATTGATGCTTTGTGCATGTTCTTATACATTTTCAGTAAAATAGAAAATGAGAAAAAATAGGTGAATCATTTGTATGGACAAATTTATAGTACAAAGTCTCTAGTTATTGAATAATGCTTAATTGAGAATCATACTATTTTTGCTATTTGCATTAAAGTTGTGTTTGATTTTATAGTTATTTAGGTTAACTGAGCCATTTAAATATCGAAATATATAGTTGAAAATTGAAAAATAATAAATCAGTATTTAATAAGCAAAGTATGAACAGAATGTAGACTCCATTGACTGCTGTTATTTAGCTAAACCCTGATTTTAATAAATGAGATAAAAAGCGAAGAACTAATCATAACAATCACATTTCATTTATAAGTAGGAGTTAATTCCAGTTAACAAAGAATATATGCATTATCAAAATTATCACTTGCAACAGATGACAGTAAGTAGTCTGTCAATACTGTTTTAGGCTGACATTACGTATACGTTTTGTAATAGTTGTCTAGCTATGCTATAGCTTTGTATTTGTGTTTTGTTTCATTGTTCTAGCCCGTCGCTCGGCCTCGCCGTTCCGTCCCGCCCGCTGCACTCGCGCTGGCAGCGAACCCTTTGTGCCACCACCAGTCTACTGGAATCGCGACAGCAGCATGCCACGTGGTGGACCATCTGTGTTCGATCGCGCCACTAGCCTGGCCTCATTCACGCGACCAAGCTTCCGCGCCAGCTCATTGGAACCATTGGATGAACTCTTTGAAAGTAAGTTGCCAGCAATCGCTGAGGCTGAGGCAGCCGGTGCTGCTGGTGCTGCTGGTGCAGCTGCAGCTGCTTTTAGGCCAAGCATTTTTGAGCGCGCCGGCTCGCCAAGTCCCACTCCTGTTAAAGCCGGTCGCTGGGGACCTCGTCCCACTGAAGTCGCCTACGATGCTGAGGGTAAAAATCTAAATTCACCTTAATCGTTATTCTTTATACAAGAAGAGACGCAATTTTCTATTTGTTGTTATTATGGCTTCTGTTGCCCAAAGTGACACTTAAATGACGAATGAAGACTTCGATTATGATGATGAAACGTATTGAAAAATTATCGCCATATTTTTCACAGTGCGTTTATATCGATTTCAGTCTCTCTTTCACTGTGTCGCTAGAATTTTTCAAAATTTGTTTTACTTTTGGCTTCTACCCAACAAATATTTATTACGTTCTTTGTGTTGAGTGTATTGCCAACAGCATCTGCAAAAAAGAAAAAGAAATACCAAAAAAAAAAAAGAGAAAATTAAAAAGAAATGTAAGCGCCGTGCTTAAAGTCTATAATCTAGTATTCACTTCTGCTGCTGCTCCCCATTCATACTGCTTTTTGAATTGTTTCCTGTAGCGCCTGACATCAAATTGGCTCCATACTTGTCTATCCTTTTCCTCTTCCTCTTCCATTTCCACTTTATCTCTCCTATCTTCATATTCTTATTCAGATTTTTGGTAATATTTCCACAAAGAAAACCCCATATACGCATGGAAAATATCAAAAAAATGTTTATGTTAAAGCGTTGTCTTTTCTTGTTTTTTTTTTGTTTAATTCTTTTGTATTTTAGTTTAAAAGCAAAGCAAACAATATTTTTCTTTCTGCTCTTCTTGTATACATTGCAATACAACAAAACACAACAAAATTCAACAACTTTAATTGTATACCCTACAAACGCACACTATACCGTCAACCATCATGAACAACAACAATATCGTTGATGATGATGTTTTTGCTACTTGACAATAAACACATGCCAAATGCTATGTCGAACCACAATAGGACTTCCAATCTTCCATCCACGCAACCGCTTCAGGGATATGTTGAGCCCCAGCCCCAACTTGCCCATCTCATCGATCGTGCGCGATCCCTTCTGGTGGGATGTGGATGATTTGATGCCCTTCCGTGCCACCTCGGTGCCCCGTGCCTCGAGCCCCGTGGCCCGCGATTCGTATTTGTCGCCGGTGAAAAATCGTTATCTGTGGTCCAAGCATCCAGCCAGACCCTTGACACGTAAGTAATCCCATTGAATTTAACTGTTAAACTTCATAATTAAGCCCCATAATTGTATATACGATGTATAGCACCCTGTATATATTTCATGCTAAGTATAAACTGGCAAAACTTTCACTATCTTAAAAGTATCCCCCGATATCCGATATTAATAATGGAAACTATTTCAAATTCACAATCTGCTCGAAAACTCAAAACTTCTTGGAAGCATGAGAGAGATGCGTATTATAGTCAATCATATATATAAGAACATAAAGAAATTGTCTGCAGTAAATTATATCCCAAGATCGTCCTTTAATATACTCGAACTAAATACAAATGAAAACTTTAACATTATAATTTTTATTTTATTTACATTTATTTGCCATACACAGCTGAGGCAGAGGATTATTTCTAAATCAAAAAATAAAATATATACAAAAAAAAGAAAGAAAAGAAAATGAAAAAAAAAAAAACATAAATCCAAATCGTTAGCTCTAATAACAAGCGACGCTATATCCTATAGCACTTCTGTAATTTTTTTGTACTTTAATTTACATAAATTACATGTAACGAAACGCAATTCAAAACAAATTGGTAAGAATTTATTATATGGATCCATCCACAGCATGTCCAAAATTTTGTTCATGCAAACTACATAGCTGACATGTAGTACCTGTATTAACTGTATACCGTAGTATCCCTAGAAGTAGACACATTTGAAATCCTTCCAAGCATCTAGTAAAACACGATAAAACATTTGATAAATAAAATATAATTAATATATATCAAACATGTAAATAACATTAAAGAAAATTCATAAATATTGCACGCATTCATATAATATTTTTATTTTTTGTTTCTAAGAAATCTGTAGTTCAACATTTTATTAATATATTCCCTTTGAAATTCTCAACAGCTCACCGCTCAATTTTGTAAACGAACGAAAACGAAACTATACAAGATCAACAACCTAAGTTACAACTACAACAACGAATGCATCAATGGGGTCCCCAAAACAACGACGAGCTTTGGTTTCTATATTAAGAACCGGAAATCAGTGAAAGTAGCTAACATAACTGTAGTCTCAAAATCCTCTACAACGATTGAATTTTTTCAAAACTGCCAGCCCCATAACAACCGGCGGCTGTCTCCAACTAAATATTGCCATCAAGTGCGTACTTCCCGTAGTAAAAATAAAAAAAAAAAAAAATGAAATAACAAACAACATAATCTACAACTCTCAATAAAATATTTATTTTCAATTTTTTAGCTCATGTCTTAGTATTAAGTGCAAGTATATGAAAAAAAGAAATCGATTTACATTTATTATAATAAAAAAAAAAACGAAATCATTTATGAGCCGCTCCAGCACAACCCGAGCGCCATAAATTGTTCCTTTTTTGTATATTTTAGACGCTATAGTAATAATTACATGTATTGAAAACTAAACTCGAATTTCAAATATAGAACCGTTTGACTTTTTGAGTTCATTTTGAAATTAATGCTGTAAGGATAAACGAACCTTTCACTGCATATGCGAACATAAACATATATCTGCCATATATAAAAATTTAGCACTGCGGCAAAGCATATTTTCAATTTGTAATAAAAACTTAAAAAAAAATATATAAAATTTTGGAAAAAAAATAAAAAAACACTTCTAAAAACCTAAATAAACCTTGCTTTAATGTAGAATGTGTAAGTTCTTATATATTAAGTAGGAATTTAGCTGAAGAATATATTTTTTGGGACACCAACCTTCAACTCTTCATTATATGATGATGATCAAATGTGAAACGACACTTTTGTGCATTGGCATTGTATTCTATTTTGGTGATAATTGAGATCACAGCCTGAGTGTAATTTTGTTAACGGTGTCAGCCTTTCATGTTTCCCCGGACCAACGGAATATTAACAAATATGTTTGAATGGAATAGTTTTGTACACGCAGCGTGTTTACTTGTGACCTTAATTAATTTAAAACATCTGGAGCTTAGTCAACTAATGGACAGTTTGGTAAACATAGACAGTCACAGGGCCATCCATCTATGGCTCTATTCCTTGTGCTGCCTGCCTGAATGCCTAGCAATGTCATTTATCTTTTCATTTACAGTTACATGTTGCCTGCTTGTTTTTCTTTTTTTATTCAAGCCATTTAGTTTTTTTTTTTACTTTGACGTTTTTGGCGTTTAGCACGCAATTGTTTCGCACTTTTTGCGACCGTTCTCTCCGCCTGCCGTTCTTGTCTATGTTCTATTGTTGTTATAATTGTTGTTGTTGTTGTGCTGAGTCTGCATCGAGTCCTTGTAGTCCCTCGGATATGCACACGCTCCATTGTGTTCGAGCGCCTTAATTTTCTTTTCTTTATTGTTGCTGGTCATTTGCTACTTTTTTGACGTAGCTCCATTCGCATTATATTTTTTTCTCTTCTATTTTTTTTTTCTATTTAATTATTGATTCATAGCATTTCTATTGGTAAAGGTCATTCAATGTCAATTATACTTATTTGCCATTGAGTCTTGCTCTTTGGAGATTTGATGTTCCATGGAATTTGTGCAACATTTCAATTGCTTTTTAACTGTTGTTTTGATGTGTCCCCCGGTGACTTAGCAAGTCGATGTTCATCCTTTGCTCTCCTAAAATGTTTGCCCAGTCATGTAGAGACTCACTTGCCCAGTATATATGCCTAAAGCATTTAATTAACAATTTAATTTCCATGCCACATCTCCTCCTTCTACAAAAGTCAATGAGACTGTACAAAAACAGATTACGCCACTTTTTGGTCGTCCATGCAACATAATTTCCTTTGTGTTTTATGCTAAGAGTATGTTTAAATGGGTGGGAAAACAATTGTGGAAGCTTTTAGGATTATCCCTAATTATTCGTGTAACTACCGATGCATTTTACCCTGTACCCATTGACAATGGGAAGACTGAAAGTAGGCTGAGCCATATAAAGAAGTTGTTTTAAAGCTTAATTTGTTTTGAAAATACGAACTTACCTACAAAAGTTTGAAGATGAATATAATTATTGTTTAAATTTTAAGAAGTGATTCCAAATTCCTTATTTTTAAACTTTAATATACTATTCCTTAATTCCGTTTCGATTATTTACTTTGAATTAGTTGCAGAATTTTCAAGTGTATGACTCTGACATCTTTAAACTTTTGTGGCAAGTTCATGTTAGATTTATATAAATGACAATAAGCTGTCTTTAAAAATATTGCTATAGGGTATTTAATTAAGTCATTCGATTGGTAACACACAAAATAAGAAAATCTACTAATATTTTTATGTTAAACTGCTATTTTCATTTAGAATAAGTATAATAAATGTTTAAAAATTTGGAAAAACAAAATGTAGATGCTCTTAGAATCCCATTTGAAATCGGTTTCAGTTTATTTTAACAAGATCTTATATATCAATAAATAAGTTAGTATATTTTGGAATAAAATAAATTTTAGTTTAACAAGACACGATATACTTAGATCTAAACTATGAATGAATTGTGTAAGAGTATTCCAAATTCTTTAAAGGAAAGTAGCATTTCCCTTTTGTGGTTGATGCTTCTCGTCGGCGCCTGTTGCTGATGGCATTCTAGACAGCTTAAGATTTATATTTTGGCCAAAAGTTTGGACCACGCCAACTTCGGCCATCAAATGCACGTGCTTGAGCATCGTCCAGAGCTGACAGCAACTATTCTGCTAATTGGTAAGGGGCGTGTGGGCGTGTCAGTTGCTTGATATGCCTGTCACATAAGCCAGACCAAAATCATTGCGTGCTTTTAGGCGCGCTCGTCTTAAGTTTTCGTTTCTGTTCAAAGGGTTCAATTGCATAATACGGTTAAAGTCGAAACAATGGTTGGTCAAAATCAGTCAAGTGTTGAATTTTATAAACCTCAGTGGGTTTGCGGTTACCCTAACGAATGATAATTAATTACAGCGCCAAAAAGAACGGATAACTAAAATTAAACCATCAATGAGATGAATCTAAGAATCCTCAGACGCAACTCAAAATGATTGATATCCATCAAAGGGCAAAAGCCAGACATGTACAGACAGCCTGAACCCAGACCTGACCCCCGACTGTCCTCAATTAAAATTCCCTAATCGAAACATCTACACAATGGTTGAAGGACTTGTCAGCTTCGAGGATATTTCAATTGGCGAATGCTGTGAGGGGATTGGGATTTCACACCCCTCCTTAACGCTGAGAGATACTTGAACTGTCTGTAATAGAATTTATGTTTAGTTTAACGATGATTCAGCTTTAATTATTGTTTTGCTGGCGGCATTGTTAGCATTTGTGCTTTGAGGGGGGTTAAGTGTTTTATTGAAGGTTAAATTAAAGTTAATGATACAGTTTCGATGCTGATAAGTGGGTTGTGTGTTCTACACACTCAGGCTTCACTTCAGTAACAATATTTATTACTTAAAGAGTTCTGCTCTTGAAAGTGTTCTTTCCGAAAAGAGTACTTACTACATTGTATACTTGCAGAAGTTGTTTGATATTACTTAGAAATTACCACATACTGCACTTTCAAAAACAATCAAAAAAACAGTTAAAATTCTGTAATTAAGTAAGCACAAAAAGATGTTACCCTGTACTTGTTTAATTTAAGAAACGTACCTTTGGTGACAATAGTGAGTTCAGTTTTACTCTATTAGTCTACCCCTGTTCTAAAGTCAACTTATGCTTACAGGGTATTAAGGAACTTAAAAGTACTTTCATAAGTAGCTTTGGACTCAAATGTTGGGGTTAGTAATCTGCACTAAGTGTCTTATTTCGTTCAACTGTCAGTTGACTGCTTGCCACATTGCCATTTAGTTCAGTTAAGAGTTCTCATGCTGTTCGTTTCAATTGCAACATTGCAACATCTGTGCTTGCAGCAGTTGGGTTTTCTTTTGTTTCCAACTATAAAGCTTATTTAACCCCCACAACATAGAGATTTGGTAACCTTTTCAGGCAGCCAGCTAATAGCAGAGTCGACTTACTGGCACCACAGGAAACGGGATCAGAGCATACAACACGGACATTATCCTTGTCACGGCGCACCTGTAGCTGTCCTTTTTGTGAAGCGTAAGTCAGAAAGTTCCATTAACTTAAATAAGTATGGGAATGTTGCCAAGTTTGTCTGTATTCCTCTTAGAAATTGCTCTTATCTCTTAGCTTTGCCAGCGAATACTGTTTGTGTTCAACTTGCTGAAAGTTTCACGTAGTTTTCCCTTGTTCCGAGGAAACCACTATAAAAGCAGTTACTAAACTTAATTTACTCGAGCTGCTTTAATTTTCGTTTTCCTTTTTTTTTTGTTGTTCTTGGTTCTTGGAATAACTTTGATTGATTTGCCATAAGCTGATTAATGTCCGAGGCAAAGGCAGATGAAACATTGTGAGTGACTAGCAGCAGTAAATTTTAGCTTCATTTCGTTAAGTGAATCGCAGCGAATTAACCAGCAAATTGGGCAACTTTTCGGCCATCTATCATACGCATATTATTTCACAATTGGCCAAGACATTGGTGTTAAAATTTATGCGCAGGACCAAAAGCAATTGCCCCGTTGCCTACGGCTTTCATTGTCACAGCTGCCAAATCTGCATGAAACGAAGGCCAACTTTGGTTGGCCTTTTCAAAAGTTCGACAGTTTTCTTGGCCATGGCCAAAGCTGCATTAAGGTTCACGGAAGCGGAAGCGATTACTATCGGGACGCAAAAGGCAAAGTAGTCATTTTGTTTGTAGCCTTGAGGAAAGCCTTTTGCCGTATCTGTGAATTATAAACGACCTCCTCACATAAGCTATAAACCACCTTATTTCCCTATCTTTTGTCTGGATGAATGTTTATGTGACGTTGTCTAGTAAACTCATATTTGCAATACTGCCTATCGCAGGTGCTAATTGAAATTTAATTTCCCGGCTGAATTTGGCAGATAACTTGTTAAAAAGAATACTGGAAAATAATATTCACATCTACTAGTGTAAAACAAAGTATTTTTTACCATCTGTGCACAGAAAAATATTTAATTTATGTATTTAACGTATCACAGATATAAATTGTAATCTTTTTTTACAATTTCCACCCCCCAATTAGTAGGCTACATTTCAAAGACACATTTTGCGCATTATATTTACATTTTCACATGTGCTGAAAGTTGTCAACAAGGTAAAAGGAGCACACTTTATTAGCATGACGACAGGAAAGATTGTGGAAAATGTACAATAAGAATTGTAAAAATTCGTTTGAAATTTGTTTTTCAATTGCCAATTTGAATATGTGAGTAATACCTAGGGAATTTAAATTTTACATAATAAGATTCATCAAATATATTCATACAATTTATATTTTGAATGAGTCAAAAATGCATTAGATTTTTCTATTCTGACTTAAAGGTGTGTACCTTTAAGTGAACACAATTGTAAGAAAACGAAAAAAAGTCGATAACAAATTATAGGACAGGTTGAAATTATTATATTATATGCATATTACATCTTATTTGTTTTCTGTAGTTTGTTTATCCTGCATTTATATAGCCAATTACAATACTAAAGGATTTGTAAAACACATAGCCCTTGATTATGACGTTCTTCCTCTTTGCTTACCACACAGGACATACAATGGCAGCCAATTTGCATGAGTTTAACGAAAACAGATTCATAAACAAATATACATATTTACTTAGACTCTTAAGTATATGCAAATTGTTTTCACAAATATTTCAACTGACAGCCGTTGAGCATTTAAGTTCGTTCGGTGCTGATGCTGGCTTTTAAAGGGCCAAAACTATGCTCTAGTTTTTGACGCAAATTCAGCGTGTCAATAGTGTGCGCCTTATAAGTAATTGCAATTTACGGCAACGACGATTTTGTTATTGTCAAAATGTGCTCGTCGTTTTTCAATGTCGAACCTGTCATGTACCATGATGTTACATGATGAATTTTCTGTTTAGGCGAGCGTAAAAATTGAAAATCAATTCACTGGCAACCGCAGCATGTAAAATGCGCAAAAGATAGGCAAATGTGCACAATAAGCCTTAGAAAGAGACAGAGAGATAGAAAGAGAGAGAGAATCAGAGAGAATAAGACAGAGTGAGAGAACAGAGATAAGGTCTACAGTTGAAAAAAAGAGAGAAATTCGGTGGCCTTTTGTGTGTCACAAAAATACACATTCCATTTTCTTTCATTTTCAACGGACATTTTCAAAGCCACAAAATGTTCGTTGTGGATTTTGTGGTTTTCACTTTCGAATAAAGCACGAACAGATATGATTATGGAAAATGGAAAAGAAGATTTATGTGGCAAAATGATTTATATGAACATGATTGTGTGCACTTTACAGTTAAATGCATTAATTATGCAATTTATTCAATTATGTTAGTCGGCCAGAAATTATTGATCCTTCAACTAAATGTTATAATATAGTTAAAGCAAAAGTACAGTGTATATCTTAGTCGCACACTCTTAACTAGAGTGTTTCTAATTTTTATGTAATTTTGTTTTCATGAAGCATTATTTATTTTTCTTATGTAATGACAGTTCCAGAAACTTGAGAGGTTTCTTAATATAAATCTATCTACAACATCTATGCGTGAGTCCTCTGTTGTTATTGATGTCCAGCTGAGTCTCAACATTATATTTATATGTATGTATATACTCTTATATAGTACTATATTTTAATTTTATCAGGAAATTTGCAGTGTATTGAAAGAACCTTTCTTAAACACGTAAGTCAGTAATAAGATATGCATGTACTTTAAGTTAAGAGTTAGGATTTGAAAAGTGTTTTAATTAAACTAAACCGAGCTTTGAGCTTTCAATTGCATTATTGTATTTATCTAATTTTTTTTAGTCTTAGCTCCACCCGTAATATAAATAACTCGTAAGGGTATTTACTATTCTACATTCAAGAAATTTGTTTTCTCACTTGTTTCTATTTAAAGTTGACTTTATGTTTATGTTTGTCTTGCGCTTAAAGCTGTCCATAGCCTTAGCCCAAAATCCACAGACAACTGTCAATGACTGCGTATGTGGGTCAACAGCAGCAGGAACATGACCCTCCTGTAGCTTATTCGCACACACACACACACACACACACACACACATTGACTCACCCACACAAAGCCATGCATTAATACTGTGTTGAAGTGTATTTACTCGTGTTTACTTGTATTGAGGAGACTATTGTACTGCTGTTTGTTGTCTGTTGTCTGCTGTCTGATTGCTGCTGATGTCCTTTGTTATTGTGCACATAGATTTGTTGACAGACAAGTCGAGAATGACAGTCGTTGTCAGTATGTTAATGAACCGTAAGCAAGAAGAGCTACTGGTGCTGGGGAAAGTATCACTTCAAAGACGACTACAATGTGACATTGTGACAAATCAAATTTTGGGGAATACGCATCAATTGCCCAAGTAAACAAATAACAACAATAATTGTCTGCAAGTGGTTGACATGGTAATGGGCAACAAACCAGAGGGTAGACAATATAACTTACTTGTCTCAATAATTACAAGTTAAGTCAGTAAAAGTTACAAGTCATTGATAGACTTATAATATGAGAGGCTGCAAAAGAAGACGGCAGACTCTAACTGCAAACAATAACATCTATTGACAATGGGATCTTAGATGGAAAGTATTATCAACTGAAAGCTGCCAACTCTTTGATAGAGCACACATTTTGGTTTTTATCTGTTCTATTTACATATGGTTTCTCCCCGATTAAACATGTCAAACACACTCACAGAGGAAGACGTGTGTGAAGTCTAAAAGTATACAATGCACAGCGTTAACTTTTTGAAATGCTATCAAATATTTGTCTGTCTCTTGGCCTGCGGCTTTTGTGGGTGGCATTTCAATAAAACTGTCAAAGTTGAGACAACCTGGTAACCGAAACCCTTTGCTGTGCTATGTGCTAAGAAATTGCCTTGCTTTTTGCTGTGCTAAACAGTTTTAAATTTTATTTCCCTCTGACAACTCAGGTTTATTTTACGCCAAAGTGCGAAAGAATCAACACACGGGCGCTACTTGAATTTACTTCCTTTTGGCATTTAAATTTATTCTCCACTTCATCCCACGCACCAGGCTGAGCGCAATCGATAAAAGGTCGAAAATGTGAAAAGCAAATGCCCATTTAGTTCAAAGGAGTGCAGAAAAGCAACGGCAAAGTCTCCATCTGCGAAACCACTTAAAAGCAGCAAGTGAAATAATTTTAATTAAATCCACCAGCAACAAAACTACTGCTAAAATAATTACAACCAATGTGATGAACTCAGAGATACCTTATAACTAAATCGGAAGCTTTGATAAACTAAATATAAGCATAATATACAAACGTTATCATTCTGATAACATATTTTACTTTTTAATGCCTCATTTATTATCAAAAATTCCAATATACAATGTTTTATACTTCTACAGGGTATTTTCATAAACAGTAAGGCACAGAAATTTAAATTATCGCTTGACTGCAATTAAAAGGGAAATTCCTTGGGCTCGTTGTCGACGGCACAAAAATCTAAATGAAATTGCAAACTGCGAAATGTGTCTACCGAAATATTCGGCACATAAGTGCGGCTGATGGTCTTAAAGGCGCCTTTAAATATGCCACACATTTTGCTGATTTAAGTTTGGTTTATTCTCCTTCCACACAATCCTGTATCCAAAATAATTTCCCTGGTTGCTCAATTTTAAATTCAATTTCTGTGTGCGCTTTTATATTTATTTTGCTTTCTATTTGATTTTATATTTTTCTGTTTTATTCTTTTGTTTTTAGTTAAACATTGTCAGCAAATCTGAAGGTTTATTTTTATTTATATTTGTTTACAGCTCATTTTATTTATTTAAAGAATTTTCCGCTTGATTGTTAAGCAAGATGTGCCTCAATTTTGATTGTAAAGAACACGTCTTGAAATGCTTGTAACGGGCAAAACTTTTGTATATGAACGTGTACTGATTTTAAATAAACGTGTACTGAAAATTAATATGCGGATATCAACATTTTTATATTACCTAGCTTAACAATTTCTTACCAAAAGCTACTTGTCTTAAATTGTAGAAATTGCTATTTATTGTCAATTCCTGTGCCCAACTTGAGCATGCTCGACTTGAGCTGGTCTCGAAAATCTCAGGTTTACATCAAAGTTTAAAGTATTTGTGAATTGTTTGACTATTTGCGGAGAAATTTGAGCACCTTGTCGACGACATTGCGAAATGGCAACTCTGCAAATTTGTATATGGAGGAAGGTTTCGAAAGCCAAGCTTGGGAAAGGCTAACAAAAACTTGAAGAAAGAAGAAAGAAATTTGTTTTTCTGGTCTCTAAATTAATTAAAAATTTTGCATATTGCTGCTAACAGCTTTCTGTAATGGAGTTAGCTGTCAAAAACCAAAACTAAAGCACTTAGTAAACACAATAATTTAGTTAGCTAGCGAGGCAGTCAAGCAGAATT
Organism: Drosophila histrio; assembly: GCA_958299025.2. NCBI lineage: Eukaryota > Metazoa > Arthropoda > Insecta > Diptera > Drosophilidae > Drosophila > Drosophila histrio. The sequence goes on from OY282581.2 coordinate 4,270,241, forward strand.
TTACCTGATGTCTCGTCACGGACTCACGGGCTTAGGATGTGCACTTTATTTATATGATAAATTAAGTATAACATGGCACAGGCTCCGGAACTGCCTCTGGCTACGACACTGTGAGGGCACACGACGTATGCGCAATGTCGAAGCCGCTCGCATAAGCTGCTTTTCGCGTTTGTCTTTGACGCGCATAAAAAGAACATCTTCATGCGTATGTGCAGATGCGCATTACTTTCGCGTTGACAGTTGGCATTAAAATGAATGCCATAAATATTATTAGCAGCTCTTTCAACATCTATTTTCGCCCCCCTCCCTGGTATTTTCGTCGCTTCTCCCTCTTCTGATAGACAGCAGCTTAGGGCGTATTTCTTTTTTCTTGCAGTGTTTTTTATTCCTTTTTTTTTTGGAGCTGCTATGTTGTCATTTTTAAATATGTTGCCCTGGGTAATGGAAATTATTTTGTTTGTTTACAGTATTTGTTGGGAATTTTTTTTGTCTTTATTTTTTGCGGCTTTACTGCATAACATATGTTACATCATTATCCCTTTTTCTGCTGTTGCCTTAGGCATGAGCTCTGCTTTCCTGGTTTTCTTTGATTTCGGCTTTAATGTTCTTCTGATTTGTTAGTCTTTAAAATTAAATTCGATTTATAACCAAGGAAGAACTTTTAGAGAAGTAAAATCTGGTCACATTCAAGAATTCTATTATATTTATAAATGCCACAAACTGACAACTAAAAAGAAGGTCTTTTAAATTGTTTGCAATTAAAGGCGACCACAGGCAACAGAGGAAATCTCAAGGGTTATTTCTTACATCATTAAATAAAACGCCTTAGAAATCCAAAACAATTTGAAGAGTCAGCCCACAGCTTATTTATGGCCTGCAATTTACTTAAATTTAAGTTGAATCAAACTAAAATAAAGTCGAGACCCTCTGCGTTTTGTTTCTACCTATCTATTTATATATATATATATATTTTTATTTTATTTATTTTTGTTCAAAGTGGAATTGTTTTTGGCAACCACGTGGTGAGCATTTTTTTGACAAAAGCCTCCCTTTTACATGTGTGTGTGTGTGTGTTTGTGGCACATGTGTGGGTTGTCTTTCGTGTTTCGTTGTTGTAATTGTTTGTTTTTGGTGTTGTTGTTGTTGTTGTTGTTGCTGGTGCGTAAATATTTCACTTAGCTAAGCGAAGAGATGTGAAAACAAGCCCGCAGCGCTTTTGTTTATAAATCTGTTCCTTTTATTTGCACTTTGCCACATCAACTTAAATTAAAACCAAAAGCAAAGCAAAAACTAAACACGCAGCTGCTATAAAATGCTTTCCTTGTCTGTCCAAACACATACATGAAAATGTGTATATTTGTGTGTGTATTACATATGTATAAGACAGACCCTTTTATGAGCTGCCATAGCATAGCGCACACTCCCAGTGATTGCCCAATGTTCTCTGTCCATTGTCCAGCTCAGAGATCCCATTGAGGCTTGTGCTTCATTCCTTTTTACTGTCAACGGTGATTAGTTTGCATTAGTTTGTGTCGCCTGTATATGTGTACCAGTGGGACTGTGTGTGAGTGGGTATGTGTGTGTGTGTGTAAGGACTTAAGTATTTTATTTGATAAAAGGAAAATGAAAAATTTAAATCAAGTCAAGCCGCTTAAATGCTCTTGATGCACTTTCTGTTTTCTTAGGTCGTTTTCGCATGGATTTAATTTGGATTTAGTTTATCATCATTGTCGTGGACTTTGTTTTTCCCAACAATGTTTTTTTTAAACTGATTCACTTAGGCAAAAAAGTAAAAAGAGCTGAAGTCGGTTGGCTAAGAGAATTCCGCCAAATATTTATAATAGAAATTGTGCTGACTTATGATTAGCTTAAAATTGATGTCAACAGTACAGTGCATAATTGAAATGGGACAACAGATTAGCACAGCATATTCTTCGAGACTGAAATTCTGTGGCTGCGCTCGTGGTAATGCTGATGGTGATAAATTTAACAAGCGCTGAGTTAACTTTTGGGCTTAACATTAATTATGGCCTTCTCAGCGCAAATGAGACGATGCCGAGCTCAGGGGCAGGCACGCATCTTCATTAAAAACATGCACGCTGCAAATTAATGAGCGTTAAACGTGGCAAAAAGTCGGGTCGAGCCGTCCCTCTTCTCGGTCGATCTCATTCCCCTAGAACCAACACATTGGCAATAAAAGGCGCGCCGACACGTGAGACAAATGCATATGAGTTTTGAGGCCTTTAATGGGCTGAGGAGCCGGGGAAGGCTATTAACATGACAAACAGACAGTCAGAAAGACGTCTAGTTAGTGAAGATGCTTTGACATTTTTACTAAATCACTGGGAGCCCCATGGCGTATACGTACATTACGCTTACGCTACGTATGCGCAATATTTTGTAGGTAGCAATTTCTAAAAGCCTTCTAATTGAATTTATTACAATCTTATCACTTTGTTTGCCCAGCTACAGCTTTTGAAAATATTTACACTGTCTGGCAGTGTGACAAACTTTTAATAGCTACCCAGAGAAAGTGCCGAATATTTGGTTAAAACTTTGTCTTAACTCTCTCTTTTGTTTATCTTGCCAATTAAAGTTTTAACTAAGATGAAAGAACGGGGCGAATGTTCGAAGTGCTAATTTACCGAGTTTATAAGCCAGGAAAATCCAAAAAGTTTTCTTTGGATTTAAATTTAGATATTTAAATTGAAATAATTTACACACATATTAAAGTAATCTGAATCAACTTCTAAAGAGACTTTGATGAGCTAAACTACTTGTAATCGTAAGACTATACCGGGAGTTCCTTATTGAAATTTATGATTGCATTTTTATTAAATTAATTCCATAAATTTTAAATTTTTTAAAATATCCCCCATAACCTTAGATTTAATCCTAAGAAAACATGCAAAATAATTTGCTATAACAGCACATTGTCAAGTGCTTTTAGAGTCTTAAATTGAGCTCATACGAGTATGCTGTGTCGTGCCACAGATCGCACAGAGTTCCAGCGCCGTCATTTCCGTTTTCGATTAGGCCTTCCCCAACAACAACCTTGGAAATTTCATTTCGTGCCACTGATTGGCTTTCCTGTCGATGTGTGCCTTTAGGGATATGGCCGTCTGTCTGCCGAGTAACAGGTGTGTGCGCTGTTGCCAGAGTAATAAACGTCAAGGGGAAATGGCTCAGATGATAACACACAATCCAGCAACAAGGTGAAAATGTTTTTCCTAGCATGTACAAGTACAAAACTTTTACTTGAGAAATCTGAAGCCGATGCTGAATCCGCTTCCTTTCGTCGATTGCCTTTTAATTATACGAAAGCTGATTATGCAAATAGGCGACTCGAATGCGTAAACATGTGAAATATGATATCGATTGGGTTGGGATCCATTAAGTTTCTGGCTCGGTTAACTATAACAAACCACACACGCAGTCAAGAGACTGCTGAAAGGCATCTACATACATTCATTCACTTACAACGCATCTTCCCAAAGTCCTATGAAATTTTAATCATGCGAACTTGAAATGTGCCAATGACGTTGGTTAAACATTTTTTCTTAAGACTGCTGTGTCCCAAGGAACTTGGCAACACGAGGAACACTTTATATGCTTCGAAATAGTTAAAATTTAAATAATAATAGAAATAATATATATTATAAGGTTATAAGGGAATAATACCTTAACTATGGTAAACTTGAAAAATACATCCTCTTCTGTAATTCTTTAAATATGATGCTTAATACCTTTAAATATACATTTTAATAAATAATGAAAATATTAACAAAATTTAGTTCAATAAATGTCAATTGGCATTCTATATTTCTAGATTAAAACTTTGTTTTGAACTCAACAACTTAATATAAGGTTAAATAATGCCAAAGAAGGTATCCATGGAGTCACCCTCGTACTCCTGGCGAGGGTGGCATGAACTGTTGTGCCACTGTCACACGCTCTCTCTCTCTCTCTCTGATTACATTGCCTGCGTGTATGCGTCTCGTGATTTATGTTTATTTAATAATTCAGACTTTTTATCACACAGCAGACAAACACAGACACAGCAAGTCGGACAGACAGACAGACGGACAGACGGTTAGTGGAAAGACCGGATAGTCGGGCAGCCGGAAGTGGTAGATACTCTTATAGTGGGTGAACATTAAATTCATTTCAGCTCAACAACACGCTGCGCAAAGGCGGACAAGTTGACGTTGGTGGCATTCAGCCTTCAGCCACGCCCACAACAAATGTCAGAGACACGAAGTGGAAGTAAAATAGAAAGAAGAATATGGTATATCGCTTACAGACATAAAAATGCAAATAAGATGGCCAAATAGACAGTTAAAGTAGTCAGGGCCATGGGGCCAGTATTCGTATCTGTATGGTATTGAGAGCATTCTGGTAAGTAAACAACTTTTGACCACATTAGCAAGAACATTTAGCTGGGCCAATTCAAGGGCATAAAATATATTTGCTGGTCTCCTCAATCAAAAGTAGATTATAATCTCTTATTAGCCCCATAAGGATTAAGGGCTAAGTCTGTTAACAGGAAACGTAGCTTGAAGAATATTCAGTGATGTGATCTCGGAATTGACGAATATTTAACACATGCCTCTGATTTATGCAAATTCGTGTGCATAATTAATTCAATTTGAAGCAATTCACATGACTGCAGCGCCTTGGAATATGGAATATATTTTTCAAAACTGCCCCCAGGAATAGTTGAGAGGATGCGCATAATTTTGCCTAATGATATGCAACTACAAGTATTATGCCGTTGAGCCCAGAGCACGTGAGTTGAAATTTTTCTCAGATACACACTTGCACACTCGCACACTTACACACTTACACACACACACACACACTTGCCTGTTACAAGTACTTATGTGTAATTGAGTTTTTCTTGTGCGTGCGTGTGTGTGAATAGTTGTTAGAGATAAAAAAAACATTTAGCAAATTCCCTCTGAGCTTGGGGTATAAGGCCAACAAAGTTGAAACTTTTCCTTTTAAACTGAAGTGTGTAAAGATACTCTCTAAGACTTATATAATAGACATTCCCACATATTTCTTCGATCTTCGAACATTATAGATACCTGTGTCATTCAATACCCTATAATCTTTAAAGGTGCAAATAAGGAATCATAGAATGACAGAAATGTATGCAACAAATTTAACTATTTAATAATATAGCAGCTAACGACACTCAATAAATATAAACCGATAACAACCATTTGAAATTTGACACTCAAGAACTCTTCTGTCTTTTAAGTCCGCCAACATCTTTGCTACCAAATAGATTTCTTTATTAATTTTAAACTCGAATGGTCAATTCTGACAATGGAGGCAATTAACGAAAAAACTTTACGTTAAGAGTAAAAAGCAATAACATTGTATCAGACTGTATTAGTTTTCTCAAATCCTCGACACACTTTGAAAACCTTCATTAGAAGGTGCACAATGTTGTAAGACAATGCCCATACTATGCCACAAACTTGACGTTTGCACAATTACCAGCAGGACGTGCTATTCCTGCTCCAATAGGATTGGGACAGGTCCCTGCCTCCCCCACCCAATGTAAGGACACAGACAAAGCGCAGCTAAGCGAAACTTTAATCAACTGTCAATAATTGATGATAATCACAGCGCGGCGTAATATTGCTTATCAGCAGATACAACGACAACAGCCAGAGCGACAACAATAGCAACAACAACAAGCGGCAGCAACAAGCCAAAGCCAACGAGTGATTAACTTAATAAACGGCAGAAGGCAGGCAGTCGAAGCGTCGAATCGTCAAATCGTCGGAACGAGAAGTGTCAACGGGAGGTGGGAAGCAGGCAAAACAAATCGAGAGACGACACCAACAAACAAACCAATCGACAAGTTAAACACAAACACAAAACGAAATCAGCAAAATAAAACCTAGCAAAGACACGACTTTAAAATACCTGATCCAATAGGCAACATATTGCCGGAAGATCTTATTTAAATTAAGCTGGGTTAAACATTTGAAATAAGCTTAAACTTAAGGAAATTAAAGAAATTACTTCTCATGTTATTATTATTTTCCCCATCTGATAAACATCAATGAGTTCTAATTCTGTTTAGTAAACTCGCTATTAAAGAGCATAATTTTAAGATCTGCTAAAAATAATATATGAGTTTTATATTGCTTTAAAATGTGGCATTTATTGTCGAATGTTAATCGGAACAGTCGAACATTAAAAGCAAGTTTGTATTGTTATTAAGAATTATGAAATATAGGTTACATATACATAAATATGTTAATGGAATTCTTCAATTAGTTTTCATTTAATTCGACCTAATCCGTGTCCAGTCGCCTGCAATATACTATTAGATATCTATGGTCTAACCGTAAACTATATTTGTATACTCGATACAATACTCTATGAAAAAGCCCATAACGGAACGGGTATAATATATAACTAGCTAATTGAACACAATTAATGCAACGGCATGCGGGCCAGACGAAGGGTGAGTGAACCAGATGGGCAGGTTTTTGGGGTGCGTTTCGATTGCTTATCATGGGGGTCACAGATGCAGTCGACGATATCTATAGCACCGGCTTATCAATCTAATTGTTGTCTAAAAATAAACTGAAATGAAAACTCACAGGTATATTTAGTACCAAGTCTATGAGGTTTATGCGGAACTCCTTCCAACCACACCATCCTGTCAAGGTAATAAACGTAAAACGAGCTGATCCCAAGAAGCAGTCATCGTAATAATGATGCAACCGCCTCGAAACCATTCCAAAAGCCAAGCACGTGAGAGCACCCAATGAAAAAGTGGGGCTGATTGGAATGAGCGGGATGAGCGGGGATCACAAGGATGCACAGTCAGCCCTTTTCCAGCTGTCGTGTAGATTATAATGATAAGCACTAAACCACAGGCATGTAAATTGCTTGTAGGCGGCGTTAAATTTAACAGCCACACACACACACATACACACACACACACATACATACACTCGTACACACTCTTGCGATATTCGTATGCAAGAGATTGTCAGACAAATTCAATTTTCAAGCTGACTCCATTAAATTGTTTTTGGTCTATCCACGTATGTATATCAACTTTTTGTAGTTCATGACATTGACACAATAGCCAACAGTTCTGTTGCCCATTCTCTTGCAACGTGTGTGTGTGTGTCGCTTGATTGCTCAGCGAGCCGTTAAGCAGCTGACATGACCCTTCAACCTCACCTTTCACGCCTTGAACTCGGCCTGTGTCAGCTTATGGCAACAGGTGGAAAGTTGTTGGCTGGTTTTGTTTTGCCTTTTGCAGCTGCCACTTGATAGAATGTCTATTGGAATTTTCTTATTGGAATCCTTTTCAATTTTAGCACAATTTCCCAATTTCAACTTTGACACTTTTCACAGTCAGGGGACAAATATGCAAACAGCTCGAAACTTTGTCTGCTTAAGCTGTTAAAATGACAAGGTTCAGGAAAAGTAAAATAAATATTTTTTTGTCTATATACTGTTTGAAGTCCTTCCAAATGTTGCGCTTTTCTCTTGGAGTTTTCTTTAATGCTTTATGTGTTGTCATAGAGAAATTTATATTGAGACAAATTAGAAATTAAATTGAAAAGGAAAACATTTTCAATTTATTAGTTGTGAAGATCACACAACTTATATATTGCCTTTTATTATTAAAAATGGAACATCGATTATTTACAAGCTTATTATACACTTCAATCTTCTGAGCGGAAGCTCTAGTTGTACGATATTTGGTATAATGCATAGGGATTAGCTTATCATCAGATTTGCGTGGGAGCAAAACCCAGCAAATCGACTAATTTTTCATAAGCATATTTCTCTACTCAAATATGTACAAATTTTCCGCATTTTCACCTCATCGTATATATTATTTACAGTTGCAATTCTGTTAATATTAGACTTGAGTTCCATGCTTAACCCTTCATATACACAATTTCAGTCCAGGCCAGCACAAAAAGAAAGTACACCCTTTTGTCTTTTGTCACGCCTGCTTACATTCCTGCAAAGGCGCAACCAAAAAATGTCTAGGCAAAATCATATAAAACTTTCAACGTATTTTTGGCTTGTTTGCTTTACTTTATATTATTTTATTTTTGCTGGGTTTTTATTTGTATTGTTGATTTTTTTTTGTTTTTTGCTGCGGATTTTACAAAATTCCAATGCTTCAACGCCTTCAGCGGTGAAAACAATAAAAATGAAAGGACCTTCAGGCCGGGCCTCATTTGCATAACATATACAGTTCGGTTTGGCAGCAAGAAAAGTGTATAAAATGCTGAAATTATGTCTAGGATGCTCTTTAAAGAGCCATCTCTTGCATGTTAGATGTTTATATTCTGACCGATTGCGGTTTTTATGTGTTATTCTTTTATGCCATGCATAAAACTATTTATGAAATGCCATACACTTATATTATAAACTGTATGCACTTTGCCTGCCTTCCTGCCTCAGCTAAAGTGCAGTTTTATGACTGATAGATGTCCAGATGGCCATCCATAAGCTGTCCAAGACTTTGTTTTATGTGGCTTGGCATGCAAAAGTTCGGTCAAGCGCCTCATAAAAGTTAAAGTGCCTGATTTAGGCGCTAAGAAAAACAAAAAGAGAAAAACATAAAACACAAAACAAAATACCAACGACGCCCGTGACATTCAAAATTAATCAATGGGCACTGCAATAAATCACAGTTCCGGCCATTTCTCAGCTAACGATGCGTCCATCGTTTAGTAGAAGAATGGTTGGAGAGAGCAGTCAACGTTGCGTATGAGTATTGGGACTAACTTAAAGAATAATTAAATACTGCATACTTTTCAGCGCACGTATTAGAAATATAGAAAAAAAATCGTCGGGATTCTTGGTAATTTGAGAAACTCGAAAATGTTATGGATTCTTTAATGAAAAATACGGAACTCAACAAAAATTCGAGTTCTCGAATTGAATTTTGTTCTTCTGTTTGCATAAAACATTCAAATTTTTAATTGATATTGAATAAATGATCTTTCTATTATTGGCAGACGGATAGTAAAATTTTAAAATGTAAACATAATATATAAAATATGGAAAATCTGCGATTTGTGTGTTTCAAATGTGTAATTTGTATAAACAGATATCAAATGCAATCTTTTGAGTATGTATATACACAAAATTTGTATAAACAGACATGACAACACTCTCAAAAAGTTGGTTTTACGCTACGTATATGCACAAAAGAACCTCTAAAAAGTGTCCTGCATACTCACCCACAAAAATAATAAAAAGAAAGAAACCCAGCTAAAGTGGCAGCTCAGGCGACAGGAAACCGCACAAAGGAAGCTGAGAGCTGGTCCCTGGAACCTGCAACCTGGAACCTGGTTGCAGAGGCGGCTGAAGTATTTTAATATTTAATGGAGCACGCTTGTAAATTTAGATATCAGACGCCGCTACTCGCATGGGTCACATCAAGCAGCAAACGCTGGTATATTTTGTTTTTTTATGTTTATTATATATGCGATTTTATTTATGGCATTTAATTTTATTTTTATGTACTCTGATTTCCATTACTGCAAAGATTGTTTAGGCATTTCGGGATTGGCGTTAAACAATATGCGAGTACATACAATAAATGTACAATATAATAATAATAATAATAAATGCGATTCGTCGCGTCTCGCCGACTCGTATAATTTCATTTCATTTGATTTGATTTCGTTTGAGTTTGGCTTTGGCTTTGGTTTCGGTTTTGATTTTGGTTTTTATTCGCTTTTGCCCAATTTGCACGTGTGCTTCGTTATAATTTAGGAAATTACTCAGCATAACGCATAAAAAGAATCACAGCAGCCAACGCTTTCCCTAAACTGGCATAGGAAGCTGGGAAAAGAAATTGTGCAATTTTATTTGCTGTTTAATGCCGCACAACGAGACTTAAATCAAAAATTCTGAAGCGTTCCTCAATTAAATTGCGTGAAAAATTGATGCTCTTAGTAGTCAGTCGTGCCCTTAGCCTGTCAAATGGTTGTCACATTTTTATGAATTTAAATTAGCAACGTGTTGGCTGCTGAGATATTTTCATCATTTCCATTATTTAATCTGTCCCATTAATGTTTTGTGGCACGTTTAAACTAATTACACATATTTACCACTTCACAATCGCATTATAATTGTGGTTTTTAATGTTTTCAGCTGTCGTGCAACTGTTCAGCTTATTTCGACACTTGAAGGCTTAACAATTAAATGCACAAAGGACATATGTGTGCAATATGCAAAAATATTATTATTAAACAATTGTTAATTAATTAATAATGTCTGCAATTAGTATAAGCTAAAATTCAATCAAAAAGAAAACATTGTATATTGAAGACTTTTCTGTTCAAATAAACGAAAATTTAAATGAATTCGTTTTAAATGAACTTTGATAAATAAAATTATATATTTATTTTATTTAAGAACAGATTTCTATCAAAAGTTGCTTGTTTATTTTAATAGTACAATTAGTACAAGTCTATCTACATATATTTTGATGTATTAAACAATTTATCCTCTCGTCTTTAGTTTTAATTTGGATTAAAATATTCTTAAATTTGCAAAGTATTTACATATATTGTAAAACGTGATTTTTCCACTTGGGACTGTTTTTGATTTTCCTTAGATTTGCAATGAAGGATTTAACATACTGTTTATTTATGTTTTACTAATAATAAATAAAGTTTATTTGTGGTTTACATTTTTGATTAATAATTTGATTTAAGTTTTACCTTTTTGTTTTAAATATAACTTGTATTTAATTTGGATGAATTCATATTTCGAATGTTCTTAAAAACGTTTTTCGCCTTTAATTCGTTTGATTACAGATTCAGAAAAATATTGTTTATTTGTTATTATTATATTTATAATTTTTAAGATTTTCTAATTATTTTATTTTTTTAATTTAAATTTATATTTAATTTAAATAAATTTTCTTTTAAATATATTTGTCCACTTTTATAAATCTTCAGAGAAACTTTAAAATCCGCGAGGACGACCGCACGCCGAGACCAGCGACTGGTAAATGACAACTCCGACACTTGTCGGGACAACTGTCAGTGCATATTTTAGTTTTTTTTTTGCTAGTTGATCAAAAACTAACGCCAACAGCAGAACAACGAAGCGCACTTTAAATATTGACGAACGCCGCGACGACGGGAAAAGGATGTGGCAAGAGCTCAGGAGCAAGAACGAAACCGCACGCAACGTGCAACAGCCGCCAACTGATGGGTTTATATTTGCCAACAGAAGCAGCACCAGCACCAGCAAGTGCGCGCACACACACACACACACACACACACACACTCACACAGACATCGTTGCCAGTTGGTTGATAACAGTTTTCGAAATTCGAATTCGCCGTCAGCTGCTGCTGCTGCTGTTTCTGCTGAGAAAGAGGGCCGTGTTTTGTTAGCCAAACAGAGGCAAAGCATCAACAACATGCTACAAGGTTCAGCATGTTGCATATGCCACACAGACTCAGGCCCACTTTCGATTCCAATCCATGAGCCAGTTTCAGCACAGACAGTTGACGCATGCGCCAATAAGTAGGCAACAAATTCATAATGACAACGTCGCTATCAACGACTCGCAAGTTGGCGCCTCTATCAGGCCTGATCATGTTTACTGTTTGCATACCCTTTCACACAATGACTGACGGGTATTTTCAGATACAGAAAATTAGAATAAACAAGCAAAACTTAGACTAGCGTATTTTAAAACTTCTTTAAACAAACGGTGAATAAAACATTAAACATTTAACTGACATGTTATTATATCTACAGGATATGTCACTGTCGAGTTTTTATCCTTTTCTGCCTCCAGTTGTGTTTTTTTCTTGCCACCACATTCTGTTATTATCTTTATTGTCGTGCAATATTCGGATGCCCCTGAATGAAATTAGTCACCAAGCCGGCACTTGACTTTGCCACCGGCTTCAAGTTCACGTGCCGCTTTTGGGGCGCTAATGAATTAGACCAAAGTTTTTAATGAAGCTCTTTATGGCGTGGCCGAGTCATGGGCCTGCTGAACTGACCCACTTGTGAAGTGGCTTCAAAAATAGCCCTGCGATTAGATAAAACTGAAATATGATTGGAGCGTTTTATGCTCATCTATAAATAACATCATTTAGTGTAGAATTTAGTCATAAATTATTTGGCAAACCAATATAATTACTAAGCATAACGTTTTAAGCGAATAAACGGGAAACATATTAAAATAAGATCGTCTAATGCCTAAAATAAATCAATTACTAAGTAATCGAGACATGTATTGAGTTAAGTAACGATTAATCAACCTTAATCACAGTTTTTCAATCATATGTATTACATGCAAAATTTCAGCCCAAACATAAATCAAACTTTTAGCATTATGTTGGTAATTAAATACAATTAAAAGTAAACAATTGATTGGATGATTAATATAATTACTAAACTAAACGTTATACACGAAGTAATTGGCAATATTGTGGCGAATAACTAATATGGAAGAAATATTGGAATATCGGCATTTAATGCATACATTATTTGCAAACTTGTGTAGTTATGAAGCATAAAGTTAAATATAAGAATTAATTGACGAATTTAACGATTTATACGAATTAATTTAGAAATCTATGGCAAGTAAATAATAAAGTAAATAATAAAAACAAATTAGTATACGTTTATTAAGCATAATGGCTCACACGAATCAATTGTCGATATTGTGGCGAATAGGTAATACAGAATGTCTGCCAAATATGTCATAGCCAACTTATGTTAGCAACGTTCAACAGAATTGTGGTCAAAGATTGCATTTTGGCTATGCGCTTGGGTGGCCATTGAAAATCGCAGAAACATTTTTACATTTTCTATTACCACATACCAAATACAGGATAAGCGTCAAGCTGACATGTGTTGGTTTGTGCATGTGTGTGTGTGTGTGTGTGTGTGTGAAGGAGGAGAGGTGTAAGGTCATAACGACCATTGCAATAACCACTAACGCTTCAAAGCAACTACCACAATTTTGATAATCAGAAATTTTCTAGAACAATCAACAAAAGCGGAAATTGAAAAACTAAAGAACAAAAACCAAAAAAAACTAAAGCCACATGTGAACGTAATAAATTTCAAGTTGAAGGGGCAACCGTAAAAGCGGGTTGATACGTTGAATCTGTTATCAATTGCCTCGGCAAGGACAACACAACAAGAGGCAGCCGCGTCAAAGGCACAGACAAACATTAAAAGCAGATGCGGAAAACGCGGAAAAAATATGCCGAACGTGGGCATGCTGATTCTGTGGATTCCCTTGTGGTCTGCGGGTGTGCGAAGTAATAAAGCATAAATGCCATTTGACCTTGTGTATCGCTCAGAATGTCAATTGAGATGTCAGTTGAGGCTGGACTGAGGAAGTTGAGTCTGACTGAATCCGAACAGTTGGCAGGTTGACAAGGCGACGAATTGAATGATGTCTCTTAATGATGACTGGGCGCAAACTGTAAAGATTCTGTCATTCCATGCCACAACTGACGAATTGCTTTTGCATATTCAAAAATATGGGGGAAATTGGGAAATTTCACAATGTGAAAGTTGACAACTTTGTTGACCTAATTACAACATTTTTTCTACATCTTCCTACATTTCCTCTCTTCATTAGCCAGCCAACCAAGTTGAAAATCAATTTGTACGTGTGAGATATTGCCATTTGTCTTTGTACTTTTCAATTAATAAAGAAGAAACACAGAAGGCATTAGAAATTGCGTGTTCGTCTTGGACTTTAATTGAGGTTAAGCGAACGAGCGCCACAAATGACATTAAATTGTTTATAGAGCAAGGTTATAGCGCCGGTCAATTTTGAAATATGAGTTTTTATGAGAAAACTGAACAAATATGACGGTAGAATGAAAAGGAAAGTAGGATAAACACCGACACGGCAACATCTGATTTGGTTTACCAACAGCATTCTATAAAATTTGCTATTTTTTAATTTAATTCAATTTATTCATATTGATAATTTAATAACTGAAAATGCGATACATTTGATTACATTTTTTGAACACTTTAAGTGTGTTTTTAAAATCGCGCTATGTTCGCGCTCTATGATGACAGCTGCTTGCTATACAAATTTGCCAACTGTTATACGATAGCCTAAATTTGTCAAGTGGCAACGCTGTTATCCAGGGCTGCAACACTGATAGTACTAAATTTTAAACATTTAAAACGCAGCGCGCAAATCTAACATTTTGATTCCAAATTAAAGTTAAAAATTGATTAATATGTGCAAATACTTTAACAATTAATAAAACAATGTTAATCTGAAATTGCATTAATTAATTCTAATTAAGGCTGTCACACATTTAAAAAAAAAGTGGCGCCATCTTGTATCTGTTTCTCACAAGAATGGAAATTTTGCAAAACTCTATCGATATTGTAAAGTCGTCTTCGATAGTGCAAGAGAAAACAGAATTGTAGATATATCGATAGCGCCATCGATAGTATTGCAGCTCTAACACCCGCCAGTTGTTTGTTTTGTTTGTACCTGCTAGCAACGACGACGGCTGAAAGGTGAATGAGTTTTCCGTGAAAATTAAAAATTAACAGCTGCGCGCGTGTATTACATACATATATACACACACACACTGATACATTTGAAAACAAATTCGTTATCGCTATCAGCATATTGCACTTGGCGCCAATGCCGACGTCGGCGGTCGCTGTCGCCGATGCAAAATCATATTTTTTGCAATAGCGCAAAAAGTGATAAACGTGAAACATAAACAAAACGTTGATAAGCCGCTGCGCTGCGACTACTATCAATGCGCCGGTCGTTAGCTAAATTCCTTCGTGCTCGCAAACTGCAACAACAAAATTATCAACTTAAACTTGTTGAGCGAGTTAAAGGCCCAAGAAACTACCAACAATGGTGAAAATATTTAATACTCTGCCCGCACAGCGGCGACAGCGACGCAGCCACTGACCTTTATTTGACTTTTAGCTGCTTGTCTGCTCGGCAATGAAAAAAAAGAGACATTGCCTGCCACACACCACACAGACGTCGTGTCTATAGTGTTGCCTGGCATTGTGTTGTTGTTCTTATTTTTGTTCTTGTTGTTGTTGTTGTTGCTGTTCTTGGAGTTTCTTGCAGTCGCTGTAGGGGCAACGTTTTCCCGAATGCTAAGGCGCAGCCTGAAATTCGAATATATATTTATGTACTTAGGTACATATTCGTGTTGGGCGTGAAAGAGTCGCCACACCACATCTCCCTCACACTCATCGGCCGAATTTCAAATCAATTCAATAAAAACGTAAGGGAATTGAACATGTGCCAACGCGCTATTGAAATTGAATTTTCAGTGTTAAATGTTTTTTTTTTTGTTATATTTAATTATGCATTTGTTGAGTATTTCACTACAAAAAACTTTTACTTTCGAGTGTCTGTTTCTTTGCAGACTTATGCTAATTACATATTATCGCGTATTATGTTTGTTGTCAAACAATTGCCGATTTAACAAATTAAATGCAATTACAAAGTGCCACCTTCCTGGGGAAGGAACTTGTCGTGTAAATGTTGTGATCTTTTATTTTTGATTGCCATATTTTTGGCCCAACGGATTAGAGATGTGTGTGAAAGATATACAGTTACTTCAGTAATTGTTTTGATACAAAAAAACATATACAAGGGCAATAAGATATGAGAATGAATTGAAATTCACGAAAACATATAATTTTGTCTTTAAGAATGAAGATTAGTTTATTTATTTTGAGGCTATGAATTAAAAAGTGGAAAATATTTAACAACTAGTGATAAACCATATTAATTAGATATACATAATATATACAGTGGCTCACAGTTTATTTCAACCAGCAACTATAAAAACTTTAATTAACTATAACAACTAAACTAATATTAATAGTAAAATTATGCAAGTAGAAGTTTTTAGTCTAATGCTTTAACTAATGAAATAAAACTTTATTTGGTTTGTACATATACGTATATATTTATAAACAGTTCAAAAATAATTTGCATACATTTTTCGTGCAAACCAGTGACACGAAAAAATTCACGACACGTGCCCAATTTCATGTAACAATTATGAGAATACAAAAATCATTTGTTAATTAAGCACATATGTATACTATAAAAATTTAACGAAATATATTTTCTAACAAGTGAAAAAGTATTTTGTTAAATGAATCCATAAGATTACATAATTTTTGACGTTCCAAAATTGGCAATTCGTTGGATTTAAGTATATAGCTATTGGAATACACATATGTATTTTTTTTTCCAAAGTGTATTTTGTAATACAAATGTTTGCCCTAATTTTGCAGTATTAACAAATATGGTAAGAAAATGAATTGTGCGAATTCAGCTATTTTCTGGCTGCTATTTTCCGGTAGTCTAAAAATAGCAGACCACCCAAATTAATGGGCGACAAGTGCAGGGAGACGGCGTTGCCGACGGCTACGGCTACGGCGACGTCGCTGCTGAGTGTCAGGGCCAATTGAGGTGCGAGCTGCGTTATCAGTTGTCGCAGTGAACTCTGGATGGGCGCACCTCCAGCTTGATATGTGCGTGATGATGTGTTGATGTTGAGTATGATGATGATGATGCAACGCGCTGATTATGACGCTCAATTTGCCGCTTACAGTTTACGGTTGTAATGTGGGCCAGCTGGTAGCTAAAATTAGTGGCGATTATCAGTTGGTTTCGATTGCCTGGACTAGAAGGTTGTTGCATTTTCCCACTGCCAGTAAGATCACAAGATGCTGCGGCGACAAATGTCCTATCGCTTCGAAGATCAAGATGCAACGTCCATGGCTTTGCGGGTTGGCTGCAGTTGTTTCTAAATATTTATTGCATTTGCTAATCGCATTCTTTAACTTCTGCCCTCGTCTCTCTCATTCCAGATGAATCGTCGCTTTTCACGCGTTGAGTCCGGCGGGGACCTGAAGGATTACTTCGATCGCGGCGGTATTGCATCGCGCGAGAATCGCTGGAACTTTGAGGTGGCCTGGGAGGTGGCAAACAAGGTCGGTGGCATTTATACGGTTATACGATCCAAGGCCTATGTGTCGACAGAGGAAATGGGGGAGCAGCTGTGCATGATGGGTCCGTACAAGGAACAGTGTGCCCGCACAGAAATGGAGGAGCTCGAGTTTCCACGCGGCAATCCCTTGCTGGATGCTGTTAACGTGCTTCGCTCGCGTGGCTATAAAATTCACACGGGTCGCTGGTTGGTCGACGGCAATCCGCAGTTGATACTTTTCGACATTGGCTCCGCTGCCTGGAAGTTGGATCAGTTTAAGTCGGAGATGTGGGAGAAGTGCAACATTGGCATACCCCATCTGGACATTGAGACTAACGATGCCGTCATTCTGGGCTTCATGATTGCCGAATTTCTGGAAGAGTTCCGTAACTGTGCCATTTCCTATTCCCACAAGAACGATCTGAATCCACCACGAATCGTTGCCCACTTTCACGAGTGGCAAGCGGGAGTGGCCCTCATAGTGCTTCGCACTCGCCAGGTTGAGATCGCCACCGTGTTCACCACACACGCCACGCTTCTGGGTCGATATCTGTGCGCTGGCAACACCGATTTCTACAACAATCTGGACAAGTTTGCTGTAGATGAGGAGGCTGGCAAACGTCAAATCTATCATCGTTATTGCCTGGAACGTGGCGCAACGCATCTAGCGCATATTTTCACCACCGTATCGGAGATTACGGGATATGAGGCGGAGCATCTGCTGAAACGCAAACCGGATATCATTACGCCCAATGGCCTGAATGTCAAGAAGTTCTCGGCCATTCACGAGTTCCAGAACTTGCATGCCGTCGCCAAGGAGAAGATCAATGAGTTTGTGCGCGGCCATTTCTATGGGTAAGTTTTACTCAGTTCTGTAGTTAAAATAATTGTCTAATCGTTGTAAACCTTAGCCACATGGACTTCGAACTGGACAAGACACTGTATTTCTTCATTGCTGGCCGTTATGAGTTTGGCAACAAGGGCGCTGACATATTCATCGAATCGTTGGCTCGCCTCAATGCGATGCTAAAGCACGAAAGTCCCGATACCACAGTGGTTGCCTTCCTCATCTTTCCCACCAAAACGAACAACTTCAACGTGGACTCGTTGCGTGGCCATGCCGTTATCAAGCAACTGCGCGACACCATCAACAATGTGCAGCAGGCGGTGGGCAAGCGAATGTTCGATATTTGCCTGAAGGGTCACATACCCGGTCCCGACGAGCTCTTGCAAAAGGACGATCTGGTCAAGATTAAGCGCTGTATGTTTGCCATGCAACGCGACTCAATGCCACCGGTAACTACGCATAATGTCGCCGACGATTGGAACGATCCGGTGCTGGCTTCCATCAGGCGCTGTCATCTATTCAATTCGGTTCATGATCGCGTTAAAATGGTCTTCCATCCGGAGTTTCTCACTTCGACAAATCCACTGTTTGGTATTGACTACGAGGAATTTGTGCGCGGCTGCCATTTGGGTGTGTTCCCATCATACTACGAGCCCTGGGGCTATACGCCAGCCGAGTGTACCGTCATGGGCATCCCGAGCGTGACCACAAATCTTTCCGGCTTCGGGTGTTTCATGCAAGAGCACATCAGTGATCCAAAATCCTATGGCATCTACATTGTCGATCGTCGGTACATTGACGTCGAGAAGAGTGTGCAGCAGTTGTCCAGCTATATGATGGAGTTCTCACGCCTGAATCGCCGCCAGCGCATCATTCAGCGCAATCGAACGGAGCGCCTCAGCGATCTGCTTGATTGGCGTACGCTGGGCATTGTAAATATTAAATTTCCCACTGATTTCAACAGACAAACTAATCCATATTCTCCTCCCTATAACTACAGTACTACAGACAGGCTAGGGTCAGGGCCTTGCAGGCGGTCTATCCCGACTATGTTGACGAAACTTCCATGTATGGGTCGCGCAATAACTTGATGTTCTCACGTCCCCACAGCGAGCCGCCAAGTCCGACCTCGTCGCGTAAGTTCCAGCAATAGACATAAGTGGATTAGTTGTGCATTTTATATATTCCAAGTTGAAACTTCAATCAGAACTCTACATTTTGCTATATTAATTTAAGTATATTCGTTTTCGTATATTTTAAGTATGTGCTTATTAAACAATTATTAAATTTTTGTATGTATGCCTTAGCAAATTGTTATTGCTTATATAAACGATATTTTACTGACTCCTCTTCTTATATGTTATTATAGTTATAAGTTTAATTTACACTTGTTCTATAGTATTATATATGGACAAATCGAATGTTTATATGCAACTATTTTACTACCAAGCTAACGAGTCTTACTCAAATGACATTCAGAAATCATTGATCAGAGATCATTGATTAAATATGTCACTCGTATTATTGAAATTAATTGCAAAATTAATGATAATTCACCATTTTCATCCGTTTATTTGCTTACAGGTCACACTACTCCGGCACCGTCGGTGCATGGTTCTGATGATGAGGACTCCGTGGATGAGGAAACTGAGCTTAAGGAATTGGGTATTAAATAAATCAGCCCACGTCGTTAGCATTGGCTTTACGAACAAAACATACAGCGCAATATTACCATAAGTTTAGTAATTTTGTTACACATGTTTAAATGGCAAAGAGGGCGGCAAACAGTCACGACCACGCCGATTCCCACAATGAAACTACCTATCTACCTAAATGCTGCAACTGTTTTCAAAAACTAATTTATACGCTCAGTTAGAACAATTTTTGAGTACATGGGCACACTGAAAACAAAGAATTCTATTAAATGTTGTTTAGTCTATAAGCAGAAGAAGCCCCTAACTCCCAAATCAACATAAACACACACACACAACACTTAGTACGAATGTTATTAAAAAACCAATTAAATTATTATTTACTATGGCACACACACACACTAATTGACCTTATCAAACTATGAATTGCTATATACATTATTACAATGCGTATTCGTACGAGTATTCGCAATTTCTTTGTTATTCAAGTTTCTTATATAGTCTATGTACAATGCGAATTGTTAATCTGATGATTAAAATCAAAATTAGCACCCATATGACAAATAGAGTTATGAATTTAATTGAATTTGTGAAACATTTCCAGCTAATCCTTTACTCAAAGTGTATCGTATAATATTATATATCCTGCCTAACCAACAATTTGCATGGTTTTAAATTAAATTTGTGTTAGCGATCATAAATAATATATTCTACTTAGCACATATAAATACCCTGTGTTTTTATAAAGCTCTTTCAAAAAGGCATATTAATTTGTACAATTTCTCAACATTTTCACGATTGGAAATGGAGAAATTGTTTTATGAGGCAACTGTTGACTTTTCAGTCAGGTTATAATTAAATAAATAGAAACACTACGGTTAAATGGTTTATTAAATCGTTGATGAATTCCGTTTCTGATGCATAAAAAAAATTAAATAATTTTAAAAAGATTTAAAGTGGAAAAGAAACTAAAACTTTATTTGCAAAACGTCACATTCTTAATTTCCTAATCATAACAATTTCGTCGACAGACAATTCGAGATTAGATTGAGAATATGACCACATAGCTGGAATGTAAAACTAAGGAAATCTCATGGTATACTAAATCGTTGATGAATGCTCTTTTCCGATGCATCAACATTCACTGCACGATGCAGTTCATCAGCTCAATGGCCATGGCGGCGACTGTATATGGAGCGCATAAACTGACGGTGACTCTGACGACGTCGTCGACGCTGGACGGGCACATTGTAACCATCATCGTCGTCATTGTTATTCTTGTCTCCGCCCTGCTCCAAATGCTCTGGCGGCAAGGCAACGGGATAATCGAAATCTCCACTGCCGTCTACGCAATCCTCCAACTTTCCATTGGCCCCGCGGCATTTCTGAGATTCCACACTCCAACCGTTGTCGTCATTGTCAGCGACATTCTTTTCATCCTCATCATCAGGCTCTAATTTTGGTTGACTATTGTAGCCAAAGTTGGGAGAATAGGAATACTGCGGATAGAACATGGTCATGGGGATTGGCATGGGCATCATAGGTACTCCAAAGCCCTGAAAGCAACCGAAACATTGTGGCGGGAGTCCGTTCTGCAATATGAAGCCATATTTCAAGTCCAGACAGCTCTGGCAATTGCCACGCCTCATACACCCTCCATGACGATCATCGCCAGCACAGTTCTCATAGGGCCAGCGACAGAGATCGGATTGATGCCTCGCCGCGGACTTCCGTTTGTGAGCCGGCACATACTCCACGGTCTCGTGACATTCCTCCGGCTGATCCTTCTCGCATTGAACGACACGCTTGGCAATCATCACTCGGGCCTGGCAACGCTTGCCACAGACACGCTGGCGGGCGGCCTCCTTGCAGTGCTCCTTGTGGTCGCACTCCCTTTCCCGACGCACCACATAGCAGCAGGAGCCGTGCTCCGTATAGCCCAGTCCAAAGCGACCGCCCACCTGGGAGACATTCTGATGCACCTTGACATTGACCTCGTTGCGGGAGAGTATATCGTTGTTGATAATGTTGTTGATCTCGTTCGTCAATCGAATGATGTTGGTGGTATTGAGGGGCGGCTGGGCAGGTGGCACATAGTTCGTATCGTTGACGCCCTGCACCAACAATGGCTCATCCAACAGTTCCGGGCAGCGTGGACACTCTGACTCACAGGTATTGATTCCGGCGCAAATATCCAAGCAACTCTGGCGATTTCCCTGACACTCGTCGTAATCCCGTAGCGACGGCTGCTCGTAGTTTTGCAGTGGTGTGTGCACCACAATCTGTTCCTTGGCGGTATTATTATTCTCAGTGTCACCACTGACCAATGGCCCCAAAGCCAACAGCAGCATAGCCACGATCGCGTTCAGCTGAAAATATAAAAAATAATATTTGATAAGATAAGAATCAAATGGCATAATTGACATACCACCAATTAAACGTAATGAAACGCCAGAGGCACTGCGTCATCTCCCAAAAATGTGGCCTCAACTCACCTTCATTTTGCTCATTGAACTGCTAGTAATCTCTAGATTTAAGATGGAGGTTCCCGATTCATTAACTTGTTCCTTTCCGGTCTCACAGCAGGGCCAACCTTCCGCGACTCTTTGACTACGAGTTTATCTGCTCCACTGCACCACACAACTGAAGCTTTTGCATACATAGTTTCAACCCAACGTCAGTCACCGTCAATCCAAGCCAAAAAGCACAATTGCCTTTGATTAGATAGCCCTATCACGAATTGATTACGCGCCACTATCGATTTGAGGGAGCTTTCATTTAAGTCGAGCGGACGAGAAATTGATGAAAATCATTCCGAAAAACCTTTCAAGTTCAGTGTAGGACAAAACACACAAGAAATCAATTCAGATCTATCATTTATGCTTAATTATGTTTAAATATACTTATATACAATATAAAGTATCCAATATTTACTCCAGCTTTTTTATGACTTAAACAAAGGGTCGGCAAAACTTTCGATTTTAGTGTAGGATAAAATATCACAAGAAATCAATAAAGATCTATCATTTATGTACTTATGTCTAGTTATGCATTGTTATACATACTCATTTAGCATTTTTAATCAGATCTATTCAATATTTACTTTTAGATTTTTTGACTACGCTTGCGTCGATGGAAGCTTTAACTTAAATCAAGTTGCGGCGAAACTTTCGATTATTATATTATATGGAATTCATGAAGATCTATCATTTATTTCTAATTATGTATTTATATACATACTTATACAGTATATTTATTCACAAATATCCAATATTTACTAAACACTTAATTGATTATATGTCGAGTGTCGGCAAAACTTTCTATTTCAGTGGTATAAAATATCACAAGAAATTCCTTACTATCCATCATATATGTCTAATTATGCATTGATATACTTATATAGAATACTTATTCGCAAATATCTTATATTTACTCTAAGCTTTTTGACTTTGCCCCACAATTGGTGGGTGTTTTCACTTAAGTCGAGTTGCGGCATAACTTTCGATTTCAGTGTAGATAAAAATATCACAGGAAATTCCTAAAAGATAATAGATAATTAGCCATTCATGAAACCGATTGAGATTAACAATTTTTGGCTACACATATATATATTTAGATACATATTATGATAACTTGCTGATATTGTAATAATAAGTACAAAGAAGTTTCCGACAGCAAAGGGAGACATCTGCATTCAGATTCATGAGTCAAATTTTATTATTATTTGTAAAATAGTTATTGTAGATGGTTGATATGATAGAAACTTGCTCATCGTTTTCTACAAACTACGGAGTCGGAGAACTGAGCCGAGCTGCAAAACTCTTCTTGATCGTAGAAGCCGCAGTTGGGTCCATTGCAATGGTAGTTGTAGCAATAGGACGAACAGGATGCAATTAGACCTGAAGCACAGCCGCTGCAGTCATATTTCTCTATAAAGTAAAAAGAAATTTCGTTTCAGTTCCCATGACAATATTGGGGGTAATGCGATTTACCTGTAGATGTGCGACAGTTGACCTGGTTGCGGCAATCGGAGGTCCAGTTGGGCGGAATGAGGAGCATTTCCTCATCGTCAACCACCCAGGTGGAAATATTTGATGGCTTCAACGCTACTTTGGAGGTGCTACAGAAGTCGCCGCATAGACGTTGCCGCCGATTGTAGCACTGCCAACGTGAGCTCTGGATTTGACAGCGACAGATGCGTGGGGCAACCACAGTGCAGCACTTAGTGGTTATTGAAGCTGGAGTGGAATCGGTTTCCTCAGAGTAATCATCTTCATAATCATCTTCACGCTGCGGTAATGTAAGAGAGGCATTTACAACCAAATTCTGCACATTGTTAACCACCAGATCCGGCATATTGTTTGATTTCTTGACAATGATCGTTCGTTCTATATGAATGGGCGCAAGATCAATTGGTTCTTGTGGTGCGCATTTTTGACCTGTCCAAACAGTGCCTTGAGGGCATCGAGGCATCACACATCGTCCGTTTGAATATACTCCTGATCTGCAATATATCAGCCTACAGTTGTTATTTAGCAGCACTGTTCCTGGGGGGCAGCGACGGATCGGCGCAGGTGGCGGCGTTGTGGAAGATTCTTGAGGAACAGAAGTCGGTGCCACTTCTGTGGGTATCGGAGTGGTCGCATCCGTTGGCAAGGGAGTTGGTGTTTGATCGGGATACGGTGTTGTCTGGAGTTGAATTGGAGGGTTAGGAGTAACAGGTTGATTGGGAGAGGGTTCTGGTTGAACGGGAGGATAGGGTGTAACTGGTTGATTGGGGCAAGGATTGGGCTGGGGCTGAACGGGAGGATAAGGAGTCACAGGTTGATTGGGACAGGGTTCTGGTTGAACGGGAGGATAGGGTGTAACTGGTTGATTGGGACAAGGATTGGGCTGGGGCTGAACGGGAGGATTAGGAGTCACAGGTTGATTGGGACAGGGTTCTGGTTGAACGGGAGGATAGGGTGTAACTGGTTGATTGGGACAAGGATTGGGCTGGGGCTGAACGGGAGGATAGGGTGTAACAGGTTGATTTGGACAAGGTTGAGGTTGAACGGGAGGATAGGGAGTAACCGGTTGATTGGGACAAGGATTTGGCTGGGGTTGAACGGGAGGATAGGGTGTAACAGGTTGATTTGGACAAGGTTGAGGTTGAACGGGAGGATAGGGAGTAACCGGTTGATTGGGACAAGGTGTTGGCTGGGGCTGAACGGGAGGATAGGGTGTAACAGGTTGATTTGGACAAGGTTGAGGTTGAACGGGAGGATAGGGAGTAACCGGTTGATTGGGACAAGGTGTTGGCTGGGGCTGAACGGGAGGATAGGGTGTAACAGGTTGATTTGGACAAGGTTGAGGTTGAACGGGAGGATAGGGAGTAACCGGTTGATTGGGACAAGGTGTTGGCTGGGGCTGAACGGGAGGATAGGGTGTAACAGGTTGATTTGGACAAGGTTGGGGTTGAACAGTAGGATATGAGACAACAGGATGGTTAGGATATGGCTGGGATTGAACTGGGACACAAGGAGCAACAGGTTGATTAGTTTGTGGTTGAACTGAAGGCGGACATCCTGGCGGGAAAACGTTCACTATAATATTGGCACCTGAATCATAAGGAGAAATTACAGATAATGATATACATATGAGTTGCAAAAAGAAACCGCTCACCGCTTCCACATTGAGACGTATTGAGATCCACACATAGGCCATTTTGAAGAACGTAGGGTGGATTACAATATGTTCCGTACTGAACATTGACTAAACTCTGTGAAGATTGAGCGGTCGCATACTTGAAACCGAGCAAAAGCCAAGGCAACAATAGTACTTGATAGACGAACATCGCGATTAGAACTGAACTGAGCCCCAAACAAATGTCGAATGCAGCGTCTCTTACCTAATGATATAATAATCGGAACGTGCAGGCTCTTGCGAAAGGTTATCGGATCGGGGCAATTATGTTTTTGTCACCGTGAAATCTTTTTCGGCGTCTCTCTCAGTTAGTCGTCATCGGAGCTCAGTTGTTAAAGCATCGCTTTCGATCGGAAACTGTCGGATTATCATGTCGATTTCACTTTGCGCAATTTTGTCGCTTGTTTTTGCTATTTACGGAAGCGTTTCCACAGCGGAAGCTTATCAGAATGATGTTGGAACGGTAAGAATATATACTTGAACGTTGATTTGAGCGTATATATAATTTAGCTATCTTTACAGGGCATGGTGTGTCCAATTGGCTATGAGTTGTTCAATAATAATTGCTACAAGAAGAACAGATGTGACGAGGGTAAGTTACTCCTAAAGTTGGATCTGAATTTATTTATATATCAACATTCGTTTCAGGCTACTTTCTACACACCGATGGCATGTGCTATTTACTAAATCCAAAGCCTTGCCCGATTGTTTCAACAACAACAGAAGAGCCGACTACAACAACAGAAGAACCGACTACAACAACTGAAGAACCAACTACAACAACAGAAGAACCGACTACAACAACTGAAGAACCAACTACAACAACAGAAGAACCGACAACAACAACAGAAGAACCGACTACAACAACAGAAGAACCAACTACAACAACAGAAGAACCAACTACAACAACAGAAGAACCCACTACAACAACTGAAGAACCGACAACAACAACAGAAGAACCAACTACAACAACAGAAGAAGTTACCACAATCATAGAAGAACCAACTACCACTACAGAAGAACCAGTTATAGCTCCTGATGAACTAGTTCGCTGTCCACCCGGCTCCATATACTTCAATGAACAATGCCGGAAGATCATCTGCACCCAAGGCGAATACCATGAGGGTCGTTGCTTGTCATCAGCCTGCCCTAAGGGCACGGTGTGGCGCGGCAAACGGTGTCAGCCGCCGGGTTACATTACCACAATTCTGGAGATTGATAATGTGGTCAAAAATCAATTCAAGTATCAAGCTGTCACTGAGAACGTCAAGCGTGTGGAGTATGAGACCATAAAGCCCTACGATCCGAGTGTGGACTTCAACTATGATACAACCACGCCAATAACAGTTCTAAAACCAAAATTGAGTACTACAACACTACCGCCAGGGAAACTTACTGAAGATGCTTATCCAGGTGAAATACCGCCCGATGGTTGTTGCCTGGTAAAAAGTCCTCGATTTTGCCGACCATATCCGCCCACCTGGGTGTGCGTCAATCGCAGTCAGAAGCTTTGTGATCCAAGAATTTGTACCCGTGCCGTGATCTACTTGAAGCCGCCACAAGTTGTACAGCTGACAGATCCCCCCATGTTGATAATGCCTCCAAATCCACCGCTATCAGCATGCTCGACTCCCGAATGCCTGGAAAGTGGTAAGCTATCATTTTGCTGGGAAACAAGTTGACACAAATGCTAATTGGATCCTTTTAGATGTCCTCAATTGCTCGGGTTGTGTGCTTGGACAGCGAGAAACGTGTTCCGCGGGCTGTTACAATTACTTCTGTCCAGGGGAAAGTTGTCAGTTGAAAAACTCCGAGGACTTTTGTGCACTGTATCCTGGTGGTTTTGGATGCAGCAAACGCGATGGATGCATCTGGGATTGGTGCACTGAAAAGTGTCATTGACGTTAACGCTGATAAACTTCGTTAAGTTTGGGTTTATTTCTGTACAACGTTAAACATTTTATGGCTAAGACAATAAACTGAATGTGGTGACGGATTTCCTTAAATGTAAATGCATATTTTGTAGAATACGAAAATGTTAACAATTTAGAGTTTTTAATTAAATTACTTACATATAAATTTAAATTACACTTTGTTTTTGCGCCAAACGGTTAACCGTTAACGTAGGAAGTTGCCACCTTGTTAAAAGCACGCTGCATAACAGGAATGCTGAAAATGACCTAAAAATGCCAGCAACGCTGTAAATGGGGTGCACTGTTCGAGGTATAACCGTTTTATTGGCAGCACTAACAAATCAGCTGGCAATTTGATACCCGTTTCAACGGTGCTTTTGCTCATTTCGGTTTCAGTCGTTAAACGCGAGAGCAACCGTCGACGTGCACGTTTGTTTGGCTCGCGCGCGTGTTTTGTGTTAAAAAAAAGTGTTAAACACAAGTTTTGTTTGTGAAAAGAAGTAAAGTGTGTGTGCAAATACAAAAGTAAAAACATAGCACACGGGCAACGTTCTCGCAATCGGGGGCGGCAAGTAGCAAAAGTTCAAAACACAAACCGCAGCCACCGTTACAGTTGCCATCGTCGCAGTTGCACTTTGTTGCCGCTCGCAGTCGTCGCTTGTCGTTTGTCGGTGTTTTTGTTGTTTTTATTCGGCGAATTCAGTGGTGGCGTCACGCGCGTCCGTCGGAGGTGCGAACAGCAAGAGGTAGATTTCTGTTTACATATTTTGTGTGTGTGTGTGTGTGTGATTTGCAGTTTGTTGTGGCACTCTGACTCTATGCTATTAGCGTGTTTTATCATCATTCATATGCGACACGGCGCAATCAAATATAATAATAATAAGAAAATCAACAACAAGCGTAAATGCAATAATATTTAATAAAGGGACGCGGATTTGGATTCGTTGTATAAGCACTGTTTATGCTGTCACAACAATAACAAATATAAATATAAATTGTGCAAATATACAACAAAATATGTTTGGGTGTATGTGTGTGCAATTTATGATGTTCAAATGCAGCCAATGAGTTCTCGACTAGCCTTCTCACTCACTCACCTTCTCCCTGTGAAGTGCTCCCCCTGTGTCGCTGTCCCCCTCACACTTGCTCACACATACGCCGCGAGTGTTAATTGAAAAAAACTACAAACTTCCTGTTTTGAGGTAAGGGTTCTATGTAGCCCTCCCCATTCTACCCACTCAACTCGCACATATACATATGTGCATACATACAATACATACTTACATACCGATGTGCATATAACTGTTGCCTTTGCCGCAGACAACATGAGCTTTATTGCGGCAGCCAAACTCAACCCTCCAAAGGGCCCTTTGAGTGAGAGTGGGTGTATGTGTGAGTGTGAGTGTGTATCGTTGCGTGGGAGTGTGTGTCCGTGTAGTGGAGCCGCATAGAAGTTTTGTGCTTTCTGTGCTACTGTGCCTGTATTGGTATTTGCCAGAATGCGGGCGTTGAAGTTTTTAGTGCAACGTTTTTTCTATGTTTTCTTCATTTTTGTTGTTTTTTGCTGCTCCAGCGGGAGCTTTTATATTGTATGTGTGGGCTATTATTAAAATGCCACACGCACACATATACAAAGACACAGACGCAGCAAATAGAAAAAAAAACTATTTGCAGTGCATATATATGTATGTGCGCCTACGAGGCGTTGGCGTTTTGGCTAGAAGAAGAAGAAGAAGAAGCAGCAACGAGAGAGAAGCATAAAATCAAGGAAACTCGAAAGAGCGACGCGAAGTTAATAAATAAATCAAATAAAGCATAAAAATGTAAATCAACGCAACAGAACAACAATTGGTGTTGTTGTTGTGGATCAACAGCGACAACGACAGCGGAGAATTTCCCCAATTGGAATCTGAATTTGAGTTTTGCGGCATACAGCGACCCCGTGTTCCAGCCATGCACTTGTTAGACATAATCGCTGCCGCACATTTGCCATATGTGCCGTGATAGTCATTGTTGTGCTGCCGTTGATGTTGTAGTCAGGATTGTAATAAAGCGTTTTACGGCCCAACCCGTTCCCCGACTGTCTCCTCCCGACTGCTGCTTGTTGTTTTTATGACAGTTAAGCTATTTTGCGTATGACATGTTTGACAGATGCCCGCGTCGTCGCCACGGCTGTCAACACCGTTGTTGAATGCAGCGTCGAGTATCGCCCACTCTCTCTCTCTCTTTCGTTGCTTCCCTTCATTCACCTCTTTTCGCTCCCGCCCAATGTTTGTTTGTGTTTGCTGTTTTAATTTCTGCGCCTATTAGACACACAAACACAGACACACAGTTACTTGCTGAGCTAATGTAGCTGGGCTCGGCTGGAGGGGAGTGTTGGGAGACGGACGGTCCTTTGGTAGATACTTTTACGCATGTTTTCGCACAGCGCCAAAGACGTCGGCTTGACATAAATTGTGTCTGCCAAATGTGGCAAGCTACAACAACAGCAATAGCAAAAGCAGCAGCAACAACAAAACTGGGCCACGCCTACAAAAAAAAAATAAAACCATAAGAAACCAACAGCCGTTTGGCTTGTCGCATGTAATTGCTTGCCACAATGTAAATGACAATAGCACAAGGCACAGTGGTGTGTGCTTGTCATTAGATACAATTTTAACTTCAATTATAGAAATGCTGATATTTATTAGAAATGAGGAATTAAATCATGAGTACATCATATTTTTTACTTTAATCGTTTTATCACAATTATTAATTTAAACTTTTTAGTAAAAAATTAGTAAAAGACTTAAGATTTTGACTATATAATGTTTATGATCTATTACATATTATGCTAAATAAAATTCAATAAATAAGTAAATATTTTAAATATAGTAATAGATTTACATGAACCTTTTTACAAATTTTTTTTATTTTAACATTAAGTTTGTTAAAAATTGTATATTACTTTGACATTAATTTGTATAATGTATATTTATAATTTTATCTTATGTGCTTTTAGTTGCTGGTAAATTAATTCATGAATGTCATAATTAGCAACAAACTCAATAGAGACCCACTGTGCCGAAACAAGTTGGCGGCCTGTAACTAAAAACCGCAAAGCTGTCCGTTGTCGTCGCCTTCGTTGCTCTCACGTCAATTGCGCGCTCTTTCACTCTTTTTCTCTCTTTCATTCCCTCTCTCAGCCATTGGGCTATGAAAGCTGTTGCTTCCGCTCTCCGTGGTATGTGTGTAAAAGTATCTGTTTGTTGTGGCTTTTGTTGTTGTTCTTGTTACGCTGTACGTGGGCGGCAACAGCGTCGCCTAAGCAGAGAGCAGGCCGAGTATCAAGCTTCAAATGCTTTGACGATGACGTCGTCACCAACGTCAGCGTCGCCTTCGTCAACGCCGTCAATCAAATTCTGCGTTTTCAGCGTTTGTTCACAGTGT
The DNA here is from genome assembly GCA_958299025.2 of Drosophila histrio. Classification (NCBI taxonomy): domain Eukaryota; kingdom Metazoa; phylum Arthropoda; class Insecta; order Diptera; family Drosophilidae; genus Drosophila; species Drosophila histrio. The sequence goes on from OY282581.2 coordinate 4,300,784, forward strand.
CGCATTTGGTTGCATGTGCTTTGGTTTTGGTTTTGGCTTTGCCTTTGGCTTTGGCTTTGTGTTTGACGCTTGTGTGCGGCTTTTTGCGGCCACGCCCCCCGTCAACCATATACCGCCCCCTTGACACCCGCACTAAAACTAACAATGCAAATTAATAGCACAAACAAACAAACATGCAAACATTTTGTGGTATTTACGTATCGAATATCGTTTGGATTTGCCTCAACGTTTATTTACTTTTTTTTTATACTTCTCTCTTCGTCGTCGGCATTTAATATTCATTTATTCAGCGTAGCTTATTTATATATGTATGTATTTGTTGCTGGCATTGTTATTGGTATTGGCATGTGTTTGTTGTGTGGCCAAAGCCCGAAATCGTCAAATCGCATGTGAGCCATGGCCATGATTTTGAATTTTGATTTCGTATTTGATTTTAAGTAGCAAACAACACTCGTATAAGGTACTTGGCACCTATTCCGATAACCTTATAAAGCTTCTAACAGCAGTTTTTTTTTAAACCTTATAATGCAGTCTTTTTGAGAGGATATAAAACTTGTTTTTGTTGTTTTCAAGTAGTCCAAAAGCAAATTTGAATCCGTGTTAATATTAAACTTCTTTATTATTGTATTAATATAGAATTAGGTGTATTAGTCGTATCTTACTAAAATAATTGAATTTTGTTTTTAGGTGGAAATACATATTTGGATAATTAATTAATTTTCTCGTATTTCAAAGATTTAAGCAGTAATGTTATTTAGTAATTAACTGCTTAATCTCATAATTAAAATACTCACTTTCTCGCTCTTAAACTTTCCCTCTCCCACTCTCTCTTTCACCTGTATTCTTAAACGTTTTACTTTGTTTTGTTATAAATGAAAAAAAAGATCGATGATTTACATAACTAACGAAATTCTTTTCTTAAGTTTACAAAAAAACAATAAAAAGATAAATATCGTTTAAGCCAGCTCCTTGATATTATCATAAATTTAAATGAAACAAATACTCAATAAAAGATCATATAGACACACATTTCTGTTTTAAAAATATATACTCAGTTTAGTTTGGTTTCCAGTGGATTTTTAGCAATTTGCTGGCAATGCAAATACATTAATTAAATAGTTCTGCGATTGTAAATTTAAGCGTTCGCATCTGGTTTTTATTTTTTTTTTATTCTAAGAGTATGGCTTTGCCTGGAAGCTAATTAATTGAGACCTTGTAGACAATAAAACGTAATGCTTAGAACTACAAGAACAACAGCAGCAACTGGTTTATCAGTTTATTTAAATATTCGAAATAACGACTCTGAACTGTGCTTATTATGGACTTTAAAATATTTAGAGAGGCTGTGGCACAAACGATGCCAATGGGACACATAAAAGATACGCGGAACGCAGAACGATATGAAAATGTGTGCAGCCAGCATTCTCATCAGCTCCCACCCTCCCCCATTGGAATATATAAAAGTTTTCGAACCCATAAATTCTTTTGTTTGCCTGTTACGCGGTTGTTTTGCTTTGATTTTCATTTGCGGCCCGCAGCAGCAGCACAAAAGCAAAAAAGAGTAAAATGAAAACAAAAACGAGTACAACAAAAAAGTGAAAATTCAGTGGGAAAATTGTCGTCTGTTGCGTTGTCTGCAGCGCTGCGATTACAGCAGCAATATCAGCAACCTGAAAACTAATTAGTTGCAGTTGCATTCAAGCTGAATTTTACATTTAATTGCAGTCTGCAGATTGAGTCGGTAGATTGAGTAATACTTTCCATTCCATCTCACTCTGTCTCTCTCTCTCTCTCTCTTTAACTCTCTCTCTCTCTCTCTTGGGCCACAAGATTGTGCAACAAATTCAGTTAACTGTTACACACAGTCACTGACTGACTTAATTCCCTACATTTCCATGATACGTTTGCTCTCACTTTACCTCGCCACTCTCGACCATCAAATGTATCTGTATCTCTGTATTTGTATCTGCAACTGTATCTGTGTATCTGTCAGCTTGTGTAGGTTAGTTTTTCATTTTCCCTGCGTGTCAATTTTTATAGTTGGTGTGCTTTTTGTTGTTACTACTTTGATGCTGACATTGCATTCACTTGACAATTTGTATATAATACCAGTGTTATTGGGTGTGCACCGTGTGTGTGTGTGTGTGTGTGGGATGAAGCTAACATTTAAAATGATTGCCCCCTGAACTTAACAACAGGTTGAAAGCGCAGACAGATTTAATTGAAGCGTGCTGATAAGCCGATTGATTAAACTGATTGATTTGATGATATAATTGTAGCATATACACAGTAAAACATCACATGAAATGAAAGACTAAACAATACCCTCTCCTCACTCCCCAATTCATCAGTATATGAGGTAAATAAACTTATTTCTCTCATCTTGATTCAGTTTAAGGATCGTAATCATATCCTTACCTTTATGAAGTCTTACTTAACTTTGAGTATTTAAAGGTTTACTTATATAGTTAATTTTATAATTATATTATACATACACTGAAATACCATTAGAAACTTAAGCAATCACCCTCCAAGTTAAGGTGGGTTAGTGAATTCTGAGAATCGGATAATCCTACAAAACCTAAAAAACAATTGTATAAATATGGCGCCAGTTTTGTAATCCCAATGCAATCTCACAGAGATCTTATTGGTTATGCATTTAATACAAGCTAAATATATACGTTATATATGAGATTTCCTATCAGTTCATCAAACGTAGATGATCATTACAATTATCGATAACAAATAGACCCTGTATACTTGTATTTGCTCACCTGTATAAATAGTAAAATATATTTACTTTATTAATTAAACGCCAACTTCTTTCTACTCGAACAGCTGGAGACTTTAACGCATTGCGTAATTATTAACAAATAGAAATACATACATATTTAAAAATAATTATGGGTACGATATATTTTTAGTTTATGACTTGAGCTGTGAATAATGAGCTGTTGATGTGCCGTAAATATCTTAAGTAATAGCTAAACTATTGATAAACATGTCGACAGTCGAATTTCTGGGGCGAGTTTGCGTCACTGTGCAACAGTTTGGCTTTTCTTACATTTCTAGTTGGTGTTGTTGCTGTTGCTGCTGTTGCTGCTGTTGTTGTTGTTGTTGTTGCGGTAATCGCTGCCTTATAGCATGACAGCAGATACGGATACGGAATTGTTAACATCTTATTGGGATTAAGTTGGATGCAATCTAGAGAAATAAAAGCGAATCGCGTAATAAAAACAACAATTGGCGCAGCCGCGTCTTTGGGTATTAATGAATGAATGGATGAATGGATGGTTGGATGGAATGGCAAACTGACTTTGGCTAAGCTGCTGCTCTGACTGCTCTGTCTAACGAACAGATGCCTGTAGCTGTGGGCGTTGCCCCCCCCCCGCTACCCCCTTCTGTCCTTCTGTGCTGAAACTACCCCTCCCCCCAGTGCTATGTTGCTGTTTATGTTGTTGCGCTTGGCTGCGCGTCAAATTTGCGGGCGCGCGCGCGTTCTCCCAAATGAAAAACATTTTTGATAAATTTCCATACGAAAAGCAAGCAGAAAAATGACAATGCTGAGATGTTTTTCTTTATTTGGGGCTTGGGGTTGGGACACGGCTTTAGTTGCAAGAGTATACTATATACATATACTGTAGATATATGCAAATCAAGTAATTTGTCTCGCCGTAGAGAGCCAGTGCCACATCCAACGCAGATGAGGCAGCCACTTCCGGTGTCAATTTTTCCCTTCGTTGTTTTCAGTTTTCTTCATTTTCTTTTCATTTTTTTTCTGGTTTTTTTTTCTTCTTTTTGGCGCGTTGCGTCTTTGTAAGTTGCAAGTCTGTTGTGGGGATGATTTTAAAAATAAATTATAGAAAAAAAAAACAAGTAAGAATACAGCTAATAGTTGTTAGTAGTCAACTGGAAGATACCCTCCAATAAGAGTAAATATTATAATTATTACACTACTGAAAGATGCCCTATAAATGAGTAAAGTGACAAGTCTCTTCTTTAAAAAATGTTAAATTGCTTTAAGTTTGAATATAATAGAGTCTTATAGACTCAAAACACCCTGCAAAATGCAATAATAACAATACTCTCGATCGTTTTTTGTTTTTAATTAATTCTTATACAAATTTATTATTAGTAATGTGTATTTTAGTATTGCAAATTGTGGTGAATTTCAATAAACTCTCTCAGAACAGGGTATACATGCAAACATATATTTAATTGGTAAAAAAAAGGGAGTGCGGGTCTCTGCTGCTTTTGCTGCTGAGATGATCATGAGGATGATGATGAGACGACGACGACGACGACGCCTCGTCGTGCGCTTTTTTATGCAGGTGGAAGTTGTCGCTGTCGTTGGCGGTCCGACGCGTCGTTGCGAAAGAGTTTCATCTTTGGTCTATGTCTGTGGCCTCGTCATGTCTGGGTTTGTTCTCCTCGTTCATTTCAAAGCCATTAACAAACGGCAAGAAGCAGCAACGGCGATGGCATTATTATTTTTTCAACTATATAAAAATAGCTAAAATATGCTTAATTTAGTTGCGCGTTGTTGTTGTTGCTGTTGTTGTTGCTGGTGCTGTGTGTATCCCACATAATTATTTCTGTTAAGTAAACTCGACTGACTGACTGACTGCCGCGTGGTCGTCTTAGCTGATACTATAAAGAAACTATAGACAAAATATCAACCATTTGGGACGCCCACCATGACGCCGACACCGACGCAGACAACGCGATGAGCAGCGGAACTGAAGACCACTTACAAATGCGCCAAAGAATTATTGCTATTGCTGTAGTTTTATTTAATAAAGTGAATTTATGTTTCAGTACAATGTGCTGTTGTGTACACTGTGAGAAATTCCCAGGGAAACCATCCATGCCACACCATACTACTATGGCCAAAACCATTCCATTCTTCCCGGTGTTTCATTGTGGTCCATAAAAACCGCTGAGAAAAGTAAATTAGTTCACTTTTATATGTTTGGTACTACTTCTTCTGTTTTTTTTTTTGGTTGGCGGTTGGTGAGGCCACAACTTGGTCAACTTTTATAGCATTGCAACAATAGAATTTCCAGGGGGCGGCGACAAGGGTGAGAAAATGTTCAGGGAGTAAGTCATTAAGTGGTCATAGATGCAGATTAAATGCTTTGAATGGTATATATTTCTTTAAATAATGTAATCAAATATTTAAAGCACACTTAAAAACAGAAGAAAATTATTTAGAAGACATATAGACAGAATATGTTAGGAATATATATTGAAAAATACAAGATAACCAGTTAAATACTCTATTGATTAGGATATGCTCCATCAGTTATAAACATTATCACAAAATTGATATATGTATACTTGCTGTAGGGTAATATAAATCGTAATTTTTATTTTCTTAAGACTTCCTGCAAATGTTAGCGTTAATGAACTTTTATTTTGTTGAAATATTCTAAATGTATTTCTATAAGTTGTGTTCCATCTCAAGGCCTTTGGCAATGTTTTCTTACGCCAACTACGAGCATGAAAAAAACATAAAACCATAGAATAACAATATGAAATCGTATAGGAAAGAAACAGAACTGAACATTGAGCAGACATAGGCAGAACACAGATCACTTGTCTCTAGAGCCAAAAGAAAACAATGGCAACAACTTGAAGACACTGCAAAGACTCTTTGCGCCCACTAATAGAAAAAGCTGAAGAAGAGACGGTCGGTGAAATGAGCGGGGAGACTGACAGTCTTGTCGTTAAGTTAACGTACAGCTCGTAACATAACTCTTCGTTCATTTGACGATCCTCGAACGAGTAAGCCAAAACAGAAAGATCGTATACAGAAATAAAGTAAATACCAAAGCGTGTTATCAAGATGAAACCGATTTCGAGAGAATTCCGTTTAGTGCACCCAACGAACTCGACGGGCTAAAACAAATAAGAAAACAAAACCCGAAACAGAAAGCAGGAAAAACAGAGAACAGACAACAGAAAACAAGTTCAATCTGAATTTAAAGACAAATTTAACTGTTGTGTGATATAGGGTATAAAAGACGTAAGAATCAATGTTTAAGATTTCTTGTTTGGAATAGCCTGAGCCCAAAGCGTTTATTAGAATTTTGTGTCGAGTCTTATCAATATTTGTGCAGGCGCAATAAAAACAAAGTCTATTGTGTTAGGTCATTTCAAGATGACTGAATGCTCTTATGGGCGGGGAAAAAGAACATACAATGCCTACATGATACATAAATGATGTTCACTTGATGGTGGAAGTTAAATGGAGGAGGAGACTGTTGACAGGAATGTCCATTATGATAGGTCAAGCTATAATTTGTTTACATCTGAGATGCGCAAATTAAGAAGAGACAATGGTAGTCGAGAAGAGATGAACAATAGATAGTTGGAAATTAAATACATTGAATGAGTGAAACGAAAAAGGAGAACGTTTAAGCAAGGAAAAAGTTAAGAAAGGCTTAAGGATATAAGTAAATTTGGTTTTATTTTTAAAACGGCATTGAGATTGGCAGACTTATCGAACATACAAATAAAGTCAACTTGTAATTACGCTAAATACATTTTCAATAGGTACAAGGTATAATAAATCAAATATATAGTACAGTTATATTAATAATCTTGTATCACAGTACTTAAATGATAATTACAAATCAGAATCGTACCTAAAATATTCCATGCTTTTTAAGACACTTTTAAAATTGACTCAAATCATATTTCGTGCCACAAAAAGCAATTCTCAAGGCAATATTTGAACGCTTTTTGCACATTTTACGAGAATGCTTGTCATAATCATAAAATCGTAGCAACATTTATATTCGTTTACGATCTTTCAATTTGCTGCCTTTGATATTATGATGGGTTTCATTCTGAAATGCGTTCAAAGCAATATGATTTTTATTTGTGCATCGATTTTTTTTTTTTGACTGGTATCGCTTGAAGAAGATTGTCCTGCTGTGTAAGCCATAAATGGGGCTGGACATAATTGGCACGTGATGTGCTGCAGATGTTTTCCTATCCTAGATGCATACATATATGTATACGTAGCACGTGTACGTGTGTGTGTGTATCATTTATGAACGAATTTATTGAAAATATTATACATTTTGGCTGTTGGCTGCAAAATTTATGGACACTGGCTGCTGTCCGAAGCGTTAAAAAGAGAAACAACAGGGAGAATATGTTGTAGAAAATCACATTGAAAAAATGTGTAATAAAATAGAAATAATATTTATAGCTGAGACGTCGAAGGGTCTAAAAATATCAGAAACACACACACGCACACGCACATATCGTATATATATAACTAATGCGGCACGAGCTAGAGAAGCAACAGCGTCAACATCAACGTCAACGGTTTCCCACTTTTCCCAGTCAGTCGCACTGGCTGTCGGCTGTGTCTGTTGGCCATATGCGCGCTTTCCCATTCATGGGGTTCCGCGACCTGCCTCGCCAGGCGTGTGAGTGCGCCTCAGACAGCAAATGACCCAACTCCAACCCAACCCAGATCCACTTGGCAGCATTTTGATTTAAATCGATCGATTTTGCGGCTGAGCTCATTGGGCGTAAAATAAACTTGCTACGAGTCAATAATCCCTTTGGTACACCCCCATCCAACTCAGGTCAAAAAAAAAAACAAGCCGGACAGTCGGGAGCCCGACCGCAATATACCCTGTGGCACTAAAGGGTGCTGCTCAAATGCGTAACCGATGTTATACACTTGTAATTTGTGGACGAGGGTGGGGCGTGGCATAGTTAGATCATTTTCAAGTCACATCGACGACAATATACTCATCATGTGTGCCTAATCTCAAGTTGCTAGCTATAAAACTGCTCTTGTGGACAATGCGGGCGTGTCATCCAAAATTTAAGACAAACTTGATCAACCTACAAATATAAGCAGTGCTGGGAAATGGAGTTAAAGCTTCTTTCTCTTACCATCTTTGAGATTCTTTCGTCGGACAGAAAGACACGGCCATTGAAGCTGATCAAAAATATACATATATACTTAATGGGGTCGCCCAATCCTCCTTCTGCACGTTACTTAATAAACCCGCACAGGGTATTAAAAACCACTGCGGAGTGTTGGCATTGTTTGTGGTATTTTGAAATATATACACAAGCATGCGTGTGCGGTTGTGTGTATTGCACTAATTTCCCAATTTTACTAAATGATCTTTTTCTTTCATTTTCATTTCGCACTTGTTAACAAATTGTATCGTGTATACAAAAATTGCCTCAAACTGAATAAACAGTGGGAAAACAGAGTACATCTTCTCTACCTCCGACTCTCGTTCTCTCTCTCTGTCTCTCGTTCTTTCTCACTTTACGTTCCTGCATCACCCACTTATTGATTGCAGTCGCCTGCTGCCATTCCATAAAATCTGCGGGGGCGTTTCACAGTTAGTCTAAGAGCTATCTGTCTGTCTGTCAGTCAGTCTATCTGTCGGTTTTCCCAGTTGGCAGTTGCGCACTTTTCCGTTTTTTTCTTGCAACTAACTGAACGTGACTTTTAAGTCAAACTCAGCAAATGTCATTCGTTCATTTATTCATTCATTCAATCCAATCCATCAGTCAATCAGTTTACGAACGCTTTTTTCCGTTATCTGAGCAAACCCGGAAGTTGTAATTAATGTGCGCCTCGGGGGCGTTTACTGCTGTCAGGTCCTTTGTTCCTGTGTGTCCTGCTCTATCTACTATGTGTGCGAAGGTGTGCATGTGCATGTATGTGTATTTGTGTGTGGGGTGTTTGTATTTATAGCCATGGCAGCGCTTTGTCATGCAAATTGAGTGGCATTGGCAATACCTGCACAAGGTGTGCATTGATATTGGATCAATAGGGTAAACTTGACTGCCTAAGGATAACGCACAGCTCTCCCATTATGGCATGAATTGTAACTGAAAAAAAAAATAAACAGCTTTTTGTTGATTAAATGCACTTGCATTTCACAGCTTATCGTTGACATGGCAGCTATAGGATTTCTAGGATTACCAATCGATTACCATAACCTATCGCCTGATTTAATAAACATTATAGCACCTTTAAATAACGTCCCAACATTACATGATTATTATATCTATTTAGTTAGATGGTTAGATTTCTTAGAATAATATCATTCAGTAAACATACATACATTGCATTGCAACGACAATACCTGATACTCTTAAATATATAATTAACTTGTTATAAACCCGCCAAGATTATAAATCTGCCAGCTGTAAACTTAAGTAAGTACAACAATGAAATTCAATTCAATTATGAGTCTGGCTGTCTCCGTTGTATTCAGTCTGACAGCTCAAGTAATTCAAATATTTTAAACAGAATATACAATAAATACATAATACGCTGTCAAGGCTTTTCAACTGAAATTGGCTTATACAAAATAACAAGAAAGGAAATTGTGTAAGACAAGAAAACTTTCTTTGTGCTTCAGTTTAAAAAACACGATTTAATTCGACTTCAACAAAATGTCGCTGGTATGATAATATTTGCATAATGACATTAAAGTTAAATAGTATTTACTCTTGATCTTAATCATTTCTTATTTTGCAATCTCTTATTTTATGCACTTTATTTTTGTTTGCTGCAATTTTCAACTTCACCCGACCTTTTCATCACTTTTTTCCCTCGTTGTGCATATTACCATCTCAACTTAATAATCTTCATAGCCCTCCACGGGCACATTTCAACATTCCAGCTCTGTTTATGCCCGTGTTGTCTCCATCGTTGCCGTCGAATAACTCTATTCACCTTTAGAAATAGCTGTGCCACCCTCAACTTGTGCATTCTCCATGGCAAGTGATTTTAGCAATTGAGAGAACGTGGAAAAGAGAAATAATAAACTGAGAAAGCATCGGTGCAAGTTTTCTTTTCTATTTTAACTTAAGAATTCATTGCAAATTTGATAGCTATTTAATTTGAAATATTCACAGCCATTTCTCAACAATATTTTCCAATAGATTCTATAAATATATATGTCATTATTATTATATTTCTTTGAAATAAATTTGTCAATTTGATTAGCCCATAGATTGCTCTAAAAGGTCACAGACATTAGGACAAGTGTTTTGTCTCCTTTATACGAGCATTTTGTGTTTTTCTTTTTCTCTGAAAAACTTTTTGCAAAATATTTGTAAACTTGCTTACATTGGAATCTGTGAGCTCTCTGTGCAGAAAGTTCCAAGTTATACCAAAGTTGACTCCACTATGCGATTATGTGAGTTCTATTCAGTATTTTTGTCTGGCTCAGTTCTAATCTGGTCGCCAACGGTGGAAAGAGAGGGAACCTCAACGTCATGGGTCTGATAAGAGGCAAGCGGGGCAAAGGTAAAGGTCAAATGGTTCTTCATTGATATCCAAAGTCGTAGTCCACTTGCTGCGTCTTTTTGTTGGTTCCTCCTGATTGGCAACGCCCCGGCAACTGTGTATATGCCACTCCCCTCTCCTTCCGCTCGGCTTAGCCCCGTGACCGCAAATCGAAATTGCCTCAGGAACGCCCCTCAATGTATGCAGTAAATTGCTTGCTTGCTTGTTTCGAGCCTGCACACACACACATACACACGCATACACCTTGAAGCAATCGTTCTCATTGTTGTTGTTTGGCATAAGCGGATAATTCACAAAACACAGTAGCAAACAGTGTGTAAACACAAAGTTCGACTGACTAATACTCTGTAGGTATTGAGATTGACAAAACTTTATATTTATAGTGATTCAATACGGGTATTTATTAAATAAACTATATACTATTAAATACATTAAATACTGTATATTTATTTATAATATAGATATGTTTCAATCAATAAAAAATATGAATTAAGATTAAATTAAAGTTAATTCTTTATTTAACTTTACCAAAAGAAAGATTTCTGTATTGTTGCATAAATATGAGATTCTAATATCTGATCTTTTGTAACTAGAGTATTTCATTACATCGAATAATGGAATATTACTTACATATCTAATTTTGCATTGTTAGGGTATTCTAATACTTGCTGGCGAACAGGCAGGGATGGGGGTTAGGGATATCAGTGAAAGATTTGTTTGAAGGCCGATTTGTAAGGGGCCAAATCGAAATGACATTATGGTTAAGTGAAAAGGCAAAACCGTTGCTGAAGGCAATAACAAATGGCGCACAATTGACTTGGCCAATAAACCATAAAACCGTTAAATTCACAAAATCAATAACTTAGCCGTTTGCCAATTGCCGCCACAAGTCGCCAACAGCATTCGAAACTTGCCGCATGCCGCACGCCTCGTGCCTCCCGTTCCCCCCAAAATAAAGGACGACAAATTGCTGTGAGGTCTCGGTCTGCACATTAAACAACTTTGCAATTTGTGTCCATTATTTTGAGCTGACTTCCAAGTTGTGTCGTCGACGAGGAGTGGACGACAACGGCGACGGGAGAGAGAGAAGACGTGTACAAAATTGTTGTCACCTGCCCTGACATTGAAATGTTTTGCAAGTTTTTTGTTAAACTTCCCCCTGAAGATCTCCTTTCCACTTGACAGACACACACACACACACACTTTTCCTCTATCTCTCTCTCCCTCTTACTTTACTCCTAATTGTGTCAAGGAGTTCATTCATAGACATTAGCGACAACGGCGCGTGTAAAATTCTTCTGTTGTGCGTGTGTGGGATGTGTGTGTGTGCGTGTTTCATTGTCAAAAGAAAGGTTCGACTAGAGATGAACTCGTGACAGAGTTCTGGCAAAACAATACGACTTATCAACAAAAACACACAAGACTTATCGTATTTCTATTTAAACTAATTTTATTAAATGTCTCAAATACAAAAACAAATATAATGAAATTTACTATTGTTGTGGAATAAAAAAAGATTTTGATATATTATTATTTCGTGTCACGAAAGAATGCACGAAACGTGGCCAGCTCTTATTTGGGATACGCATCTTTGTCGCCTGTCATGTGTCATGTGAACAGCTGTTAATGATACAGAAGCGTCTTTTGTGTGTAGATCTTCTACCTCATATTTCCTCCTCGGGGATTCTGGCGTCTGTTCTTGTTGTTGCTTGTTGTTGCTTGTTGTCGCTGCCATTTTGCAAGGCATTTTGTATGTTAAGTGTTAGTGGGCCATTTTAGGCAAATGTCGCACTTTAGAAACAAATTTTCGAACTGTTGGCAGTTGTCTGTTGGCTGTTAACTGCGTTGGGGGATTTGTTTACACAATTAAAGACCCATTCAAAAGGATAAGTTCTCAACTTGAACGGAATGTCCAACGGCAATAATAGCTACTGAATGTTGAATTATTTGAATAGACATATACTCGTATATGCATATACAATTGCTGTTGGCTCACTAAATATTTGTATAGACATGCGAATTTTGAGTTTGGACTGCTTTGAATTTGAAAATGTTATTGCTTTTAGCGTCTAATTACCATATTGACAAACAAATGGCAGAATGTTCAATTTTATCACGTGTTGTTGAGCATTTGCACATTTGTTACGTATACGTCACGTTGTGCTAGCCTCAAATACTGGTACAATAATTATACACATACAACTTTAAAAGCCTTAATCACAATTCAATGAACTTTAAATGCCATAAGTACTATGATTGTTTTGCTTAAACTACATTTCATATGACTAATATTTCATGAGAAAATTATGTATGGAATGAATTTCAATGTTGCGCCATTCATTTTACCTACTGAGAACTGAGAAAAATAGCAGAGCAGAATTATTAATAAAAGACAATTAAAGGTCTAGTATTAATTAACTCTTTATGTCTCTTGAAAGATTAAATACCAACTTAATTAGCTTAGAATAAGAATTACAAAACATTTGATTAATCGCTATAAAATAATAAAATAATCGCAATACTAATAAATAATTACAATATTCTTAATTAACAACGCATAAGGCATAATCTTTAATGTACGATTATTTTCGTATACATTCAACCTTGCTTATAATCATGTAGAAGACTATTCTATTGTTATTTTGAACCATAAATCAATGAATTGATGCAGCTGTTATTTTTTTAAGACGTCACAAGCATGGCCTTGAATAAGGCCAATTTGAGACTGCCGCCACAGGAATAGTGAGTTAACATATTGGTTGCCCACAGGGACGCCCACAAATTGAAGACGCCTGAAGTTTAAAAACGGTACCATCAATGTGCCTTTAAGGTTCGTGACGCTTGAAATACGTTTCCACATATCAATCCCAAATTGGATGTGCACGTGCACGTGAAGAAAGCAAAACCCCAAAAACCTGACGATGATGTTTGGTTATTGGTATTGTTATTGGTTGGGAGTAAAGTGTTGATAAATACGCTGAAATCAATCAGGGTAGTCAAACTTTTTGGCCCCTGTCTCAGTACCGGTCTATGTGACTTGTGTACGTGAAAATTGCATTTCATTGCTCAGGTGCGGGCGGAAAATCTACCAAAAAGAGAATAGAGAGTCGAGCAAAGTCAAGTCAAGTCGATTCGAGACGTTGTGGAACGTCATGTCACGTCAGGTGGCGGCTTTGTCATTGCTCAGAAACTCAGTTCGTTTGTTGCATGTGACAGTTGTGTTATGTTTATTAAAAAGTTTTGTCAATATAGTATGACATGGTGTGTCATTTACCCACAGCACACACACACACACACACAAACTCACTCCACTTTCAGAGAGGTTCAATTGTCAATCATCGTGTGGTTGAAGAAGAATTTGCTGCTGTCTCAGTGGAAGTGTGATTAGGTTTGTTACAAACTTGTTAAAATGTCATTACTAGGTCAAGTTTGTTCAGAATTTTGATGGCATAGACGTGTGTATTACAGTGTTGCCAAGTCAGCTTTTTTCCCGTCAAATCTGACCCATATTAAAACGAGTAGTTGAGATGCAACAAAAACGAGTATAACATCAAGAATAATAGCAAAGTCATTGACTTGAGTCTAAATTTTATCAACATTTCAAAAAAATCCACAAAATTTTCATAAGCTACAATTGTTTCTACAATATTTTATTTTTTTTCTCCTAAAGATTATTGGCAACACTGGTCTTGGTTAACAATATCAATTAAAAGTTTTCGAATGATAGTTGCAGAGACCCGAAAACAAGTTTTATTGCATTTTATTATGTGGCATGCTTTGGGGTGCCTCCGATAGACGCAAGTGTATCTGCTAATCGCCTAGACTAAAACTCTGGCTGTAGGAAGTTAAATCATTGAACTGTTCTTTCAATTGCCTTTTGTGTCTATTTATTGTTTGAATGTTTCGAAATGGACAAGATAGAGTATTTGTATACTTTCCTTAAATGTGCACCCATTGTAAAGTTTTTGTATACAATTTGTATAAATTTAATAGATCTCTTCATGTACTTTATCCCAAAAAGGTTCCTTATCTGGTTTCTCCATATAGTAGATGGTTATATCATAATATGCACTATACAATCCACACAATAAGACGGCTATTCCAATTATTATGAGCAGAATGTGCAACAGAATCCACATGGCCTTCTTTCCAGTTGTACCGCTATATCCCAAACCAAGCTTGGTACATGCGGGAATTATTAAATTAAGTATAGGGAAGCCAACCGCACAGATCAACTTTACAGTCGGAAACACAAATGGATAAGCAACTGCACAGATTCCAGTAAGAATGAGAAAGATCATGCGCACAATGATTTCGTAGCAGAAAGGTTTAGCCAAATCGTAATTCTCCAAAATATATTGATTGAAAATAATGTCGATGGGGACAAAACCGTTGAGAGGATAGGTAAGATAAACGAGAGCTGCAGCGCAAATCTTACCACTATCGCCGTACCTGGAAGAATTCATTAGTGGAAAATTAACAAAATTGTCAAAAACTTACATGCTCATCGGCAAATTTTCAAGAAAAGGCATTAGCAATGAATTGCCCAAGTAAAAGTAGGCAATCAAACCCCATATAACATTTGTGAAAAATGTAAAGCAAACGGCACGATTTAATATTCCCCACCAACCCAAATACGATTCCGGTTTTGCCATCTTCGACTCAATGGTTACCATCTGTAGAAATATAACTATTAATTTCAAATTGATATGAGCTTTAATATTCATACACCAACTTACCACGCCCACCGAGCTCAGTGAAAACATAACAAAGCCAATGAAAAGATGTATATCAGAATTCACAATTTTGTGATCGCCTGAGAAGTCTCCCTTCAGATCACCCAATAAACGGCCGTATAGAAAGCATCCAATGACAATAAAAATTAAAATATTTCCAGTAATATTAAGCGGCACCAAATCATTTACATCCCGTATAAGGAACAGTGGAATAATGAAAATAGTTACTATTGCAATAATAATTCGAATATTTAAGGTATCCCAAACAGCATTTACAACTGATTTCAAATTTTCGGCAATAAAAACTATATACATAACCCCAATCGAAAAATGGACAATAACTAGCAGAATATCCACAAGGTAACCAAATATCTTAGAGCAAAAATTACAACATTTCGAGCCATTGTCGATGGCGTATACTACTGTCTCCGACATTGTCATATTGTCCGAATTGCTTTGAGTTCTGGCCTCAATCATGCATTGAAGCTGAAAGAAGTTGCTATTATAAAGCTCACATATGCAGAGTGTTACAGCTTACCATTAGATGTATGCCATATATATATAGAAATGTGAATAAAATTGTACAGAGTATACCACCAATATAGCCAGCGCAGACAAATGCTAATGGCATAAAGAGAGTTCCAATGCCGAGGACACTCTTCGCCACAAAGTTGAAGGTTTCCCATGCTCTAAGAGGAAATAGAATACTGAATAATGCGACTTACAGGGAGAAAACTGACTTACGACAGTATTGCAGTTTCGTCGCGTTTTACGTATGGATTGATGAGTCTGTTGAAATATATAAAATATTATTTATCAAGTCATTAGGGAGCGTCTATCTGTCCCTAGTATATTACTTACGGCATCCCAAATCCTTTTAAGAATCGTCTGTATAATATAAATGATAGATATGAATTTGACATCAATGGAAAAATTTAACTTGTTATGATTATGAAAACTAAAAATTATTGTAAAAGTTAAGACACAACTATCAAATTAACGAAACATAGTTTGCTAAGAAAATTCGATATCTCACAAAAACTTTATTTGTGCATTTAAGGAAAACTTCTTATACACATAAATGTATTTACCCAGGAATTGTTTTTGATTTTGTACAAATAAATTAGATTGCTGGGCGATTCCGTGCTTCTTGTTTAGCTCTTATCATCGTTATTTTTTTTTGATTAACGAAGAAACGTAAATTTTATGAATGAACGTAGACCGTTTCATTATGAATTTCCATGTTCGCCCCGTTTGAAAATTAATTTATTTTCGTTTTTTCTTGTTGTTGTACATGCTGTTGTCGTTGTCGCCAAGTGCGTGACATTTTCAAAATCACGTTTAACCGCAAAAGAGAAGAGTAAACCCCAACCGCATGATACTATTTTGATGACTATAAGGGAGTTACGGGCGGCCATATACACTCATATGTATAAATATAGATATGTTTATATATAGTATATATATATATTTATTTATTTATAACGATATGTCTGAATGGCGTGCACTTGGTTAATGCTATTGGTTACTTACTTTTTGATTCCGTTCGGTATGTTTGTAAAACATATAACAAGTATATATTTAACTTTCATTTTGGCCAAGTTGGGCGAGTATCCAAGAAGCCAAGCTAAGTGAATAGCACGGTAATATTTTCCACTTTTACTTTGAGCTAAATGTAATCAAAATAAGCAAACGGACAACAGCAACGACGACAAATGACAATATTATAAACGTTGTTGAGCAATTTATATACACATTTTAATACCCTTAGCAAGTGTATAATAATTCTATTAGAAAGTCTGCTACAAACACTATACTTTTAAAGGATACATAAAATTCTCAATCATTTAAGCATTAACTAACAAGGAACCATAACTATAGTTATATTTTGTGTATGCATGCATACTTAAATCTAAAGATAATGATAATCTGTCGGGTTAATTTAAATTAAATATATTTTCAGAGTTGTCACCTTTCATATAACAACAAAGTCTACTATTGTTGTTCAGCTCTGTCCACTCTTTGACAGGGAACTGCCAATTTGTTTTCAAAGTTATCGAAAATGTAACTTAACAATTCCAGCAATATTCAGTTTACGTATTATAAATTAAGAAAATGTAATTTTACAGTGTATGAATCACTTGTTATATTGCTGAATTATAACTTTCATTTCTTATTAAGTATTTTGTGATTGCCGGCATTGTAATTTCTTTTCAATTAACAATACAAATGAAACACAATGAAATTGGTAAAAGCAAAAGTAACGAGCAAAGCTGAGCTCGAGTCTTGAGTCTCAACTGTCGACTGTCGAGCTACCATAATGCCATCATATCCAGAGTACGAGTAATACTCGCGAATTGCATGGCATGGCAAATTGCTGCCTGTATTTAATAAGTACAAATAATAATAAAAATAGTCATCAACCGAGTCAGACACACAAACTGTATTTAATTTCTTTTACCAAGAGATTATTCTACCCATTAAATGGGTGATAAGTTGGGGACACAGTCACCGGTCGGTTGACTGCCTTTTGTTTGGTTCTGTAACTGGAACTGGAACTCAAACTGGGACAATTTGTGCTTTTCAACACATTTGCCGGCCGGCGCTTGACTTTTTACAGTTGGCAAAGAATTTTCGCTGTTGTTCATGCTGTTATTTCTTTATTTTTAATCGTAGAG
The DNA here is from genome assembly GCA_958299025.2 of Drosophila histrio. NCBI lineage: Eukaryota > Metazoa > Arthropoda > Insecta > Diptera > Drosophilidae > Drosophila > Drosophila histrio. Next base: position 4,318,510 of record OY282581.2, read on the forward strand.
AACGAGGAACTGCACAAAGGACAGTGGATAAAATAAAAATATAAATGTTTAATAAAAATATGCTAGTTTTATCAGATGGTAATAACTTTTTACTGTTATTTATTTGTTTAATGTTTAATTTTATTTGCCAGAAGAATAACAGAATAAATTTCAAAACGTACACCTGCAGAAATATATTTTCCCATGTTATGGCTTGTTTTAATAATTAGACCCTTTACTTTAAAAAAGTAAATAGGGTCTATTAAGTTTGTCAAAAAAAAATGTGCGTAACAGGTCGAAGGAAGTTCGGCAGACCCCATAAAGTATATATATTCTTAATCAGCATCACTAGCCGAGTCGATATAGCCATGCCCGTCTGTCCGTCCGTCTGTCTGTATGAGCGCCTAGATCTCAGAGACTATAAGAGCTAGAGTCACCAAATTTGGAATGGTGGTTCGTCTATAGGCTAAGCAGATCAAGTTTATCTTAAAATTTCGACACGCCCCCTTTCGCCTACGTAAATTGAAAATTTTTGAAATCCCATAAAACGAAAAATATTAAAGAATTTTGGCACACAGGACGAAGATCAGGGTCCCAACGTATCCTGAAAATTTCATCGCGATTGGATAATAATTTCGGAAGTTATTCAAGAAAAAACTTTAAATCCCATATATTGGTCAATTTTTAAACTAGAGCCTTGAATTTTGGCGCACAGGACAGGCATTGTATCCTGAAAATTTCATCACAATAAGCTCAAAGCATAATATTACTCAGTGTCGGGCCAAAGGAAGAAGAAGAGCATATTGACGTTACAACGCGTTATGAGGAACTTTTAGTGTTACTCTTATTTCCATTTTGAAGAATTAGTAAAGGGTCTCTCATAGTCGACTTCGACTGTAGCCTTTCCGACTGGTTATTTATATCCAAGTGTCCCACTGTGCGACATCTATTCATTTCATTTCATTGCTCACACAATTTCCACAACGCCATTTTACAATTGTCCATGTCAGTTGTGGACCAGTTGCGAGTCGAAGCTTTGCTTGATTCTTGGCCAGTTGCTGTAGCTGTTACTGATCTCCGGAGCATAGTTCTCAGTACATCCACGTCCACATACGATATATTGCAGTTGCCTTTACTGTTGACACAAATCATTCGCTGGAAGTGCCCGCCTGCCCGCCCGCCTGCTCGTCCCTCTTTTGGACTTGCCTCCGTCTATTTCTATTTCGCACTAAGCTCCATGACCAAATGTATGTGGATCTCGTCTCGGTTACACTGAGGCCCAGCAAAAAGCATTTAGGCTAAAGCAAAAATGTTGGTGCTCATACAGATACAATTCGTATTTGTGTGACAGTGCCTCAAATTGAATTGGGTTGCGGTTGGCTCTGTCAAGATGGGACAGATTAACTCGGGCTGCCATTCAACTGTTACACATATCGGAACGAATCGTTATTGAATTTCAGTCATCAACTTGTTTCCGACAAATGCGGCAGTACGACAGTTTTCGTCTAATTGAAACTTCAAAGAGCTGCACAGTGATAGTCATATATACACACAAACATCTTAGAATGGTTAGCTTCAAAGAAATATGAACGATTTTTAAATTATTATATTGGTATTAAATACCTTTAAGTATTAGCAAGTAATTGTATTTTGATATTATTATTATTTTTTAGAAACTAAAACTAATTTTATACATATTTTTACTTTTTAACTTTTCAACTTATTCTAATTATAACTTAAAGAAATGTCATATAGATCCTTCAACAATTATATTCTCAATTCAGTTTAATTCCCTACTTATTTAGAAAACTCAACTAAAATAATACTAGAAATATTTCAGTAATGCTGAAGCAAGAACAAACTTTATCAACATTTTCGCACTTGCCTTGTCGCACTCCAAACAAAGACAAATTCAAAGCACTGAACAAAAATGTAATTCAAAACATTTTTCAAGTGCTCCAGTTTTTAGTGAGTGTGTGTGTGTGTGTGTGTGTGTGTGTATGTGTGTATGTGAGCATGTGTGTAAAGTTGTTTATAAAACTTTTACACCGCAAATGAAGAAAATGAAAAAAAAAATAAAAGCAGATGATGGAACTTGACCATGTCGTTGGCAGTTGCCAGTTGCCAGTTGCCGTTGTTTGCCAAGCCGTTACTTAGCGGCAACTACTCCTCCCTCGGTCCGTCCCTGCATTGTCGTCATCATGAACATCATGAACAGCTACTGGTCCTTACCATCGCCTGCCTGTCTAATGGACATCTCCCTGTTTGCGCTGTGCTTGGCTCTTTCTGTCGTATCTCGTTTATTGATGCCACATCTTTGCCACACTCTCATGGTCTTGCAACTCCAGATCCGACTCCAACAGAATGAATGAAATAGCGCAAGCATAAAGCAGACGAACAGACACACATTCATTTTGCTGTCTTCTTCGCTATTTGGCTCTTTGTTTGGACTCAACCATTCCACTCGACTATCGGGCGTTGCCATGACCAAATCTGTCGCCAATAACCACATCTATGCTCGTATCTGGCCAGGCCATGTCAGTTAAACTCGTTACAAAAAATGCAGTCGGCAGTTTATTGGACCAGGATTTAAATATATACACAATCAACGCAATGCACAATCTGTTTAAAGCATAACAAATATTAAAGAAACAATTACATAAATTGCTGGATTAACAATTTAAAGCTTAGATACATATTAAGAATTGAGAAATGTGCTTAAAGGATAAACAAACTATCCTTTAACGAACTGAAAGAGATTTGAGCCACTCTACTTAAACAATCTGAGATTTTAATGTTTAAACGACAAACAACTCTTCAAGATCCGTAGTTCGGATAAGAAGTTTTTTAGCGTGAGTCCACTTAGTCACGCCAATTATATAAGTAAATTTAAGTTTTGAAACCAGTCTATTAAAATAAAAAAACACTTTGTTTTAATTTAAAACTTTCTGACAATAAGATCATGACTTATATGTATTGTCTCTAATATTTAAACAAGTTAGGAGCAAACTCCTCGTACAACTGACTGACAGGAATGGTATACAACTTGTTGTCCTTGATCTACTGCCCCAGTTCATCCATAATTTTCAACCAATTCGCATTACTTTCGAACTAGTTTCTTCGACTTGAGTAACTGTAAACATCAGTTTGATTATTTCCATTGATTTTGTATTATTATTTTGTTTTTTGTTGAACTAGTTTCGTTAGCATCTCACTGAGATGCTTGTGCAATGCACAAGTAAATCTCAAATTGTGTCATAACACGATAAACAAGCTGCTCAACTTGGCCCCGAGAGCAACTTTACTGAACCTGAACCTATCCCACCATGTGGCAAGCCTGTTGTGATCATCTGGGTCCGGGATTTAAGAGACGAAGAGACCTGTTTTGTGCGCAAGCCAGACAACTGCAACACTAACAACATCCCGATGCAGATGCTGCATTCATGTTGACTTATGGGCCAGGCTAGGCAATATCCAGACGAGCCTGTTTACAAAACTAGGTCAACGTCGGGGAATGTGATTTGTGGCCAACTCTTACACTGATCGAAAATTACAACATTTCAAAAACATTTTGTATGTGAAAGTCCTTTAAGATAAGATTAATTATCCGAAATTCAAGCAGAAAGTATATCCAGTCATCTTTCTAAGTATTTCGCTTATTCTTAGGAATAATTAGTATTTCATATTTGCTGTTTATTTTAAATTCAAGTGTGATACTTAATTTACATTCTTTAAACTTTTCTCTGAGTGTACTCAAGAATACCCATACATTGTGTGAAAATGGCCTGGCAACGACTTAACTTAACTTAACTGCCATTTCCCTCTCTCTTTGCAGCGAATGTGTTTCAATGATGTTACTGCCTTCGGGGCGTTCGAATAGTGATGTCTATCCGTTACAAAATGCCAACTCACAGGCGTCCACTGTGGGCGTGTCCAAGCCCCTGTTAATGACAAGAACATCATCACCACAATTGACAACGTTGCCAACATCAAATGGTGGCGTCAACGCCAATGCGACCGCCTACACAACTCTCCACAACTCCACCTCCTCCTCCTCCTCAGTAGTACCACAAGAAACGGCCGGAAGTCTGTCAGAGACCGGAACACAGGCGACAACAACGACGTCAACGAGGACGACGACGATAGCAGCAACAACAGCGGACACTGTTAACTCGGGAATTGGGGCTGGTGGCATCTATGGCCCCATTTTGGGTCAGATTCAAGCAGGCAGCATTGCCATAGGAAATTGGGGCGAAATTGATCGACACCTGGAGGCGGTACAGGATAAACTCAAAGCTGGCTGGACTGTGCATGTGGGAAAAGAGGGAAGGCTCTACTACTGCAAGTAAGTACTCACTCTATAGGGTAAATAATTTGAGTATACAGAACTTACTCAGTAATTAATAGATCGATTGACTCGGTTGATAATCAATAGCTTTATTTTCAAGACGATCTTTTGTTCGCTTTAGTGATTAATCAAGTTTTTCAGAAAACGCAGCAAAGCTGCGCTCTCTCCCTCGGTATTTCTCTGTTTTTCTTAGCGTTCGCGATAGTGAAGTAAAGTTGATAAAGCTGCAAACATAACTCTTCATTTAAACATAATTACCACGTTTATGCAATGAAACACCCAAATTAATTAGTTAAATTTAAATTCATATTGAAAACGTGTTAATAAGCTATGCCCCTGACCAAGGTATGTTTAGTAACACCTTGCTCCTGAGCATCTCATTCAATGTAGCTTAATTTTGATTTAATTTAACTCAAATTCATAAGTGTGTTGTATTCATATTAAATAATTATATTTTATTTTAATGCTATGGGCTACATTTTCTATATCTTCTACCTGACTTAATGCTTTAAACTTTTAATGTCGAATTGATTAAGAGTAATTACATTTGGTATTGCTTACTTCTATCCTTTGATGGACGAAAACTAATTACAGAATAACTGTCATACAAACGATTATTTAAAAACAATATTATTTTATTCTTATCGAATTCAAATGAACACAATTTTAAATAAACATGCGCAACCCTTTAGTTGAGGGAACTTCACAAGAAGATACTCTATACACAGCGATGGAATGGGGTATACAAGATATGAAACCAAAATATATTTTATAGACTTTAACTCATATAGTCCGATATGTCTGTAGTTGTACATAAGATATTATACACAAACTTATTACTTATAAGTTAGTATATATAAATTTAAATACATTTATAAACTTTTATTGTTTACAGAGTATCACTTAGCCAAACAACCACACACACCCATACACAGTTATATACGTAGTATAGTCTTTTGTTTGAGCAGAGAGTATCCTTTTAAAAGGGTCGAGGCTGTCTGACTGACTGACTACTTCCATAAATGCCTGGGTGCTGCACATAAATTGATTATGCACGAAATTCTATTAAATAATTTTACACTTTGCTGCACATCAAACTGAAAGCGCGCAGAAAGCCATGAGAGCACTGGGCGTGGCATGAAAAGGGGGCAGCTTTGCAAATAGGGACAGCGGGAGTCGAGGGATAGTGGGTGATGTCTGCCTGTCTGAATGAATGAGCATTGGTTGGGCTTGCCTTTGGTTTTTCTAGCTGCCAGTTACCAGGTACTGAGTACTTGGTACTAGTAACCAGTGGGTAATGGGGACGGACCCCTGTGCCACACGCCTCTCAGCGGACAAAGTGCAAAACTAATTAACACAATTGTGTGCAGCCAGGAAATGAAGAAAGACAGCAACGGAAACCACCAAGGTGGCTTACCATGGGCTGAACTGGGCTGCTTTTGGGCTCGGCCTGCTGTTCTATTCTGTACTGGGTTGGCCCTGATTATGGCTGCACTTTATTGCATAGCCGAGCAAATAACCCAATTAGTGTTGATTAATCTCAATTGAAATGCATTTTGCTGGTCCCAAGATAAAATAGTCCACAGACCATTGGGGGATTTAAGAGTAGCAACAAGTTCAAGGACAAGGGCTCGTGTAAATCATAATAGTAAATGAATACAAGCTTTAAGTTTGTTGTTCTACACATTATCGGATTACCAGCTAACTATTCTTTATCAATTATCGTTTATTGGTTTTTACTTATTTTTTCTTAATTAACAAGCCGAACAGTCGGGACCCCGACCGGAATATACCCTGTGGGTTTACAGGAACCCGCTCAAATTCACTCCAGATGAAATTCTCTAGTAATACGTTTTTTTAATTTTTGTGGGCGAAGGGGGCGTGGCATCGTGATACATTTTTCTGGACACATCAACCACAAAATATTCATCATGTGTGCCAAATCTCAAGTCTCCAGCTACAAAACTGCTTTTGTTATGAGGTTTTTGAGTGACAAAACTGCTTGCTTTATGAGGTTTTACTTAATTTGTGGGTGAAGGGGGCGTGGCATCGCGATACAATTTTCTGGACACATCGACCACAAAATATTCATCATGTGTCCTAAGTCTGAAGTCTCTAACTGTAATATTGCTCTTGTTATAAGCTTTTCCGAATTGTAGGCGAGGGGGGCGTGGCATCGTGATAATATTTTCTGGACACATTGAACACAAAATATTTATCATGTGTGCCAAATGTGAAGGCTTTAGCTGTTATATTGCTCTTGTTATGAGGGGTTTGAGCTACAAAACTGCTTGCTTTATGCTTTTACTTTTACTTAATTTGTGGGCAAAGTGGGCGTGGCATCCAAAAAAAAAAGATTAACTTGATCTGCCTGCAAAAATTACATGTGCTGGGACACCAAGTTCAAGCTTCTAGCTCTTACCATCTCTGAGATCCTTTCGTTCATACGGACGGACCGACAGACCGACGGACAGACGGACATGGCTATATCGACTCGGCTATTGATGCTGATCAAGAATATATATACTTTATGGGGTCGGCCATGCTTCCTTCTGCCCGTTACATATTTTTAACAAACTTAATATACCCCCACAGGGTATAAAAACATTAAATCATACACAGTGAAGCATGATAGGTATAACGTAACGAGACTCATACTGTAACTCTGTATCGGTTGAACTAATTTTTTGGCTAAACAACATTCAATGTCATGTGAAGATTATAATATTATATTTACCATATTTTAGATTTTTTATAAATAAATAGAGTTAAGAAAAGAACAGATGACAATATATATACTATTTGCCCTGACTGACTGACTAACTAACTTACCGACTCAATGATCATTGTGAAGAGCAAACGCTTAGACCTTGGAGGCTGTAAAGCACACTGCACAAAATATTCTGGAAAACACCAAGCTCGTAGCACGGATGAAAAACTATTATACGCAACTACATTCTTTATTTTCGATTAGCTTCAAACACATTAATAAAGATCTATATCAAACAATAATCTAAAAGTGTTTCGTCGATTTCAGAAAATCTACCTCATAGGGTGAAAAAAGGGCGTTTGCAGGTTGCTTAGTAAAGTAAAGTAACCATTAGTTATTTAATTGCAAACATCTCTTATCTAATACTAAATTACCACATTTTAATTTGATTGCAGCCATTTAACGCAATCTTCTGGTTGGTTACCTGCTTGCGAAGATTGGAGCAAGCATGAGGAGCTCACCTATGGTTGGGAGCGTGCCATAGATTCTAAGGGTCGTTCCTACTACATCAAGTGAGTCGAGTAAAACTCTCAAAGGTTAAACAATCAATTCAAATGTCCTATTAATTAACCCAGTCACTTGAATAAGACGACCACATATGAGACACCCGAATGCATAAGATGGGATGAGCATCCGCCGGAGCCTCGTCTGGTTCTGTTGCTTCGCAACGCCAGTTTGGGATTTGGTTTTGTGGCGGGCAGCGAGCGGCCGGTGATTGTACGCTTCGTCACGGAGGGAGGTCCCAGCATTGGGAAGCTGCAGCCGGGCGACCAGATACTGGCAGTCAATGGCGAAGATGTGAAGGATGCGCCAAGGGATCATGTCATTCAATTGGTCCGAGCCTGTGACGCCCAGGTGTCACTGCTCGTCTGCCAGCCGATGGCCCACTGTGTCCTCCCTGGTCGCAAGTCTACGCTGCTCTCCGCCGGAAAACGGGCCAAGCTGCGCACGCGTCCAAGTCGTGTGCGATTTGCAGAGAGCGTGTGCGTCAATGGAGCACCATTATTTCCGGTAAATGGATTCCCCGACTCAAACTTGCTTGCCATTGCTGACTCCTTGAACTTTGGTTTCTCCTTGTAGCCATCAGCCTTTTCGCTGGGCGACATCTGTGTGCCACCAATGGCGAATGTGCTCAAGGTCTTCCTGGAGAATGGTCAGACAAAGTCATTTAAGTACGATGCCACAACAACAGTGCAGGATGTGGTTAGCTCCCTGCTGGACAAGCTCTGTCTCTGCTGCGGCGAAATCTTCAGCCTGGTGCTGGAGCATGTTAAGAGTCTAAAGCGCAACAAGCTCACGCTCCTCGATCCGCAGGAGTCACTGGCTCGCGTAAGTCAACCAAAAACCGTGTCAGTCTCCATATTAAATCTTCCACTGGCTCTTCCAGATTGCCGCTCGTCCTGGAGCTCACAAGCTGCGTTGTCTGTTTCGCATCACTTTTGTTCCCATTTCGGCCGCAGAGCTGGCACAGCGGGATCTGCATGCCCTGGATTATCTGTACATGCAGTGCTGCAACGATGTAAACCAGGAGCGCTTTGCTCCGGAGCTGCAGCCGGAGCTGGCACTGCGTCTGGCCGCCCTCCACATGCATCAGCATGCCTTGGCCAATAACTTTGCGCCCGCCAAACTCACCGTAAAGCTGGTCGAGTGAGTGCCACAACCAAAAACATATTTAATCTAATCTCGACTAACCCATCCTCTTTTTCTTTCCACTACAGACGTGAGTTTGGCCTGGAACGCTTTGTGCCCGTCACTCTCTTTGAGGGCATGAAACGCAAAGAGCTGCGACGTCTTATTTCACACTTTTTAAAGCTCAACGCAGAGATGACAGGATCCTCCAGCAAGGTTTTAACCCAGCTGCAGGTAAGTAATTATTTAATTTTAGCGACATATTCAAATTTAGCAGGTTCAACTGTTAACAGTGTATTATGAAATGTTAACTTAACATTCCCACATTATACATAGTACATTGAAGTGCGATGTTAACGTCTGGATTACAGTATGTTAGAATAACGAACTTCTGTTAACTCCGTACAGACATCAATGATGTTAACTTAACATTTGCTTTGAAATTCTGTTAAAGAAAAGAGAGCAAACGTTAATTATTGAAGTGATGCCGTTATCTGTTGGAATATATAACTGTAAAGAATTTGCAACTTTTCATGACGTTACCTTAACAGCAGCATGCTTAGCATTCTCTTTACATTTCAGTTTTCTATTAAAGTGCTGTTGTTAGGAACTCCGATAAAACCTCTTTTTACGAATTTATTTGATTTTTGGTTTTACACGTTGAAATGAGTAAATTTACATTTCTCAAATAAGTTTATTTAATGTATTTTATAAAGAAACACAATTGATTATTTTTTGAGAATGCTCAAAAGAGTATAGAGAGAAATGTAATACATTTGTCTACAATCTGTTAGAATGTAGAGCTGTAGTTAAGTACTTACAAACTAATACAATGTTAACTCAAGAGCAGAATGATTAATATTAGCTTTCCAATTCTGTTACGAGCGAAGTTTTAAATATTCAATTATTCGTAAATTGCAAAGAAATTAGTACCAAGTTCATGAATATCACTTAGATATTTATATTGAAAAAATAAAAAATTAATGTTTTTGCAGGCGAAACTCCATTATCTAGATATAATTGCTAGTTTACCAAGCTATGGCGCCAAATGTTTCAGCACAAACCAAAGAGAGGGCATGGAAAGAGTTCTTCTGGTCAGTCCGAGGTTCGGTCTAAGTCAGATATCCAGTGCTCGCAATTCGGTGGTGAGTCATTGTCCCATTAAATTGTAAATTGTGCAAGTGCTGAGGTGTTATTTTGTGTCAGCCACAGCCCATTTCGGCCATAGAGGACTTTACTCATGTGGTGGTTCATCGCGAGGACGATGTTACCTGCAGCGTATCCATTTACATGCTGGGTGATCGTGCTGTCAAGTTCATCATGGAGGATCGCGATGCCTGCGAGTTTAGTCTGGTGTTGGGAGGATATTATCGACTACTGACAGGTGAGAGTGTAGAGTTCTCTCCTCTGACTGGTATTTAAGATCCATTCCATTGCAGGCAATATGCTAAATGTGCTGCGGGAGCGTGAGCCACATGAGGACGACAATGCGCCAGCATTCCTGTCCCAACATACGGTGTTGCCCGCAGGCTGGAGCTATTTGCTGCCATTCCATACGCGGGCACACAGCGTTAACTTTTTGGTGACGCCGCCATATCATCCCATGCCGCAGAAGGCGGTGCTGTCGCAGCCACAGCCTGCACAGCCGCAGGCGCTGCCATATGCCACGGACTTGGATCTTCATAGCGTTATGGCCACCGAGCTGCTGGAGGAGGCGGCCAAGGACTCCGGCCTGAGCGACAGCAGTGGCAGCAACTACTGCAGCGAGGGACGTAGCCAGCTGGCGGTGGAGGCCAAGAACGAGCAGGTGCTGCGACGCGTCCAGGAACTGCAGCAGCTCGTCCAGTGCTCCGAGCAGTATCTCAACGAACAGGAACAGGAGCTGCATCAGATCCAGTTGCATCAGCAGCAGCAGCAAACACAGCAGCTGAGCCAAGGTGTCGCCATGCTCGAGTTTGACAGCGACTGTGACAGTTTGAATAGCAGTAAGGTATCTTCCACGGAGGAGGCCAACACCATGCACACAAGTGTCGTTGGCACACCCTCGCTGAAGCACAGCGATTCACTGACACTGTTGGCGGAGACCATTAACCATGAGCTGAGTGGCATTACGCAGGGATTAAAGGCCATTCCGGAACCCGCGTCTGCTTCGGCACCGCCCACACCCGCCACGCCCAAACGCAAGCCAAGCTTGTGCAGCACCTCCAGTCCGCGACCACAGCGCCGGCTCAATGGATTCAGTCAGCTGCTAAGCGATCTGCAGGCACTGGGCACGGACTTCTCGCAGAGCGAGAGCGATTCCGAGTCCGTGGCTTCGCCAGCGCAGTCCCCGACAACGCGACGACCACAGCAACTGATGCAGGCGGGCGTCAAGCAGCAGGTAGCACAGCGCAGTAGCTTCGGACTGCACAGTCCCGATGGCAATCACTTTGGGACCGAGACGAAGGATTACAATCTACGGGAGTATCTACAGCAACTGAAGGAGATCAGCAATGTGCCCGCTGCGGACACGGATGTGGCGGCGCGTCAGCTATCCGAGATCTATGGCTTTGAGGTGCGCGAGGACACGTTCATTGAGACGGATACGGATTTAATTGATTTGCGTGCCATTCCGCCGCCCCAGACGCCAGACGAGTTGGATTCGCTATCGCTGATGAATGCGGCTCCACCAAAGGGCTTTGAGGGCAGGGCCGAGGAGCTGGATAGCTTTCTGCAACAGATGTTAGTGGCGCCACCGACACAGAAGGCAACGCCTGCCAAGGAACTGACGCCCGAGGAAATTATGTCGTTCATAATACCGCCACCACCAAATCTAGAGGCAGTACAGCCAGAAACGGAAACGGAATGTCTTTACAGCAATTCCGTACAGGCCAAACGTGAGTTTTTCCAGGCCGTGGCCAATGGCAACCATAACAACAACAGCAACAACCACACACCACATGTCATTGAGTATCCCACCGTGGAGCGCAAGAGTAAATTCAGCTGCTGTCCCACCTCCAAGAAGGAGGAGCCATTACCAATCGATGCACAGGTGCAGCCGCCACCACGAACTCCCACCTCGGACCTGATAACGCCACCGCCTGCTCGTCCGCCCAAAAGCGCTGAGCTTCTCCAGCGGTACTCGCCCAAAAAGCAACTGCGGATGGTGGCACCCGTGAGTGTGCCATTGCGGGAACTCTGTCCACCACAGCTGCCGCCACGCTGCAGTCCAACAGGTACTCCGCAGCCCACAGCATCAGCAGCAGCTGCTGCTACAGTTATGGCTGCTACATCAGCGGTGAGTGCGCCCAAGAAACCCCCGCTGCCGCCCATTGCCAGTCGCCCACGTCCCGTCAATGGCATGCCCACACCCGCCAGCACAACAACTCCGCCTATTCCGGCCACAGCCCGTCTACCCAATGTGCATTCCAACGGCCAGCCGATGCTGCCCAAGAAGCCGCAGCAACTGCACGGCGAGAAGCTCTTCGTGAAGAACGGCCACCTCATCGACGGGGAAGCGTTGCTGGCCAAGACGGATGTAGCCATGACCGGGCTGCTAATTAAACTGGATCAGGTTGCCGCTCAATGCTCGGTCGCACAGTCAGCCGGCGGTGGCACCAGCATCGATGAGGAGAAGTTTCAGCGGGCACGCAACGAGCTGACCGAACAAACTCTCGCCCTGGTCACGGCCAGCAAATTTCTGGTGGCCTCCATGTCGGATATGACACTGATAACACTCCCCGATCATCTGACCTCCTGCCTGACGGCCATCAGACGCATCACAGAGCTGGCCCAGGACATGACACGCCACACGTCGGCGCCGTTGCAGACGCGCAACATTGTGTTGAAAGTACATGATGTGGCAAGCAGCTTTCGGGAATTGGTTGGCGTACAGATTGGCCCAATTGGTGCTGGCCAATTGGCCCTACAGGCGGAATGTCTGGCCAACGTATTGGCCACGTTGCTACGCAGTCTGCGCGTCTTCTCTCCCTAAATCCTCTATATCCCAAAACCACGACATATCGCCCGTATATATATTCAACTATCGAAAAATAATTTTCAAAAAGATAACCGATAAACAAAAACTAAGAAAATAGCTAAATACCTTATATACAAGTTAACCATATTTATACACAACATCTGAAACTATTTTACAGGTAAACAGCAACGTCAGAGAGTCGTTGGTCTGAACTATACGATAACTATACGATACGTAAACAACTCTAGCGGAAACTCGAACATAACCAAATCTATAAATCGCGTTCAGATACTTTAGATATATGTTTTTACAACCAACGCATCATTTTGAGGTTTCTTAAGTTATTCCTAATACTTAGGATGGTGTCATATTTCTCTTTTCTTTTGATCTTTGTTAAGTAAGCATTTGTATATCTGATGGTTGGAAAAAAAAACGTAATATATCATATAGTCTAAGTCTGAACGCGATCTTTAACTTATACATAGATAATAATAAATAATGTTTATTATCTCTTAAATCTTCTCAACTAACTGCTTGCAACTAACTCGAATTTCTGTGTAATCTCCTTAAGTAAAACAATAACTCAACTTTTTAACTATTCTATCTTATTGTTAGTACCAATAAACCAATTTAAAAGTAACATCATGACTTGAGTGTAGACCAATTTATATGTATCTAACAAAACAAAGAGCAAATTGCTATACAATACTATTAAAAAAGCATATGATTATTACTATATTACGCTATTAGCATATTTTCTTATGTACATATATACATACTTATGTAATACACAATACATACATTTCATATACATACATAAACACATATACTTATACATATATCAAACAAAACAAAAAATATAAAAGAAAAAGAAAAATTGACCAAACAATAATCAAAATTTTAACTTGTGATATAAAAAACAAAAATTAATTAGTGAAAATCCATTGTTTTGTATTTGTTTTTAACCATTTTATTTACAATTTACAATACATGACAAGTCTTGTTACACATATATGTACATCATAATATTTTTGTTATTGTTTATTGATTCATTTTTAATGTAGACTCATTAATTGAAGTACAAGAATGCGCACTAAGTTGTAGCTTTAACTAATCTATAATCGTATATTGTTTATTATTAATGCAATATTATTATTAATCAAATAGACGAAAGAAAAATATAAATAAATATCATTTAGTAGTGCTAATCCAGACTAAAAGAGGTTTTGTTTTATTCTGTTTTCAATTTTGTTAAAACATATAATAAACTTAACCGTTTACATAAGAAATACGTATACATATTATTATACAAATATATAACTACAAGTAATAATAATACATATAAGTATACATATTGAATAAATGTACAATGTAAAACATGTAACTGTTTATGAATGTCATACAAAAGTAAATCATATAAAATAAATTCAATAAATATACCAAAGCACAAGTCACTTTTTTCCAATGGAGAGATAATTTTGAATCGATTGCAATTATGGGTTATCAAAACACATGGTTGCATTAGAGAAAAGTCTACAAACAATTTGCCAATATGTGTTGTAGCCTTGGAAATGTAGTTAAGGCTGACAATGTGCTACTCACATTTTATAACCATTTGAATTTATATTTAATTGATGATAAATGGTTTTAATTTATAAATTTCTGTTGTACTTCAGTGTAAAGTAATATTATAATATCCCCCAAGGGATATTTGCCAAATTGAGTGTTGCCAACTGGTTGCAAATAGCTGAACAGCCTGATCGTGACTAATCGTTTGCCTATCGATTAATGTAGGAATCGTCCAGACAATTTGACCAGACAGAACTTTTTTTCGCCGCCATTTTCAATTTACATTGCAGACTGTGCGACGCCTAGAACAAAACAGTCAACCAAGCAGCGAGCAGACAGTTTGGCGTCTTCTGTTTTTTAAAGCATAGGAAAGTGAAATTTGTTGTGTGTTTTTGGCGCAAAGTGATAAAAGTTGTTAAAAATGAATCCGAATGTATCAGACGCTGAGGATCAGCAATTAAACAATAATCTACAGTTATTAAACACTGAATTGTGTTCTTTAATTGATTACAAAGAGGCGCAGGCCGCACAAAGTTCATCTTGCCCCAAGAACGCCGCTTGTTGCATTTTGCAAGAAATTAGTCAGAAATTTCACGATTTAAATTTGGATGCAAATGCGCCACAATTTGAATTCCATGGCTACGGCTGCACTCAGTCTGTAGCTATGCTGCCCAAACGTTTACTCACATTCAGCGACGGCGGCGCCACAAAGAAGTCAAGGTTTAATGACGTAGGCAACGACGAACTACAAATCGTTTCCCGCCAGAAGCAAAATCAACTGCAAAAGGAGAATATGTGGAATCGGATGGAATATAGCGCGCTCAATATTGAGAAACGGTGCTCCTTTAATTTAATCAGTAACTGGTAAATGTTGCAGTTAACAATTATTAATGCATGATTGATAATAATAATAAATATTTTACTTTTATCTATATCTAGTTTTCAACAAACTTCCGTGCTGCGTTTAATGGAACTGTTTAAGTCGCTGCATTACCACATTTCTTCAGATCTGCCCAGCAATCAGCTGAATTCCGTACCATCGGATTACTTATTTGATATTCCCAAGAAATGCCACATGCCACACGGCTTCAATGTGCGTCATCAAGTGCAGGTGCTGTGCACCAAGTTGGAACGCTTTCTTGCTCGTCTGCGTCGTCTACTGGAGACCAATCGTCACTTTGACTACATAAAGTATACTGAATGCGATATGCTTCTCAATAGCGCCATTCTTGACCTACGATCTCTTAAGAAGTTCACAGACCTTGAACTGCGTCAACGTTCAAAGCAGTTTAGCACGCAGGTTGCGAAGGGTAGGTTCATTCGGTTATCAAGTGAATCTGATATTAATTTAACCCATTATCAGATAATGCTAGTGCACTGGAGAAGTTGCTGTTGGAGCTGAGAGAGCGTCTCAAATCCGCTCACATTCATGTGCATGTTTTCAACTGGGAAATGGATTTAGAGCATCGTTACTCTGTGGCGATGACAAGACGTCACGAGGCCACCATCAATGGTGCTTTAGCATTGGCTGCCTCTGAGATCCTTGCAGCTGAGGCACATCAATTAAGCTACGAGGATCAGTTTATAGCTGAGCACTATCAACTGGCCAATACTGTTATCTCCGCCAAGGAGCATGAGGACTTTCTGAACGCATTGCTGCATTCGCCAGATAGCTACTTTTTGCCAGAGATCGTTGCCCTTTGCGATCCTCCGAAGGATATTAGCAAGTGCATCTATCAATTTGGGAGTATGGACGATGACACTTTGGAGAATTTGGTATTTGGTGGCGATATAATTGAACTGCCGCCCTCATCACCGCCACGAGTGCATCGTCGCGCTCATGTTCCTAAATGCAATAGAGCATAGGAAATATACGTTAAGAACATTTATAAAAAAAAAACTTAATTCTCGTATACAAAACATATCAAATGAATTGAAATTTATTGAATATGATATGAAATTATTTGTATTTGTTAATTTAAGTATAATTATATTCTGATTCATTGAGAGTATATCATAATTTGTAATCAGATATGAGAGTGTTGAATGTCAAATGTTTATTTTATATAGTTACGTAATTATTCCGTAATCGTACATCTTAAATTGTATAATCGTCTTGGAAATTAAATTTGATTTAATGTTTTTCTTTTGTAGCCTCTTAAAAGCAACTATAACTCAGTCCAATCCAGTTTTAATGTGAAAATAACTTGTTCATTTATATTATTTAATCATTTTATTAAAATAAACTTTGTAGAATCTAAGAAACAAATGCACAATGTATATTTTTTGTATCCTAAAAGTCTGTGAACAGCTGTTCGATTGGCAGTTTGCTCATAGCTCTGTTTATGACAGACTTGAAAATCAGACCGGTGGCTGTGGAAATGTCTCGTTTCAGTTCATTAAAGATCTCCAGCCAGTTTCCGTTGATCAGTTCGTTGAAACTGTCGTTTGCAGCACTATCACCATTGAACAAATTTCTCAAATCGTAAGTCACATGCGATGGATCCAACTGTAACTTAACCGCAACAACCTCCACATATGTCTCATGTGGACCCTTGGAGACAGGTTTCACTTTGACAACAGCATGCACCTTACATTGTTCTATAATTTCGAAAGATTAATAGGAGATATTGCTTCGAGCTATAGTTAGGCCTACCCAGCACTATTTGAGCGTCTCCCTTGCCGTTAATGGACAAAATCAAGACCTTGCCATTAACGCTATACGGACCCTTGAGCGCAATTTTTGGAGTAACCAAATCGATTGTAATATCACGACTGAAATCCCTTGTAAAGGGTCTAAGAAATATAAATATTAATTTCATTTATATTTATACTATACAAACTTTTTCAACTTACGATACATTCTTGACTTGCGCTTCACCGAGACCAAGTAAATCCGCATTGGAGAAGGTCAGATCAACGCTAACAGGACTATTTGGATTCTTTCCCAGGCTGAACTTCTTGATATGCAGTGGATCAAGTGGGACCAGACCAAGTTGTTTGATACCATTCTTGGCGTGATTCTTCAACACATAATTCATGGCATCCTTCAGGCACTTTTCATCCTTTATGGAGCATTTTTTGATACCACCAGCTGAGAGTACAAAAGAATCAAGTGACTTCAACTCTTAACGTTATATACATATAACCTAGCAACGTACGCAGATCGGAGGCATGCACCAGCGAGCATATACAATATAGACTACTTAAAAGTAACAATAATACAGCTTTCTTATCCATCTTCAAATTATATCCGATTCTGCTTTCTAGAATCACTTTCGTCAACTGAGAGCTGCAAGTATGTGAGTCCCCTTTTATAGGGTTTCTAAATTATATGATATATGAAATTTTAACGTTATTGTTTTACTGTTGTTAAACACAAATCACTTTTGCATCTCAAACACGACGCGTAAAACTCGACACTGACAAAGGCGGACTCAATCGCAATTAGCAAATAATGAGAATATCCAATATATATTTATTTATATATTTACATATTTATATGAGTTTTTGATTAGCTCTTATAAAGGCGCCGTTAATAGAACTGGATTATTTTCAAATTAAAATGAAATAAATTAACAAATTTTATTTTAAGTAAAATTTGACTGTCGGGGTTCTGCAAAGCAAATACTAAATAAACATATAGGTATAAAAAAGTATAAAGTTAAATTTGTTTTTTAAATGTAAGCTAATTTTAACCAGTTTTAAACCGGAAATATGAACCAATTCCTGATCATCATTTTAATATTATATCAACCCTTAAATTTAATATAAAATTCTTTTATATATATAAAGCTATATTTCTTTATTTGTTATCATTATCATGAGCAACAAGGCGTTCATTAGTATACCTACTTACCTTTTTTATAGGATTCCCATCACCTTTGACTTGGCTAAGAGGCGTTAATTACAGCCAGTTTGTAAACAGCACACATGTATTTCCCTCTTTTAAATGACATATCATTGTTGTGTTTTAGGGTAATGATTATTATAATGAGAAACTCAATGTAGCGATGGGCCGTGTCATTTTTCCGTCGTGACACGAAATAATGGGTAACATGTAAATATTCGCAAGTATTTAAAGTTTGTGCGTTTCGTCTCTAATTTTTCTATACATTTTTTCAAAAAAATTAACATGCATTATGGCAGCTTAAACTAATGAAAATTGAGGAATAATAACAGAGTGATGAACATTACAAAAATATTGGGATTTACAATACATATCGTGACACTAATACTTACACACTACATATTTACAATTTACATTGACAATTTTTAAAGACAGGATTCTGGAAGGCAGATCCTGTGGGTGATGTTTTTTAAGTCTTCTTTTGCCTCGATCTCTCTTTATAGTTGTAGGACATCGCCAATCTTGGGAATTCGTTGCACATTCTTCTGAGAATTTTGCTCTGAGCAACTTGAATTTTATTCAAATGCGTTTTGTAGGTGATTCCGTAGACTTGGAGACCATACATCCATATTGGACTCAAATTCGTTTTGTAAATGGCCACTTTATTGTTCAGGAAAAGCTTATTCTTCGCAGACAGCAGCCACGTCTAGCTTTCGCTAGAACAGTTCGCTGAATCATGATTGTATACCGGCCAAAGTTTAGGTACCTGTCAAGAATTACGCCTAGGTATTTATAGTGTGCTTCGTGCTTAAGCACAGAGCCAAACAATAATATTTAATGAATTTAATTTAAATAATCAAAGCATAATTTTGAGCGACATTTAATTTCAAAACCTTTTACATTGCAGCCTAGAAGTATGCAAAGATTTAAAGTATTTTGTTTTTTTTTTTTTTTTTTTTTTTTTGAATTATTCCAATTTATTTTAGATTTTTAATATTGGTTTTAAATTAGTACATTGCTACCTAAGTGGCAGCTTAACCTAATTAAACATTCATAATAATTATCGACTATCTTAGTATTTTGTTGGAAACTCGCGAATGCTTTACAGGTATGCAAAACTTTGCAGCCTTAATTTATAAATATTCATTGTTATCTCTTTCTACATTTTATTCCCGTAAACAAACCCGCTAACCGATAACAAACGATTGAAATTGGCAACCGTAAGCCGATAGAA
Source organism: Drosophila histrio (assembly GCA_958299025.2). Lineage (NCBI taxonomy): Eukaryota > Metazoa > Arthropoda > Insecta > Diptera > Drosophilidae > Drosophila > Drosophila histrio. The sequence goes on from OY282581.2 coordinate 4,337,847, forward strand.
AACATTGCTTTGCTTTCGATATTAAACGATTTTGAGTAACCGGTAATCGAAAGCCAAAGGAAACCATTACCGAAACCAATAATGAAACCGGTGTTCGTTTCAGTTTAATTCCCAGCTCTTAATACATATTAACTTTCAAGTTATTAATTTTTAAAATTATGGATTTTTATCAAAGTTAGGTCAATTCGATAATGTTTAGCATGTTATTATAACATCATATTCACATCGTACTGCATAGTTGAAAATAACTTGTGTAATTTAAATATTTTAATGACATCAAGTGATTTTTTATAGCTTCTATTAAAGTAATAACAGTGCCATTGTTCTAGTAATGGCATTCACTTAGTTTTCTGTTAACCAGTTAATAACAAGTTACAAATTGCCTAGAGCAAAGTTTGCATACAACTGTCAAATGAGTGTTAAAATTAAGACTTTAGACAAATGCCTTTTGATCGTTTGGATTGATAAAACAAGTTCCGAGTGATCGACTAACATATTGACTGCTTTGAGGGAGATTACATACACTTGACTAAGAGTAGTTCACTTGATGCATCTGATTACTCATACACTGAACTATAGTTTTGGCGATTATTATTCGAACAATTTTACATTGAGGCAATTATTTATTTCTTTATAAATTGGAAACCATTTCAATTACATCTATGACCAGTTAACAGCTTCTTTTGACGGAAAAGATTAGCCGAATATCGAAATGCAGTAAAACAAATTCCACATTTTGATATTCTGGCTAAATGAACTGGGGAAGTTGCAATATGATTTATGAATTGCAACCTTCTTTGCCGCTCAAGTGAGTTTACCACTAAAAAAAAAGTTTGCTAACTGGGACATAGATGTAATATAGCTAAGATTAGTTAAATGTTCATATTATAAAGGTGAATAACAAATAATAAACACGCAGGTTTACACACAACACAAATACATATGCTTATATTTGATATGTGATTCATTACTATTATTATTCCAATAACAGCTTGTTATAGGGAACTTTTAAGAAGACGTTTTTTATAATGTTCTCAAATTTTGTTCGAAATCCCTCTTTGAATTCGTCTCTCACCTCCTGGTAAATGGGTTTCCAATTTTCATTGAGAAAAGCATTCATATTATCGCCCAAGGCTTTGTCCCCATTAAAGAGGTTGGTAAAATGAAAATTTACTCGCTCGGGCACAGCGTCCGCTTCGAAATTTTCAGGGCTCATATAGATTTCACCGTCTCGTTCTAAGGGTCTACCTGTGAAACTTATTGTTGTTTTACTATTGACTGAAAGAATTAGAAAGAATTGATTAGGTAATAAAGATTAAGAGATAATTTTAAAATAATACCATAGGTAAAGTTGGAATCTCCTTTGCCGGTGATGGGCAGTATAAGAACCTTTCCTTTGATGGAGTAGGGACCAACCAGGGATAACGCAGGTGCAGCCATTTGCACCTCGTGTTTCTGAGTCATATCCTTGCCAAACCCTCTATAATGATTTATTTAAGGTGCAATTTTTAATAAACTGAAAAGAGAACTTGCCTGACACTTTTAATTCGAGTCGAGCCCAAACCATGGATATAATTATTTGGTAGGAGCAGATTGATGTTTATAGGACTATCAGCGCCCTTCTTTATGTTTAGATTATCTATCAGAAATGGCTCGAGCTGAACTAGATTCAAGTCAGAATCTCCCGTTTTAGCTTTCTCGATAATAAGTCGGTTGATTATGTTCACGATACACTCAGATTCACCATATCTACAGGGCTTAGGATCGTCAGCTATAAAAATAAGGCTTTTAACTTAAATTTAAATTACTTTTCAGGTTTTCCTGCTTACGAAAGTTTCCTTGTACCGTAGCAATAAGGAAAAAAACAATCAAGTTTACGAGTCGCGACATTTTTTAAAATAGCACAATAAATGGTAACCTTTACGAATGAACTTGATCACACATCTAGCATGCATGTAAACACCTTTGCCTTTTATATGCCATTTGATTTGATGTCAACAGAATAATTATACCCTGGAATATAATAAGAAGGTACAAAAGTGTATTGCCCGTTCCCAGTGGCGTTAAGCTAGCTTATCGTCAAATCTTCGTAAAGGGACTAACAGACGGGCCCTTGACTGAAGTATCGTTAAACATTCGTAATCAAGGTTAAGATCGGGCAAAAGTAGATCATAATCTCGCCATCGAGCTTATGAAATCGTAATAAGCAATCCATTTGGAATTTTACTTGTATGTACTAGTATAATCTAGTCCATTTCCAATAAGCAGTGACTGCTTGTTATATCGTGAATAGTTTTACAGCGCCACAGTTTAAGGATATCAACTAGTCTATCACTTTATAAAAGATCAGTTGTATGAATATTCTCTTTTAATGAGTTGATATCTTTACATTTTGTATAAACATCAACTAATTGCTTGGATAATAATAGTTATAAACATTTAAATGACATTGATTGCACTGAATATGAGTAAATAAGAAGGAATCTGAAAAGTGGCTATTTAATTAATTAATTTAATTGAAAATTGTAGTTAAAATATAATTGACTTGTTTACACCTATTCAAGTACTCTAAAGATTGATCTACAATTTATGCATGCTCATAGGCTGGGAATTATACAGGGTCTTACAGTATGGAACAAACTAATATGAAAGGCAACCTGACTGTGAGAGACCCTGTCCGTATTATGTAAAGAAGAAAATTATGTTTTAATATCAAATATTGTCAGTGACACAATTTAACATTTCATAGCAAGTCACGTAAGATTACACAAACGTATACACTCTATATCTATCTTTAAATTTGCTCTTGTAATTCGGATTATTGTGCATGCCAATGTTCTAAAACAAACTGGATTATTGACATATATGTATATAGGATTATTGTCACTACATTTGTAAGCTCTAGTTCATTAGAACTCTGAGATATCTATAAAAATATCTACAATTCTAGCATTCCTTTTATCTTTGAATTATTGAATTATTGGACTTATAAAAAAATGTACAAATATATAATTATAAAAAATATTTTTATTATTTACTACAGTCCAACAGGAGTATCCATACATTATACATTATATGTTGACTAAGATTATTTAAGTTCAGATTACTGAGTATCATAGTACAGTGATAAAATAGTATATATTTACTCCTCGAAGAATTTGTCATACGGATACTTTGAGAAGACATTTGAGATAATCGCTTGGAATATTTCAGAGAATGCCGATTGCATCGATTTCTGCACCTCCTTATATATGGCTTCCCAGTTTTCATTGAGGAATGCGTTCATATTATCACCCAGGGCCTTATCGCCGTTGAACAGATTGCTAAAGTAATAATACAAACGCTCGGGCTTGGCTACGAGTTTCACATTGGTTGCCTCCATGTAGGTCTCTCCATCCTTCTCAAATGGCTTTCCGGTGAAGGTGACGGTAACATCGGTATTGACTAAGTCGAAGGAGGCTCAATTAATCATATGTTTATTTGTTTATTTATTGAATAACTTACCCAATGTCATGTTGCTTTTACCCGAACCGCTAATGGGAAGTATAAGAACTTTTCCCTTGATACTGTACGGTCCAACCAGAGACAATTTGGCTGCATTTAATTGCAGTTCGTGCTTTTTAGCTATATCTTTACCGAAACCTCTGAAATGAAAGGTAAAGACGAGAGGGTTAGTAATACCTATAGATTCTCTTAGTTAATGTCCAACTCACCTGACCTTGGTGAACTTCATTGTACTAACGCCAATGATGTTGTTATCCTTGAAGGTAAGATCAATGTTGACTGGACTATCGGCGCCCTGTTTGAGAGACATCTTGGCCACCGGCAAAGGATCAAGCTTGACCAGGTTTATGTCTCGATCTCCAATCGTTGCCTTCTCGCTTATGAAATAGTTAACTATATTTAGAATGCACTCCGTATCGCCATGTTTACAGGGCTTGGGATCGTCGGCTATACGTGGAATCGACAAGTTAGCTAGGCAATGGATTAATATGTTGATCTTTGCTTACGAAACCTGGCTTGCACCGAGAGGATTGCACTAAGAACAAGTATTAAAGTAATTCGCGACATTTTTAGTAAGAAAATAATAAGCTGCGATGAATTCACTTAAGCAACTAACTTATCTCTCAAGTTGTTGATTAGCTTTTATAGTCAGATACGTCTACTATAAAACTTTGAGAAAAGTACGCAACTCAACATACTTTGCACTATTATTCTACCCTGTAGGGGTATATTAAGTTTGTTTAAAGTATGTAACAGGCAGATGGAAGCGTAGCCGATCCCATAAACTATATATATTCTTGATCAGCATTAATAGCCAGGTCGATATAGCCATGTCCATCTGTCCATCTGTCCGTCTGTCCGTCGGTCCGTCTCTCCGTCGGTCCGTCCGTATAAACGAAAGTTCTCAGAGATGGTAAGAGCTAGAAGCTTGAACTTAGTCTTCCAGCACTGGTAATTTTTACAGTCAGATCAAGTTAATCTATTTTGTTGAATGTCACGCCCTCTTTGCCCACAAATCAAGTAAAAGCTCATAACAAAAGCAGTTTTGTAGCTAGAGAATTGAGATTTAGCACACGTGATGAAAATTCCACTTCGCCCACAAATTAAAATAAACACGAATTACAGAAGATTAACATCGGGTGTGAATTTGAGCGGGATCTTGTAGACCCACCGGGTATATTACGGTCGGGGCTCGGCTTGTTTTTATACCCTGTGGGGGTATATTAAGTTTGTTAAAAATATGTAACGGGCAGAAGGAAGCATGGCCGACCCCATAAAGTATATATATTCTTGATCAGCATCAATAGCCGAGTCGATATAGCCATGTCCGTCTGTCCGTCGGTCCGTCGGTCTGTCGGTCTGTCGGTCCGTCCGTATGAACGAAAGGATCTCAGAGATGGTAAGAGCTAGAAGCTTGAACTTGGTGTCCCAGCACTGGTATTTTTTGCAGGCAGATCAAGTTTATCTTTTTTTTTTGATGCCACGCCCTCTTTGCCCACAAATTAAGTAAGAAAAAAGTATGAAACAAGCCGTTTTGTAGCTCTAAACCCTCATAACAAGAGCAATATAACAGCTAAAGACTTCACATTTAGCACACATAATAAATATCTTGTGGTCAATATGTCCAGAAAATATTATCACGATGCCACGCCCCCCTCGCCTACAATTCGGAAAAGCTTATAACAAGAGCAATATTACAGTTAGAGACTTCAGACTTGGGACACATGATGAATATTTGGTCGATGTGTCCAGAAAATTGTATCGCGATGCCACGCCCCTTCACCCACAAATTAAGTAAAACCTCATAAAGCAAGCAGTTTTGTCACTCAAAAACCTCATAACAAAAGCAGTTTTGTAGCTGGAGACTTGAGATTTGGCACACATGATGAATATTTTGTGGTTGATGTGTCCAGAAAAATGTATCACAATGCCACGCCCCCTTTGCCCACAAAAATTAAAAAACGAATTACTAGAGAATTTCATCTGGAGTGAATTTAAGCGGGTTCCTGTAAACCCACAGGGTATATTACGGTCGGGGTCCCGACTGTTCGGCTTGTTTATAAGTATATTAGTGAAATGCTTTAAGCATCTCGTGTGTGTCAAGAGTATGTGACCTCGGAGAGTAAATATAACCTGTTTGAAGTGTACATTGGATATGTACATTATTACTATCTAGTATCTGATCAAGGTAAGGGTATGAAGAATATAGTTGCAAATAACTTTATGAGATATACGTACTTATTCTTACATAAAAATACACTGTTCTGAAAATACGTGTAGTAAATTCAACAGAAATCTATGGAATCAAGGCATAAAAATTGTGTTGTCAAACAGAAGTTTTGAACGCTAATTGATATACAAATTTAAGCTTCTTCTAGTAATGATCCTTCATCATAAGTTTACAATTGAGATTCTGAAGTAACTTTTTTAATAGGAAACAAGAGTTCTTAAATTTAAATTGTCTGATGATCTGCGTATTGATTATAAATCAATCAGTTAGTCAGTCAATCAACAGAAAAATGGTAGTTAAATATATGCTTGAATTTAATATTTGCAAATCAAATTAAAACAACATTGACTAATTTGTAGAATTTTCATGTGTTTTATTAATTGCATTTAATTTTTTTCAGTGATTTGTAATAACAATTATTATTGAAATCGCCTTATTTATTTAATTGCATCAATATCAATAAATCAAATGATTTTGTTAGAAATTCGATCTAACAAATTTGCTTAGATAATAATTTAATTGATATATCTATGACAAATTATATAAGAATAATAAATAGACTCTTCCATTTATTAAACTGACTAAAACACTTACCTTCAACTGTGAGTGTTCAGTGCTAATTATTTAATTTGCGTGCATATCTCATTAAATACTCCTTAATTATAAATACAAATTTCGAAAATATATAATAAATGTTAAGGTCAATAGATCAATGCTCTAAGACTGTTTATAAGATTGAGCGGTACTGTAGAACACGGAGCATCTATATTAATGATTAGGATGGTTATTTATTTGATTTAAACGGAAAAAGTGACAGGTAGGGATTCTATTTGAGTACACTTCGTTTAAAAGGATTAAAACTGCAGCATAAACAAGTTACAGACACACCCTTAAAATAAGTATATTTATAGGTTCAGATATTGATGTAAAACAAGTTAAACAAGAACTAAGCCATCAGCATGATATGACAAGTTTTTTTTTTTGGGAGTTGAGACACTTGAAAATAGCATTAATTAAATTATACTCACTTACATAGCCCCGGAGGCGGAGCTAAATATATCACAGCCCCCAGATTTAACAAGTCAGCAAACACAACAAGTTGAATGTTCGACTGTCCAGCTGTCCAGCTGTCCGACCAGCCTCCTCATCCCGAACATTACCATAAACAACAACTAAAATGGCAAGCTGTTGTTTTTTTTTTTTTGTTTTTTTGTTTTCTTAACTTGATCACAATACACAATTACATAGTTAATACGCATGGAACAGTTGATTGACTCACATGGAAGATTTGCGTAGATCTCCAAGGTTAACTGGGTATCAGTTTTCCCAACAGTTGACCGTTTACCGTTTTCTAGACTTGAACTTGACAACGGTTTTAGTATCTTCCATGTTACTTATTTATTTATTTATGGCTTACAGAGTTGTTGCAGTTGTTCAACTGGACATAACTAGACTGAACTTCACTGGCATATATGTAGTAAGATTGACCACTTAATTTCAAGTGGTTTAAGGTGGTTTGCCATTGATGACGGTGTTGTTCTTATTGTTTTTATGCAAATGAAGGAATAAACGTGAATGGACTGCCAAATGGTTGGCCAAATTTATGCGACAGCTTGTTGCGGAAATGTTTGATCCATAAAATAAAGCGGAGAAATCGTTGATAGTACTTAAAACTCATAGCTTATTAGCTGTGAGGCAAATACAGGTGGGAATCTTTATATAGATTATAAAGTATCTACTATTATAGAGTATCTATAACCCTTCAGTCGCATTCCATTTATCAGTTGTTTCATATTGAGTTTCTTTAATATTATTTTATTTTAAACTAAATCTTTACTTAAACAGCAAACAGTCCATCGAATTGTATGTCTGTGATGAAGAAAAATACTCGTACACGCACACGATAATAACTAAAGCTAAGGGACTATAACTATTTATATATGTATATGGGATATGGTTGATCTCTAGTTCTCCAGGAAGAGATCCTCGTAGGCAAAACGCTTGAAAAGTGTAGATAGAATGCTCTTCATGATCTCCGCAATGGCCACATGCACTGAGGGTTGCAACTCGCCCCAAACATCGGACCAGTTTTCGTTGAGGAATTGATTCAAATTGCTGCCCAGCGCTTTGTCGCCATTGAAGAGATTCGTCAGCTTGATGTTCACTCTGGAGGGAAGAAAGCACAACATGTAGACCACTGGACAATCTATCAATCAATCTAATATCGACTTACTTTTGTGGTTCAACGAGCACCTTAAGCTTGTCCACGGTGAGATAGGTGCGTCCGTTTCGCACCTGAGTGCCCGGCTTGAACTTGACGGCAAATTTGGGATTGTGCAGGGTGATATCAGCATCGCCATCACCTCGAATAGGTAGGATCAGAATACGTCCATCGGCCAAGTACTTGCCACGCAGCACAATTTTTGGAAAGGATCCGTGCATTTCGAACTTACTGGTAGCAGGATTTGCCATGAAGCCACTGAAAAAGACAATACGCAGATGAATACCTTTGCTGGAAGAAGATTGCTTCAACTGAAGATTTGTCTACTTACACCGCCCTGTCGAATTTGACGCCAGACAAACCCTCCACATTAACGTCGCGGAAGTTGAGCTTGAGACTCAGTGAGCCACTGCGTCCGTCCGAAATGTCGAAGCGCTTGACGAGGAATGGCTCCACCTGTGGAAAGCCTGCCGCCGGATAGCCAGTACGTGCATATTGACGCACCAGCATATGGGACACATTGATGATGCACTGGGTGTCTCCATTATGACAGCGCGGCAGTTCAGCAGCTGAAGGAAAAAAAAAAAAACAAATTTTTATTGATTGCGGCAACTCACAGGCTTAAGGATTTGGACTCACGGAAATTGGAGGCACCACTGGCGCCTAGTGCAAGGCCAATCAGCACTACGGAGCACAACTGAAGCAGCATGTTTGGAAATGTATAAAAAATAATAATTGTTGTTAAATTTGACACTTTTAGCGGTTCGGCTACGCAACGCGATGCGCGATTTTATATTTGGCGAACTCCCGACCAAGTTCAATGCTAAACTGTAAATTGGCTCTGGACAAACGCAGCCATTTATAGACTTCTCTTCAGAGCTGGCTCCGAAACGGGCCCCAGACGAGCGGACTCTGCGCCAATACACTTAATAGTTTATTCATTCTTAGCTTGTCTCGAATCGAATTCGTTCGTTCCTCTCATTATTGTCGTTGTCTGTCTCTTGATTTTATTTTTTTGCTTCTCATCGTCACTGGTCCACGAAATATACATATGTATGGAGAATTCGCAGTTCGACGCGCCTGACGCAACAACAATGACAAGAGTATTATTAATTAATATTATTAACAGGTCCCCGCACTATCACAAGAACAAACAAACGTCGTCAAAATCAAAAGTGATTTTTAAATACGTTTTTTTTTTTTTTTTAGCCAGTTTTGGAGTTTTTTGAACTTTGGACCCCGGTCTTGTAATACCCTGTCTGTAGCTTAGGTTTATCACACGTGCCTAATAAACTAAACAATTTAATACTTAACACTCGCCACTCACTCAATTAGACATTATTATTACATATTATTAAATTAACAGTTCAATATACCTAAGATACTTTTAAAGTGAAACTTTCATTTAACTAGTATACTAATACTTTTCTTTTCTTCCATTTATTATTTTAGCTTAAACCACATTTTAGAAACAGTTAAGTCTATTCAAAAACTTTAATTGGGTTATAGAGTTTTTAGGCAAAGTAATTAGAGAATATTTTAGATTCGTTTAATAATTGAAATTCGTTTGCTTGCCTTTTATTTATACTTTATGTCCGTAATATTAATTAATATCGTTGAGCTTTTTATAGATCGATAAGTTGAAATTTCATTGTGTATTTTGTGCTTTGCTCGAGCTAATGATAATCGCTGAATAAACATTAACAATACGAAATAATAAAAAAATAAAGATTTACTCATTATTTGCATTGACATCAGCTGTGCAATTTGGCATAGGAATTAGATTAAGAGAGAATCCTCGGGGGGGACTTTCCCGTGAAATTTCGCTAGTGTTAAATGATTGAGCATGCACCTGTATGCTTGTTACTCGTGTTTAATTGAGCTGAGATCACTATCAGGTAGTTCATACTAGTTTCATTTAGCTATTAAATAGAACCAACTGAAGAGTCTATTAATTATTTAACACGCCAAGCATCTGCAAGCCTAACGATGCTGAGAAACTGACAAAACGTGTGAGTCCATAACAGCTCAAGGTGAATAACTATTTGACAATGGTCAAATCGCATGCAAGTTGAAGAATTTCCGTTTCGCGTCATCGCAGAGCAGATCTATTTAGATTCGAACAAACCGACGACATAAGCAATTAGAAATAACTTTAAACTTAATACCGCCGATAGCGGGTGACAGACTGGTTTGGCAATTTGGCAAACAACTGGCATGCGAGTTGTAAACATAGAAACCCCGAAAAAAAATAAACACTATTGATCACTTTTATAGCTAGAGTTTTTGACCGTTCGTCATCGGCAATTAGCATATGGTACACCTGGAGCCAGAATAGAATATAGCATGAAACTCTAGAATAGAAGCCTGCAATTTGTTTATTTACACGTCTCATTGGCGCCACAACCATATGACTTCATATATTTGCATATAAATATATTAGTATAAATCAAGTTTTGGAATTTATATTGTTTATAAAGCAAATTCCTAGAGGCTTTCGCAATTAACATTTTGTGGTATCCACGATTACTTAGAATATGAAAACATCCAAACAAAAGAAAAAATATCCAAAGCATCTTGTAAAGTCGCACGTTTTTTTAATTGATATTGGCACCCGTCTGTTGAATGCCTTTGCATAAATTTGTGAAGATATTGGGGAACTTGTAAATGTTTACATTTACATTTGTGACGTACAGCATGACTTGATAAAAGTACTATCAAGAACCAGTTTAAACATTTTGAAATCATAAGCAACTTCCACACTTATTAAGTGTGAATATAATATGTTTCTTAGAAGTTTAGAAAATAACGACTCGAATTTAATAAATTTATGAGTAAAACTAAGCTAAATACTTTATTGTTCTTCCTTAGCAATTTGAAATAGTCAAAGAATAACCGACTTTAACAAAAGTATGGCCAAACAGTTAAGAAAAAAAACTATGGCAAACATCGGCGTGGCCAGATTGTTAAGCAACGACAGTGCAAAATTATATCGATATATCGATATAACAATAACGCCTTGAGCATTTGTTTAATTTTGCAATAAGATTATAATTAACTACAAAATTTTAATTCGAATTATATTAAATAAACGTAATAATTTTTATGAATGTAGAGTGTTTGTTACTCTTCGGAGAGTAATTTTCCATTTCAATTACAACAAAAATTGATGAAAACATTTGGATAAAGGTCATTTCATCATTTTGTGAAAGATAACTGTTTCTGAGAACAAAGATAGCAACACGCTTCAAAACAGTGGCGTCATCTAATGTTTGTTTGCAAAACATAAATACGCCACCTATGGTTTGGGTTCTTTCGGTTATTTTGTCACTGATACTTTTGATATTTTGTCGTTGTTTTGTGACAATGACTTTAAAATACTTGTGAAAAGTAACACTGACGTAAATATCGCCCATCTCTATATCTCTCACACTCGTGGCATGTCAACAAACGTAAAACTTTAAAAGCCGGACTAACATCAGACCACAGAGTCGAGATTGTCTCCAGTAACAAGGGTCCTACTTATATAAGGGACAATAAGGATGCACATTATCACTGTATTCACAGTCTTGGCCGCTGGCCTGGCGCTTGGTTGCCTACAAGTTTCGGCGTCAGAGCCGGTAAACAAAACCGAGGAATTCGTGGCCACTCATGAATGGCAAGTGGTGGGCGAAGGTTTCTATTACGTGTCCCAATCAATTGTGACACGCTGCTAATACTGTCTTTCAACTTACAGGCCAGGCCATACCAAAGGGACTGCATGTGCGCATTAATCTACAGACGGGCGTAAAGGAGGCAAAATTACTCGATGAGAGCGAACGTGCTACCGCTTTACAGAGTAAACCCGCCGATGCGGAGCAGACGGAGTCTTCTCGTGAACCACTGTCCCTGGAGTACAAGGCGGACATCATTGAAGAATCGGTGCGGAAGGTAAAGGAACATCGCAGCTATGCGGAGCTGCGAAAAGCCTACAAAGACTTTCAGAAGAATTTCCGAACTGATGGTGAGCTGATCATGCAGTTGGTGGAGCAATATCGCAACTTTAGCAAAACGCCATTGCAGAATGAGCTAAAGCTCAAGCTTACGGCATTGGAGAATCTCGAGTATCTACTGCATCAAATTGACAATGCTCTGGTGTTTGTCGATAATGGCGGGCTAGACGATGTCCTGCTGCCCATTGTAGTAAACGACACCAATACAGATTTACGCACGTCTGCCATGCGTGTACTGGGCGCTCTGGCAGGCAACAATCCCAAGGCACAAGTAAAAGTCTTTGAACGCAACTTTGGTTCTCATATCGCACAAATTCTCATGACGTCGACTAACAGTGCGGAAATATCCTCAGCATTACACGCATTTGGCACACTATTGCGAAAGTTTCCCTTGGCTCAGCAACGCGTCCTATCCACGTCGGGTACCCAGGCTCTAATTGGAGTTTTAAAAAGCGCTGACGTGGAACTACGCAACAAGGCCAAGGTCGTCACACTAATAAGCGATTTAGTGCTAGAGAAGCAATCTGTGCTGGATGCGAGCCGGGATTCACCGGATGCTGCTACAACCTTAGCACAATATGTGCTGCTAGAGTTTGACACCTGGCTGCAAGCACATGGATACTGTGCTTCACTTGAGGCTGTGCTCAGCAAGGACTATGTGCTCCTGCTCGATCAACCTGAAGCTGTGGAGCAGTTTACAATTGCAATGGAGAGCACAGACAGTCTGTGCCAGCCAATCTGGTCCAAAAGCCCTGCCCTACGACATGCACTGCTCACCATACGCAATAGATTTTCGCACAGCCAGGATGAGTATCGATTGGAGGTATCGCAGGCTCTGGCAAAAGTGTGTGGAATTTTTTACGACAAGCACAAGCACACAGAGCTATAGATTTTAATTTAAAAAAATTAACTAAGTTATTCTACATGTAGATACTTAAAGTATTGAATTGATTTATAAGTACTCGTATAAGTTGAATTGACATTAATTCAAGCCAAATTAAATTCATTTAATGATGAAGCGCCAAATTCTTGTAAGGTTTAATTTGAATAAACATGTATAAATGTGAGCTTAAATGATTCCTTATTTCAAGAGTTCTTGTGACCCTATCCAAATTAAAGCTGAATCGAACAGCAGGTCATAAAGTAAGTCAAAAGTGTTGCTTGTCACACTGTCAAGGAAAGCAAAAAGATTGGAAACAATGAAACGAAAGCATGGCCCAAAAACTACTAAAAGTATGCAAAAGGAAGCACGAAACTGTACAGGAAAAGTGCGGACGCTCGAGCAAAAAACTACCCAACAGGCATTCAATTATGTGGTAGTAACGGAGTCAGGGATAAGGAGTCGATGATGTCGCGTCCAGTTGAAATTACAGCAATTAAAGGCATGCACATGCAAATGCAATGTCACTGAGTCATGGCATGGATACGGAGTGAAGTGACAAAGGAATGGAGCTACAAAAAAACCGGCTCGGGAATTGTCAGGACGCCTTGGTTGCCAGGGCAAGAAATTGCAATGTAAACAGAGAGCAAGCAACGCCCTTTCTCTCCCTCCGAGCCGGCTCAGTCAAGCGGAAAGCAACGGATGGCACTGGCGACACAGGTGAAGGCAAAGTTAAGGGTTAGCCGAGAACTGACAACAAGCCAAACGATACCAGTAACATAATAATACTACTAATAATAATAATGATACTAATGGGAAGAAGCAGAGCTTCACTCTCAGCTAAAACTGCAGGCAGCTCCATTGAGCGTCGCAATTTGAGCTTGGGCGCGTGCGCGTAGTCGCCATGGTAGTCGGAGTATATGCTTTCAACCACTGTTAGCCAGTGCTTTGTTGTTGTTGTCTTTTATTTCGTTTTTTTTATGAAGAGCTTAAATGGAAACGCTTGACGAGTGATGTGGAAACATTTTCAACACAACAACAGAAACAGAGTAAAGACAACAACAGCAACAACCCAGACCCAGAGAGTCTTCAGACGAGACTGCCACTCACAAACATATACATATGACTCGTATACGAAAGCATATGACCAACTACCTACAACAACAAGAGTTGAGGCAAACGCACCGGCATTACAGGCTGTTGCTGTTGTATGTTGCTGTTGCTTTGCTGTTGCCGCTGCCACTGTCCGTTGTTAGGGGGCATTCCCTGCTTTGGCAACACTATGGAAAATCAGTTTGTGTTTGGAGCGTCGTCTGGCCGCATGTGTAGTACGAGTAGTCGAAAAATCGTGTGATATACATAACTGCATATAACCCTTAATTTTTTGAAGTGAATGCATCAATTAAATACATTTTAAGGCATCGCAACGTGTAATAACAAAAAATTGTGCAATAATTCAATTTTCAACAACTATCTAAAATTATTAACAATTTCCAATTTTAATTTACCATCTTCTACGAATGAAACAATGTGCTAGCAACAGATAATTCGATTCGATTTATATTTAGCTGTTTCTCTTATTAGCGTTTAGAGTTGTTCATCGTAGTTCAATTGAAGGATTTAGTTCAGTATTTCAATTTTTGATAAACGAACTAATCCTTCACATAGTTTAGTAGTTCAGTGCCTTCTTCGTTCAATGACTCGGTCCTATTATAGTTCGTTCAATGAGTTGAATCCCTTTAGAGATCGTTCAGTGACTCAAATTCCATTAAAGTTCGTTGAATGACTCGACATTGATTAGTTCAATTGATCTTAATCCGAACGATTTGATACAAATCTATTTGCGATCAGTATTTTCTTATTCCGTCGAAAATCCACTGCAGATATTGGAAAATGCAAAATAGGGTTTTACACAGGTGAATGACTTTTTCAGTGCGGGTTTCCACAACTTCCGGTCAAAAGCGTTTTCATTTTCACCCAACGGTCAGCGGCATTTGCTGGCCATAAATCTGGCTGGCCATACAACGGGTTGCCACAAGGAAGCGCTGTCTGCCAAAGACTCGTCCTGGCTTGGGTGCAAAGCAAAGCAAAGCAAAGCGGTAAAACGTTTGTACAAATATGCGAACAAACCGGAACCAAGGAAACAACAACAAATGCAACACACACAATGAATGTTGGCTATGCAAAATGCCGCCAATTCCAACTTCAAGCAACTGAGCGAATGTGCTGGCAACCGACCGAGAGAAACAACAACAAAAACAGCAAGAAGAACTAGAGGAAGAATAACACGGTTGACATATGTGCGACATTTATAGCACAAGACGAAATTGTGGGCGGTTTGGGAGGTCGGCTAATGTTCCAGTTGCTTTGGTTTCTGTGCTAAAATGTTTTGTCTAACTAATAATCTTGTAATAATCTAGACGTTTCTCCCCGTCTCTTTCGCTCTCCTTCTGACACTTACTGACAGCCGTTTAGCGAAAGCAACCTGCCCTTTTCTAGGTCGTATTACCTTACAGACCCAATTTAAATACTATACTTATATCTCTTGACAATCACAGCAGGTGCTGGAAAAACTACGAACAACTATAAATTTCATATGTATGTGAAACGTTTATAGCACATCAGAGATATGAAAGGACTGAAAAAAAAAACGGCTTTTCTGTGTGAATAAGTGAAAAATTGCATGCGATAAAAAATAGAAGAAATCAACATAAATTAAAAGAACGATAATGGGAAGAAAATGCCCGCTAACATATTAATAATCATTAAACTACAAAAAACTTAATAAAGTGAAGCAGAATATAATAAGAATAATTTAATTATCAGCACTAAATTATTTGAATTATGCTTAATTATAAGCTGAACAAATTTAAGAAAAGAAAAGTGCTTTAAGAAATTGAACATTCAATTCGAAAACGGGAATTTCAATAAATAATTGGGCACAAAATGTGGATTAAATCATATTGCTTATACTATGCAATATTTGGAATATCTTGGTTAGCGAGTGGTAAGTAAATATGCTCTGATATTTTAGATTTATTTAGATTTATATTTGAATAACTTTAATTTTTACAACAACGAAATACACAAATATTGGCAATTAAGTTGATGGTAGGTAAACTATACGTTTAAATTAACAGTTTACATTAACTTGAGAAAATGTGCCTAGGAATTTTTTGCAACTTTGTTGTGGTAGTTAAGCTGTAAGTTAAACAAAACCAGTCGGAAAGGCTACAGTCGAAGTCGACTATGAGAGACCCTTTACTTATTCTTCAAAATGGAAATAAGAGTAACACTAATAGTTCCCATAAGGCGATGTGACGTCAATATGCTCTTCTTCTTCCTTTGGTCCGACACTGAGTAATATTAAGTCCTGAATAACTTCCGAGCTTATTATCCGATCGCGATGAAATTAATTAATACCTTAGGACCCCAATGCTTGTCCTGTCTGCCAAATTTCAGGACTCTAGCTTTAATATTTTTCGTTTTATGAGATTTCAAAAATTTTGTTTTCGATTTTTGGGGGCGGAAGGGGGCGTGGCAAAATTCTAAATCAAACTTGACCTTTGTGCAGCCCTTAGGAGTATTCTCACCAAATTTCTTGACCCTAGCTCTTATAGTCTCTGAGATCTAGGCGCTCATACAGCAGCACAGACGGACAGACGGACATGGCTATATCGACTCGGCTGTTGATGCTGATCAAGAATATATATACTTTATGGGGTCAGGCGGACTTCCTTCGACCTGTTACGCACATTTGTTTTTTGACAAACTTAATAGACCCGTTTTACTTTTTTAAAGTAATGGGTCTAAAAAACTTTCAAAATTCCTTTAGGGTTAAAACAGTAACCCTTCCAAATGTGTTGTTACACTGATATTCTGAAAGTTCAATGGAATTTGTGCGTTACTGTTGATATCTTGGCATCTGCCTGATTATCGAAACAAACAAAGTAATTAGCCGCATGTAACCGCAGATAGGCTTAAAAGTAAAAGAGACATACTGAAAAATAGTGAAATTCCAAACTAAATGACGTCGTGTAGGCTCAATAAATTTAACAAGAGAAAAGCTACACAGCGACTACTTACAAGAAAGTCTCGAAAACACGTCAACACGGCGTTCTGGTCCAATGATTTATGACGAATAAAAGTATTTACGTGACTTACGGCTAAGCGAAACGTAACCAGAGCTTTTTAATGGGGGGTCTAATATGCAAATGGGGTTTAGCTTTTCTGGAATCAGAAATGGGAATGCGCAGTTCTTAAAGTTATTTACAAACTGTTCTAGTTTCAAGTTCCATTTAGTGCATTAATTTCGGTTCATTACATTGTCATACATCACTGATTGCGATCATTGTAGAAGATCCGAAGAATCTCGGGCAGCTCGTAATTTTAATGGGTTTGTCACAGTTCTTTACCGGTTCGTCGGTCGAGTTGACCTGTGCCAGAATAGATTGCAAAATAAACAGAACATAGTATAGAGAGGTAAAATGAGAGAGACCGAGAGAGAGAGAGACAACTTGCAGCGAAGATTACGACAATTTTCAACCACAAACCAAACCACAAATTCAAATCCATAGTCAGATTCAAATTTACGTCGAGCGAAACATTTCATTTTCATGAAAATCATCAAGCTGAACGAATATTTTATCAAAGAAAACCAAAACAAAACCGATTGCATACCACCACAGTGAACAAATTTGTTTTTTGAACTTTGTTTTCCTTTTATTTTGTTGAGTTCAACTTTATAACTAACCAAGTGTATCTCTTTCTCTATGCGTATCTCCTGTCTCTTCGTACAGATATTTGTTGTGGGCGACTTTTCACATACTTGACTAAAATTTGTTTAGTTTGTTAATAGACATCAAATTCACTTTCATTTAGTTACTTGCTTTATTTTACGCCATCTCTTTGCAAAAAAAAAAAAACAAACAAACGTGAAAAAAGGAAAATGATAAAAACAAATTTATGTAATAGCTATACGAGCTCTGAAAATGCTCATGTGTTTTCCTTCAGTCTCGATTTTATATCATCCAACTGCTTTCGCGGATTTACGCTTCAGATATTTGAACTTTATGGTGAATTTTTTCTTGTTTTTTTTTCTGGTGACTCCAATTAGTTATGCGTTATGTAAAATCAAAAAGTAATTAAGGTTTTACGTCTTGCCGTTACGCAATTCTTAAGAGTTACTAATTAAAACTAAAATAAATAAAAAGAATATGTAATTGTTAAAACATTATTATATAATAGTTGGGATATATCTTATATATTTTACTACCTGAAAACTGATAGAAACCCTTTAGTTTACCACATACATATGTTATAGAGTGGACATTTAAATATGGATATATATCGGTTAAATTCGCCACTGCATCCTGTATTGAAACAAAATTGGAATATCTTCTATATAGTATTTCGGTATAAACCTATCGGAAGTTTCATTAGTTATTTTCCCTTTTTTTACTACCAAAATCTAAGCCAACATGTACTATTGTTCATAAATTCCCTACAAATTGTCTCTTAACAGCTTCACTTTCCATTTTCTTAACCAGCTCTCGAAAAATATAGTCTACGTGCCATATCAACATATCTTTAAACTTAAGATCGGTTAATAAATTCTGCAATTTAAATTAAACCACAAAGTAAGCCAATTTCCAACAAAAAGAAAGTCTCGTTACGATATTATCATACGGATTGCCCAATGTCATAACTATTAACCTACAATAAAGATCTTGAAGACGGGTCTAGAAGATTTCACCACAACTGTCAGTCATTCATCCGCCGCAACTCAGATGTGTCCACAGCTCTGCCATAAAGAGAAATTCTCGTCAGGGTCACAATGTGAACCTCAGCATTTTGCTCTTGAAACCACTTACCAGAACGTTTAAAAACATAACACACATACATATGTACATACATACGTACTTACCATTTACTTACATATGCGTTCACTTAGTCAGTAGAACTAGTTGTTATTTTAGAAGAGGGACAACAACAAAAAAAACTATAACCGGAACACTTTATGGGAAACAACTGCAAAGCTCTGTTATTTCTCTTCACTTTTAATTTATTTTGTGTAATTACTTGAAGGTGTTATGTCATGTTCTCATGCATAATTGAGTTCCAAAAGGGGCGTATTATGTTTTCTAGATTGAACCAAGATCCATTAACCAAATTGCCACGATGAGTTGAATGTTACTAGTATCAATTGAATATGTTTTCCTAGACTCCAGATGATGATATGCATTGGGATAGTACTTAGGTACTCTAAGAGTATCTGTAACGTATCTGTTCTAATCTTGAAAGATTCTAGTTTAAAAAGTACTGTATATAAATAAATTAACATATACAAATTAGAAACGCTTGCAAATCTATAACTTGCTTGGAGTATTGGATAATGGGAAAATTTTTTTGATAGATCATATCTATAAAATTCATTGAACATCGTCAACAGCTTCTACAATAATTTCATTTTCTATAATCAACCTTACTAAAGATCGTTCTGATCTTAATTGCAAACTTACTTAGTCGCCTCATCTGTTGATGCGTAATTAATATCTAAAATCAAGTGTCTAAAGTCCCATGCGATTTTAATCACATGGAAATTTGCATAAGCTGAAAATTGTTGAATGAACTCAATGCACAGTAACACAATTAAATACTGGAGCTTGTCCGGAAACGCGAAATCAGCTGAGATGTGAAGTCAAAGCAACCGAATCCTCAGTCCATGAATCATGCAGTAACCAAGCGGACAAGTCCAAGTTTGCCCATATAGAGATACATGTGTATAGAGTGGCAGGTGGCAGGTAGCATGTGGCATGTGGCAGTTGGCGGACTTCAAAATAAAACTGAAGCAAAAACAAAGCTTGGACTTGGCAGACAGATTGCAGCGAATCGTTTGCCAAAGAGTGAGAGATAAACGGAAGCTTAGTAGAGCGCAACGAAAGTACACATAAACCTGTCCCGCGATGGACAGTGTAACACACTGCAAACTGGTCGGGGGCGATTTAACTGCAATTTACTTTTAGTTTACTAATTGCTGAAAATACAGAGAAGAAATAAATAAAACAAAACGAAAAGTAAAGCTGAAAGGGAGAGAGCAAAACATATTTTCACTTTGGTTCTATTTTCTTTTCCTTTTCGTTGCAGCCGCAAATGGAGCGATACTGGACTCCAGATGTTATCTAGAGGGCGGCGGTTCGGCTGAGAGTTTTCTTGCCACCGAGGATTTGGCTGTGGGCTCCATCATTGGCAAATTGCGCATTAATGGCGATCCCAATGCGGACACTGGTGACATTAGTCTCTCGCTGAGAGAAAAGAATGCACCTGTTGCGATTGTGGCAGGCACCAAAGACTTGGCCCTCTCCGTTGAGCTGGATAAAGAGGGTCTACGGGGTCCGTCCTCCATCTATGTGAATGTTATATGCGTGCGAAGGCGTTCAACGGATCCGGTAAGTTACAAATACAAATGTGTGATACCAAGAAAACAATGTAAGCTTTTCTTCTGAAATTTGTTTTCTTCATTGTTTTCCATCGAGCATTGTACTTGAATATTTGCAGATTAAACTTTTATAATTCTTTTTAATTTAAATAGTATTCGATCTAGAGATTATTTCTATTATTATTTTGATACCCATGCCATTGATAATTATATTCATCTTAAAATTACAATGTTTTTTATCTACTTAATCTTCTATTTTAAATAAAATTATATTAAATTTAAATGTCTGTTATTTGTATTCAGTCTACGACAGACTTTTAGAAATTCTTTCTAAAAATTTGACTCGAAAATAAATAGCGAAGACTAGTCACTGTCTTCTGAAAATCCTTTTAAAATTCTAAGTACAATATTGTATTACCTTAAAATGTTTTATTCAGTCGAACTTCTTTATTGGGAATTCGCACGAGACCAGAAAATTACTTCATTCACCTTTCAGCTATTATATATGTGAAATCGATGCATAATATGAACAACTGCATTGTATAGTTCCCTGTAGGGAAATTAGACTGTTGTCAAAGCTTGGAATAGTGAATACATTGTCTAATCAAACAAAGCCTAACTTAAATAAATATAAGCTATATTTGCTAAAATTCTTCAAGTAAGCCACTATGACAAGAATTAATTACTTTTATTTCTCACTATTCAATTTTACTTCAACTATTTTTTAAATTAATTGAAATGATGTTTATCTTTTCGACTAATTGTTAGCAATATTTTAAAAAACCACTAATTTATCATTTTTTAGTAGGGAGTTTGACTAGCGTAGCTTGATAGATATGTATTGTGACTTCCTCAGGTAAACTATCAAGTAATATATTCTAATAGATCATTCTTTAGAGGAATGACAACGACATCTGATAATTCTCGCATATAGAAAGTATACACAAACTTAGTTAAAAAGAAACTAATGCTGAAATCCTGGAGCTGACCCATAAATGACAATACTTCAATTGGAGCTTCCATAAGGTTCAATCAGTCAAACCTACTGACCATTTTAATTAACCCATGCCAGGGGTTGGTTCTTGAAAGCACTGAAGGGTGTTGTCACGTTCTTGGAATCAACTTCTTAGCCGCATTCGGCACCTGCAGAACTTTCTTTCTTTCGTGCGGTGTACTCGACCAGCTCGTAATGGGCAACCAATTAACCTATATCGAAGCGAACTCCACCTCCCCGCCCTTTTGTTACTCCCGCTTTTCCTGTGGCCTGGACTTTGGATGTGCGTGATGTGGCGCCACAAAAGGTGGGGCTGAATCTCGATATATTGTAAGGGTGCAAGTTGTTAAATGAAATTGGGTAAACACGATTCGGAATGTTCACACTCCGAATGTGGTGTTATCCCTGCGACAAGAAGGAGGAATGGTACGAAGGTAGGGAGGAGAAGTACAGAAGTTGCAGCTATTTCTTGTACTCTATAAACAATTGAAAACTTTTTAGACAACGACGCCTATTTCAATTTTAGAATCAACAAAACAGAAACCAACTTAACTTTTACTTGTACAACGAGAAGGTGTACGAGGTGAGAGGGAGTTCGTCCTGTGGTTAGCCCGGTTAGACGTCTGGGGCCCATAAATTAGCCATTAGTACTTCCGGGGTGCCATTTTGGGGGTTGCTCCAAGCTTTTGAACATGCAAATATATGCAGTGTTTTATGGGCACGAGCGGGGAGCGAGGGACCTAGGGACGAGAGGAGTCCTTAGCTCGCTTGGCGCTTTGAACTCACTTTAGGGTCAGTGACCAGTCGATTGTTTGCCCGGCATTTGAGGTGTTTATCTTTACCTGGCGTCTAACTCAATCACGTTGTTGCCTTTCGTTCCCCATTGCAGAGCTTCGTCATTCCCGTCAATGTTCGCGTCACGGATGTCAATGATAATGCACCACAATGGATTGGCACACCGTATACACTGACCCTATCCGAGGTGACGGTGCCGGGCACACGCATACTGCAAGGCGCCCGCGCTGAGGATGCGGATCAGCCGGGACCCTTCTCCACCGTTGAGTACCAGGTACTGCCCGGCCCCTATGCGGACCTGGTGCAGTTTCTTAATCCGTTGGAGGGCACACTGGTTCTAAAGAAGGCTCTGGACTACGAGCAGCTGCAGAACTTTACGGTCAAGCTGCGTGCTCAGGATCAGGGCACTCCGCCACGACACTCGGACACGTTGCTGCGCGTGGTCATCACCGATGCGGACGATCAGAATCCCAAGTTCCAGCGGGAGTCCTACAGCGCAGAATTGCCAGCAGATGGTCGAGCTGGCGAGCTGCGCATGCGTCCCGAACCCCTTAAGGCCGTTGATCAGGACGAGGGTATCTGTGCACCCATTCAGTACACCATAGTGCAATCCCAGGATGCCAAATACTTTCGTGTACATCCGCACAATGGAGTCATAACTCTGCTGACACCTATTGGCTATGCGGATTTGACACATGGCGCCACCTTGGTGGTGAAGGCCACCCAGATCGACAATCCGGATCGTTATGCCTTGACAACCGTGCAGCTGACTCGTCCCGGCACCCACAGCGATCTCAGCACGCTCACCTTTGTCCAGAAGCGTTTCGTGATGCGTATCCGAGAGGACACAGCAGTGGGCAATCGCATCCTGGCTCTGCCCACCAACAAGCCCGGCAAGCATCTCAAATACACCATTGCGGATCCAATCAATTCGCAATTCTTTAGCGTGGGATCTTTGGGTGAACTGGTGCTGGCGAAGCCTCTGGACTATGAGAAGATGACCAAGCACGAGTTTCAAGTTATTGCCAGCGATGGCCTGACCAACAGCACCTCGGCTGATGTCACACTGGAGGTGATTGATGTCAACGACTGGGAGCCACGCTTTCGGGAGACCCACTACGAGTTTATGGTGCCCAAGAGCGTAAGTATTTATTTATTTATTGAAAGTCAACAAAAAGCAGTCGGAAAAAGAAATTATTTAAAGTTTAAAATACGATTTTAAACTAACATGTAAATGAAACGATTAAAAAAAAACAAATTATATGTGCTAAATACGAGTCCCCAACTTTGAAGTCTACAGCTTTCTATTCATTTACATGCTGTTATTAAGGAAGGGACGGGACAAAAGTTTTTAACTTGATCTGCGGGGGGATCTTAAGAGTCTGTGTGCCTAATTTAGTTACTCTAGCTCTTATAGTTTCTGAGATCTGTTTGTTCATGTAGATGGACACGAAGTACATGGTTAGATTGACTCTGCTGTTGATACTGTATACTTTATATAATACTTTATAGATACATACTTTATAGAATTTGTCACGTCTCTTTTTCTTCATTGCATTGCAAATAATTAGATCTAAGATATAGATACAGCTAAATGAATTTATTTTCTGTTTCCAGCAGTCTCTGCAATCCCGCGCCGACTCCTTCGAGGGCGTGCTAATTGGAAAGGTGGAGGCGGCAGACGGAGACCGCAATGACAAACTGGAGCTATCGCTGCGGGGGCAGCATGCCGGACTCTTTGAGATCGATGCCACGGGCAACATATTTATGCGGCCGGAGCAGCTGCAAAGCCTCAATGAGTCCACGGTGCATCTAATTGCCATTGCCACGGACTCGGGAGTGCCGCCGAGGAGCACCTCCGTGCCTGTGAGCGTCACCATGGAGGGTCTTACTTTGGCGCAGTCCACCTGGAACCACAGCATGCTGGGCATGTTTGGAATGATTGTGGGCCTGTTCCTGTTGATTATCATGGCACTCAGCTGCTACATTGTGCGCTCCAAGAAGCAGCGCAAGGGCAGCACCGGGGGCCTTAGTCTGGGACGTAATCGGGTGCACAGTCAGGCACATAGTAGTGTCTCCTCGGCGAATCTGGTGACGCACGAGAAGCTGGCGGGCAACGGGAATGGGGCCAGCGTAACCAGCGGAGGCGTCTCCGTGCTTCATATGAAGCATGCCAGCGGCAACATGACACTGGCCAATCCCATCAACAATGGGTTACACCATGTCGGAAGCGGAGCAAGCAGCAGCATGGCGCTTGGCAATGCCGCCAACTTGCTGGAGCGGGAACGTGAACGGGAGCGGGAACGACAACGGGAAAGCTATGCGGCAACGGTGCGCAGTAAGTTGATCCTAATTGCAGTCCCAATCTCCCCCAGCAGCCCAGAGCATTCACTATAAATAGTCTTCTTACCAGGTATCGTATCCCGCGCCTCTGCCAATGGGCAGCTCTACGAGGAGGATGAAATCGAACATGATTCCCTCTCGCAGCACGATTTACAGCATCAGCAATTGCAGCAGACAACGCCGGAGAACAATAATCGTAAGACGATAGCTGCTGCTGCCGGAGGCGTCACGACCATTACAACGACGTCTAATGGCAATGCAGCTGGTGCTGCTTCCAATCTTCTGACCGCCTCCGATACGATGGGCTCCTCCGAAAACAATCTGACTGTCTACTTTTAGGTCAACCCATCGTCGTCTTCAACTTGTAAATATTGCTGGAGCAGCAGCTAAAGTACAGTCGAACATCACTACAACAAACTTGCAGGGAATCGAAATATAATTGGTTCAAGATTTAAGTTCTTTCAAAATATCCCCGTTCGTTGTGCGGAAGTTCGACTGTAATAGGTCTAAGTCAGAGTCGTGTTTAGGTTATAGGACCACTGTACATGTAGTAGACCAAATATAGCATTGTAAACATCCAGCACCCGTAGTCCTAAGCAAGCGAATTCCATTGTACAATTTTGCTTCCCACTTTTTACGATACTTAAGAATAAACTCTATTAAACTAAATACTAAATGGGTATTATTTTTCACTATTTAGTTTAAGTTGAATTTGACTTTTTATGTTTACCAAAACTTCTATCCGTAGGATCTACCACTATATCATATCGATGGTAAATTTGTCAACTAATTACATAAGTAATTGCTGCAACTAAATGCCATATCTAAATTTATTCAACGAACTTTAAGAATCTTCTGGTTTTTATTTATTTTTTAATCGCTTAAACTCTAGCTCGATTCAGCATAATCTGTACAGCTTTGGCATAATATCAAGAAACATGTATTGCAAAATAATTAGTTAATTAATTCGTTGACGACTTACAAACTAAAATCAGGTAAATTTTCAGAAACTTTTCACTTGCATCAAATACAAACTTAGGGAAGGAACATTAAGAAACATCATTTGGACTGAAATAAATTATAATTACAATTTCGGCAGATTATGATAGCTGCATGGAAATGCCTATTGGATTGCATGGTCACGATTAAGTCACATTTTATTGTTCTTCCCTAGCTGCCGTTACGATTTTTTTTGCGCTTAAGTAGATTGAAATCTCCGTATTTTATATGATTGTCGGTGAGGAATGGCACGTAGAAGGCACGCAGCACTTTGTGCGATTTCTCCTGTATGAGGAATGGCAACGTCTTCATTATGGACCAGTCTTTGGTGCGTCTTGAATAACTCGGCTCCAGTTCTGTGTATTTTCCCTCATCAAAGTCGATTAGAAAATGGCATTCGTCGTAATCAAAGTACATGTGTTCGTTCTCCAGATTCTGATCATTAAAATAGGGATGCACCACTTGTGTGGCATTGATTCCACCCCCGTAATAAGCGGGCAGCATGCCACGGAACTCGGATTTGAGGAAACGCAGTCGGAAATTGCGTGCCGGAAAGAAAAAGCTGCCCGGATAACGGTGCCAATCCTTGCCAATGCATACATTATAAATTTCATCTGCACGATATTGTGGCGTAGTCTTGAATTGATTAAGTTCCAGCATCAGGTCCATGGGAGCATGATAATTACGATACAGGGCAAATACGCGGGAAAGACCCAGCAGAGTGCTGGCCACCATCACGATAATGGCAATAAACATGCTGTGATCCAAATAGTGAATGCCCGACTTGATCTTAAAGAACAGCGACTTGAAGCGAAAGAAGATGCGCTGGTAGACATCGACAGTGATTGCACCGCACAGGGATATCAAAGGATATACAGGAAACAGAAAACGTTCCTCCTTATGCGGCTGCGCAAAGAAGACCACCAGCCAAAGATAAAGTGGCGCCAGCGATATATAACGCGGAAAGTTTAGCGTCGACTTAAACTTGGCGGGCACAATCAAATAATCCATGACCAGCATTGCAGGCAGCTGCAGAGCCAACAACTGAAAACCAAAGAGCAATTACTATTTATTAGCAATTTAACATATATAGTATGTCTTACCCAAATGATGTTGAAGTTAAGGAAACCATTGATGATATAATAGCTCAATGGCTCTGTGCCAAAGATGTTGGGTCCGTGGCTGGTGAACACATTGTACCAGATAATGTTTAGCGGCGCAAAAGTAAGTTTGCCAAAATAGCTGGTGTCGATGGCAATCATGGGCAGTGCAATTGTCGCGCCTGAAATCAACGTCCATTGTAAAAAGGTGCGCCAATCGCGTTGCCGTAGCAACAGATCCAGCACCAGCGGAACACCAATTAGCGCCGCAAACGGCCAGCCGAGGAGCGCCGAGATGGCCGTAAAGAAGATCGCCAGACTGTAACGCTTCTGCCACCATGCGGCCAATGCTGAGCAGCCAAAGTACATCGAGAACGAGGACGGCAACAGCGCCGTACTGGACACAAACATACCAACACTAAAGAGCTGGAATATTAGCCATAGGCGTCCAACGTGTATGCCAAACTCCTGGCAAATGGATCTACAAAATTATCGGTTTCAATTGTGAATATACCACTTGCTGCAAATCCCAGAGCACTTACTTGTACATGAAGCGTTCCATTACAGCACAGCCAAAGCCCAGCATACAGCGTACCATATAAAAGATGAGTATCGGACTCGGATTGAATATCTTTTGATAGATCCATCCAGGCACGCCCTGGAGCAGCAGATATGTGTAAGAGCGTAAACCAAATTGTGGACTGTACTCCCAGGTCTGCAGACCATGTCCGTTAATGATGTAGTGCAGCGGTTCCCAGTAATTGAAAGTCTCATCACAGTCAGCTATGTACGCCCAAATGGCGCTACAAAGGCGCGCGCTAACAAACGTCTTGAAGGCAGTGTGAACACTTGGCATTATAGGGTTGGGATTGGACTGCGGCTTTTCCGATGCGTTGGCAGCAATCGATGATTGCTTACTGCAAAGCATGATGACACATTAATATTTCTATCGTACATTAAATTATAATGCCTACCGCTTCTCCTTTTTGCCGGTACCGGCGGGGACATCGCCGTTAGGGTCTTTCTTGCCATTTACACGTTTCGGTGGTTTCTTGGTCAGTATCTGGTTGTCAGCCTTGTTGGCATTGTAACGCGCCCGTGCCGCTGGCGGTGCCATTTCCTAATCCGGCGTTTTCCACTCGATTTAACGTACAATTGCCTGCAGTAAAAAGCCAGCGTGTGAATGTTGTATTAGCTGTCAGCTGATGCACCGCCGAAAAGTAAAAACGAGTTGGCAGCCCATGTTATTGTTGAGAAATAAACAAGGTAACAAATATTTTACTTATTACATTACAAAAATCATGTATGACATATACATTTTTAAATTACAATTTCCATACTGCTGCACTTCATATATTTTATCACAACAAAACAATTAATATTTCCAATAATGGCGTTCTATGACATCCCATATTTTAATTGTATGAATTCCATTGCACCACCTTCTTTATTTCGCTGACCATGGTTGAATTTTTGGAAACTCTACAGTCGCAGCTGTGCAGTTTTTATTTTTCAAGTGCATTTTTTTAAGTTGTGGTTGCGCTTTAAAATATACGGCCATAACATGTCTAAAGATGACAAGGACAAGGTACAAATCATTGACAAAGATCTAGATCTATCCAATGCTGGACGTGGCGTTTGGCTAGTGAAAGTACCGAAATATATTGCGCAGAAATGGGAAAAGGCACCGTCGAACATGGATGTTGGCAAGCTGCGTATTAGCAAGACGCCTGGTCAGAAAGCCCAAGTGTCACTTTCACTCACACCCGCTGTGCTCGCACTTGATCCAGATGAGAAAATACCCACAGAGCATGTACTTGACGTGTCACAGGTGACAAAGCAAACACTTGGCGTTTTCTCGCACATGACACCAACGGAGGCGGCGGCGGCAGCGGCGGCGGCGGCTGCCAGCAACGGTAAAGAGAATGGATCTGGAGCGCCCCCAGTGATTTCAGACAGTGAGAAGCTCTATATGGAAGGGCGTATTGTTCAGAAGCTTGAATGCCGTCCGATTGCCGACACTTGTTATATGAAACTTAAACTGGAGTCCATTCGTAAGGCGTCGGAGCCCCAGCGACGTGTGCAGCCCATTGACAAAATCGTACAGAACTATAAGCCAGTCAAGGATCATGCCCACAACGTAAGTCGACGTGCTCCATATTATATATTTAATTAATTTTCCATATTTGTTCAGATCGAGTATCGTGAACGCAAGAAGGCGGAAGGCAAAAAGGCACGCGATGATAAGAACGCTGTTATGGATATGCTATTCCATGCCTTCGAAAAGCATCAATACTATAATATTAAGGATCTGGTCAAGATAACCAATCAGCCTATTAGTTACCTGAAGGAGATACTTAAGGATGTCTGCGACTACAACATGAAAAATCCGCACAAGAACATGTGGGAGCTCAAAAAGGAATATCGCCACTACAAGACTGAAGAGCAGAAGGACGAGGACAAACCGAAATCAGATGGCAGCAGCGATTCTGAATAGCATCTCATCACTAAACACATTCAATCCAATACAGTTTGTACGTATTTAGCTAAGCGAAAAGTAAATCCAGCAGTATTCCTGCTCAACTTAAAACAAATGTTAAATTATTTCAATTACCCCAGCAAATCAAACAAATAGTTGTAAGTTTTTAATGAAGTTATATTCATCTGCATTTAAATGCGTTCTTATACTAAAAAAAAAAACTTGTTTGCACATTCATATGTAAATAGACATTGTTCTGTATCAGGTATATGTATATGTAAATTGTATAGACTATATTTACAGGTTTTTAAAAGTTAAAAAAAAAATTTCGCTATACACTAGGAGATCAGGTACTTTATTTTTTAGTACTATCAGCTCAAAATGATTTCCAAAAATATACGTATTGTGGTTGATTCTAAATTTCTGAATATTACTACGTTTATACGGAACATTCATGAATTGTTAAATTTACGAAATAAAAATTAGTCCCCTTTTTAAACAACACACGACGGTTGGGAGAAATTTCAATTAAAAACAATTCATTTCATGAATTTGCCGCTTTCGTGGGCTTGTATACAATTTGTTTTGTCAGTAATTAAGGAAATGAATTTGGAAATTTGTCGCCGTATAAACAAAGTAATTGAAATCTTGTGTTTCTTAAAAAAGGGTTCGATGAGGCAAAAATATTAAATGAATAAGGATCAAAAGAAAAATATAAAAATTATACTTAAATCAATAAACTGAATGAAAAATAAATCAAATATTTTTAATTAAATGAAAAAAGAAATGAAAATAAAAATATAATGAAAAAAAGCGAACGAAAAAATAATAAAGCGATAATTAAGAAAATGTTGTGTGGTTTCAAGCATAAGGAAATCGAGCTTAAATAATACTGCGTCAATTTTGGTCTAAACTACGTAACATAAAGTAGTGCTAAGAACTGGCAGTAAAAAAACTAAATTAAAATTGCATCTCACATTACTTAAAAAAAAGGTTTTTTAAGGAAAAAAAATATATATATGAATTAATGCATCGCTGCATTTGTCAGTAGCACGGCCAGGCCACCCGCTTAATTTTAACGTAAGCCTGTGAAAAGCGCAGACCTTGGTGGAAAATCTGCGGCTGCAAATGGATAATTCGCGTAATTAGAAAAGTCAAAATTCGTTAAGCATATACACTACTAAATTGAAATGACTACTGGACGAGAATTCCAAAATTGTACAGTTCTACGAACGCCACAATCAAACTACACATAGAACTAAACATTGAGGCAGCATTGCCTACTGCGAATGCTAGGTATCAACGAACGAGGCAGTCGCTAAAGATGCTGGCAGCGATGATATGCCAGAGTCAGAATCTTCTGCACGTGCGCTCGCCTTGGGCACAGGTTTTATAAGACGCACTGTCTTTATATTAACTTGTTGATCGCTATCATCTAGCTCGTAACATGCCTTGCCGCGCTTGGAATTAACGTTTTCAGTTTCATTCTTCGATCCCGAAGAGCTACAACTGCGTTTATTTCCAATGTCATCCTCTGGATTCAGCTGCTTCCTCTCGGTGCTAATCAACTTCATTTTGAACTCGTGCATCTCAATTGGCTTGCTTTTGTCCCGATTATTAATTTTTAGCGTCACATTTCCCTGATTTGTCTGAAGAAAAAACAGTTTAATAACTGAATACTAATTACAATTGATTATGGCATCTACCAGCAGCAACGAGGACAGCATGTAGCAACATAGTTTAGTTGGATCCTTATCCTCTAGCACATCCGCCAGTGTCGCCTCCCCATTTCTCTCCTGGCATTTCTTTATAACCTCATCGTTTAAGTCCTGTATGCTAAAATTCTGACGTTCATGCGCCGCCTGCAATGTGGGCGCCAGACGACGATGCCAATCGACAATCTATAAGATAAATAATCGATTTAATAATAGAAAATTACGCTTGGAATTTTATATATTATGTTTCTTACTTTGGCATCGGTTTCCTCATCAATGCTGTTTGAACTTTTATTAATGATATCGCTATTCTCGTTTGAATCAATATCCCCGTCTTGAGCAATTGCCTCCAGGTCCGGTCCACTTGGATCTATATCCATTGATGTCAAATCAAGTTCATTACGGAGTGCTCTGATTGATGTCTCTTTCTCGTTCTCAATTGTCAGCAGAGCATCGCGCGTCTCGCTTTGATCCAAAACCGTTGTGTCCAATGCTAATGCGCCCTCTGACATCTCAGGCAATGCCAAGTCCATTTCTGTTTCATTTGAAGCTCTGACTGGCTGAATATCTTCGAGCTGCAGTGCGTCTCCTATTGCACTAAGATCCGGCAACCCTTCAGTGCCCACATCGATAATTAGGTTTTCATCCGATTGAAGATTAAGATTAACCGATTCCGCTCTAAGTTCTTCATGATCGATTCCAGAGTCAAAAGTTGGTCGTCTAAACCCTAAAAAGTCTGTAGTCAAGAAAGAATAAGATTAAGAATATGGATAAGCAAAGATTCAACTGTTGTCACTTACTTTGCTCTGAATCAAATTCTAGTTCCAGCGTTGGGTAATTATCACGAGATGATACTGAATCCATTGACGGTATTTGGGCCACAGCTCTTGGGGCCGCGGGCGCCCTTGGTTCAGTTACTCGCTTGGGAGGCAGGCGCTACAATAGAGATTTAAGGAGCAATTTCATGTGATGTACATGTGGAAGTACATGGACTCGAGATTATTACCGATTCCTTGAACAGATTAAAATCTTTAGGTAGCTTGAAGAGACATTCTCGGCGTAGCCTTTTTTGTGGAAGACCCAAGATATTCAGTTTGATTTCGTAGCGCACCTCGCGCGGCACATCCACATTCACAATTTCGTTAAACCTTAATGCCTTCTGCATGCCGCTAAGGGCCAGAATTTCGGAGTCAACGCGTACGCTCAGTTTGGCTTTATCGGGCACACCCGGCAATATGTCATGAACCATTACCCTGGGCGACAGCGACAGCAGCCGCTGCTCATCAATATTATCTGCAAGAACAACACCCTCATCATCAAAAGATTGAGCTGCACAACATTTGAATGAAGGCAGCCACAGCAAACGAAATACATACGTAAAGTAAAAAAAAAGTAAAACAAAATAGGTGAGTCAAATGTGTCTACAGAAAGAAAAAAGATTAACAAAAAACTTAGCCTGATGTCTTGCGACGAGTCCATTAAAGAACTGCGTGCATTTTAGTTTACCTGTGCGCAAACTCAAATCGTCAAGGCCAAGGCCCGAATCAATTAGCAGATCGTTGGTAACGTCTCCCTTGGCCACAGGCAGATTCAACTGTGACTCCAGCGTGTCCATGTCATTGTCTAAGCCAGTGGATTCGTCGTTGGCCAGCGTGCTACTTAAAACGGGCGCTTCAATTTCGCTGTCATCGGGAAGCACTTCAGATGTATCTGCAAGTGCTAAGGCCATTAGCGGGTCGCTCAGCCCCGAGTCCACTGATATTTGTGCTAGTAACGCTTCTCCTCTTTTATCTGCTTCCGGATCCGTATCACTTTTAACCTCCTCCTCGGCGTGCCTCCTTTTATTTGGAGACTCTAAAGCGTCTTCCAGCAATCGTTTCTGTTGATTTTCTACTCTCGACTCCTCATCCATAAGCAATCGTTTGGCCTGTACACCTTCCTCATCTTCCATTGTCCGTTTTTGTCCTGTTTTTTCGCCATAGCGTGAGGCCAGCATTTGATTCTCAAGCGCTATATATTCATCAAGATACTCCCTATTGGTCATATTCTCGTTTAATGTCTCCGACACATCCATCTGATTCGTATTCACATAGTCCTTGATCAAGCTGAGACGTTCGAATGGAATGTCCGGTAGCAGCGTATTGTATCTGGGCTCAGGATGGTAGGTAAACAACTTGTAGTTCTTTTTCTCATCCTGCTCATAGGGATTATCTGGGTCTATGATGGGTTCATGTTCCCACAGCTTATCTGGCGTATGATCCTGATAGAGGTGCTCAATTGTACGATTTCGATTCTTATTTGTCTCGAATCCGGCTCGACTGAAGCGCTTCTCATCTGACATTGTTTTGAATTTTTTCGGTTCCATCTTATAACTAAACGGATCGAATTCCTTTTGCGTAAGCTTCTTGGTGCGACGCTTGCGCGGCTCCTCGGGCTTTTTAGCCTCATTTGCATTGCTGTTTAAAGGAAAGAGAAAATAACATAATTAGTTTATAGCTAATAAATTTACTTTTAATTAATATAATTAATGTACGCAATATAAAAACACTTAAATAAAATGTTTTTGGCATTTTATTTACAAAATGACCCTACATATATTGATAAAATCCATTAAATTCAGAACAACTCAGAAATGTGTGGGAGAAAAAGGAAGTTAATCGGTGAATGTGACTGTGAGTAGAATGACAGAATCCCCGATAAGCGACCACATGATAAAAACAAGGCGAATAGTCGGCAACCCGACCGTAATATACCCTGTGGCAGTATAGGGCGCCGCCCAAATTCGCTCCCGACGAAATTCTTTTGTAAATCAAGTTTTTTTAATTAAACTCAATCTATCTTTAAATATAAGCAGTGCTGGGGGCTATCAAGCTCATGGCTATCAACGCTGATCGAAAATATATAAATACTTTATGGTGTCGGCCATGCCTTCTTCTGCCTGTTACATACTTTTAACAAAGTTAATATACCCCAGACCAGGGTATACAAAAATTTCAGTAGACAGCATGGCGACGTCGGATGACAACTCTTACAGTTATTTAAACTTACCCGTTATTGTTGTTGTTGTTGCTCTCAGTCTTTTTTGGATCTGCAATGAGCAACGCCTCGATTTGTTGCTCCACCACTTGATACATGAGTTCCACACGGTCGCCATAGATTTTGCTGCAATACTGCAGCACATTACCGGCAGCGGAGACAATCGAACGACGCGGCACCGCCACGCTGGAGACTTGTCGCAAAAACTCATCCATATACTAATAGAGTATCGCATTATTAGTATGTTTAATTTGTAAATTATTTGACGCTACTTACATAGCTCAGCGGAAGGCGCAGATCGGTTGAGAAATCCGTATTCTTTGACACTTCCTCCAGCAGCAATGTCAGTGTTGATAGGTTGGGAGACTCATTGTAGGCCAGAATGGCTTTGGCCACATTTGTGCCCGGCCTACTATTTGCAATTTCCCGCAGATCTCTCTTCACATCACTGAAACTTCCATACTCTGTAAATAGGCATAAATCACATTATTTGTTTGGCTATTGTTTGTTGTTGCTCGTTTTGTGTTGTTTAGCGAGTTGTATTTAAATTAAAATAGCTCTGACTTAATCACCATAGCATGTGCCTGCCTCTTGGCTTAGCTCCAGGCGATGTGAGTTCATGTCAAGCGAGTACAAAAGCAACTGACCAAACGCAAACACGATCTTTATACATAACGCACCAACAACAACACGTGTATACACACGCATACACACACATAATTAATACACGAATAGTTGTAAGTGTGTAACGCAAAACTCTGGCGCCACATTGATAAAATGCAATTGAGCACTTACCGTCTTCAGAATCCGAGTCCATTTTACTGTTTCTTTAACGGTGATATCGAAAACTAAAAACAAACAATTACAGTTTGTATATTTTATCCGGAATTGTGGGCATGCTTCTCGAAATACATACATACACAAACACAAACACAGAGTAACATGAGGAACGCCAACCGTTGCGGGCGTTAAAAATGGTGGCACAAAATTTGTTTGCTTGCTGCAAAATATGAAATTTAACATTTCTAAATTAATTTAATTTATATTTTCCATTTAAGAAATTAGAAATGGCGCGAACCTTGTTTTCTTTCCAATTAGCTTTATGTACTTACGATTTTGTTTTGCTCTCTCACTTTCCGACACAGAAATTTACTCACAGGGCTGAAATACGTACGTATCTTAAAACGCACAGAACGAAAATGAACTAGTGCATTAAGCGATAGGTTTTTGTTTTCTTGTACATGCTTTGGTCACACATTACATTTATCGAAAATATGATTCCCAATTTAAATGAAAAGTTAAATGGACAAGGAAACATAAGTAAGTACATTTGCAGAATACAAAATGTATCTAGTTATTTAATTAAATTTTATATGTGTACATATGTGTGTATATATTCAGTTGGAAAAAAATCTCAACGGACTTCGTCAATGTATTGCAAAGTAAACATTTATTACCAAATGTTCAAATTCGAATTGACAATTATATTTGGTTGATAAAAGTCAGTTTATATATTTTAGCCTTGCACTTTTTTCCCTTTTCCCGAAAACAAAATAAAGCAAATTTCATATTTAATAAGGAAGGTAAATTTCTTCAAAAAGAATGATTTCCGATGACTGGGAGTTCGATTACATAATGTCATTGCATCGCTGGTTGAGTGCATGGAGACTTTGACTCAATTTGGAGTTTCCCAGAAAGTCTCCAAAACCTACAAAACCATGGCGCGCCATTTAAATTAAACGTAACCATAAGTTTAGACATGCAAGAGAGATATATAATTAATTACACATAATATATATATTTTAAGTTAAAAAAAAGGTTAAATAAGAGTGATCGATTAAATTATTGTAGGTTTTAAGCGTTTGGTTTAGAGTTAAAATAATATTGGGATTGAAACAAAAATTTATATTGTTCTGGGAATCAAGGCTGACACACGTTTAAAAAACTGGGGCGTCTCCCTGTTTTTCTTTCCGAAACATGAGTGCGCCGCATACAGGTTTGTTTTAAAAGTCTATTCCTATCGACAATACCGATGAGTTGGTCATCGTAGAGTTGGATATAATCGATGTTCGGCACATCGATTTTCGTTAACAATTTAAGATAAATATACGAATCACAGACATTTTCCGCTCTGCTTTGATTCAAACTCCACCCAAAATTAGTTCTACTATTATCTCAGGAATATTTTCGAGTTTCATCGATATTATAAAAATGCGATAAGCATCGACTATCGAATTTATTTCCATCTCTACATCTCTGCCAATTTCTTTTCGGTATCAAAAACTAAGCGCTTAACATGGGTCGTATGCACGCTCCGGGGTAAAATGCACTTTTGATTGTTAAATCATCAAGAACAAGTTGTAAAATGTGCCTGCCTAATGTACTAAAGTGATTGCAGTATTATAACGTTCTTCACTCACGGAAAACGGGTCATGAAGGCAAGCACATGTTGCCAACGAAAACACTTGCTGTTGTTGTCGTCGTCGCTTTCCACCAATTCTAACAATACCATTTTGTTGCAGCAAGGGTATTTCCCAATCAGCTCTCCCCTACAGACGTACGGTGCCATCTTGGCTGAAACTGAACGCGGAGGATGTCAAGGATCAGATCAAGAAACTTGGCAAAAAGGGCTTGACACCCTCGAAAATTGGTATTATTGTTTGTGTTTATTGTTTGAGGTTATGTTTTGATGAGTTTCCTATAAACTATTTCAGGTATCATTCTGCGTGATTCCCATGGCGTGGCCCAAGTCCGTTTTGTAAATGGCAACAAAATCCTGCGCATCATGAAAGCTGTTGGCCTGAAACCCGACATTCCCGAGGATCTGTACCACATGATCAAGAAAGCCGTGGCTATCCGCAAGCATTTGGAGCGCAGCCGTAAGGATAAGGACGGCAAATTCCGTCTGATTCTGGTCGAGTCCAGAATCCACCGTTTAGCTCGCTACTACAAGACAAAGAGCGTTCTGGCACCAAACTGGAAATACGAATCCAGCACAGCTTCAGCTCTAGTTGCCTAATTGTGCAACAAGTTTTTACACTACAATTAAATAAACAAAACAAAACCGGATTAAATCGATTTTATATTGTTTACTTATATGCTATTCTATTTTCTATACTCTGAACGAAGTGTAATATGTGCAGATATGAATCCGGTTATGTGATAATCGATGAAGCTGAGATATGAATGCAACAATTAACAGATGTAGATGTTTAATTTAGATTAGATATTCCATATAATAAACAATGGTAAGAGTATATACACTTCGCTGTGCTACAGATAATTTTATAAGAGAAGTGTGACCAATTTTTAGGAATAATTTTGGTGTATTTTAGTATCTTATTCCTGCTTGCGACAACTAATGAAATTGACTTGGTTTTTTGAATTAAAATGGATGCGGAAGATATTGCCGCAATACATTTGGAGGCAATTGAAGTGATATTAAATCATATTCTCTACATCCGCGGTGTTTATCCTTCCCAAATCTTTAAGAAACGACGGGTCTACAATACACCTGTGTTCATAGTCGCTTTTCCGGCATTAAATTGCTATATTGCTAATGTGTTGAAGACAGTGAAGCAAATGCTAATGAACCAGGTACAGGAACTAAAGTTGGAAATCATTATTTATGGAGATGAAAGCGAGCAAAAGGAAAGCTACTTGTTGGAAATGCTGCCGGTTGTGGCGGAAGATCAACAGCAAGATCAGTATTTATTAGAATACGAGCAGCAATTGCGATCTGCTTTGTACAAGTTGGCGGAACGTGTTAAAAAGTTACCGAAACTGGCAAAGACCTCGAGATTTAAAGTTCATATTCATACCACACAGACCGCATTTACGCACCTCAGTCACGATTCACAATACCAAGAGTTTCCCTGGCTACAGACAGATGGAAATTCACTGCTTGTGGAGCCTCAGAAATTTGCACTTCTGCCATTGACATCTATTAAAAAAGTGGGATTGAAAATGCAGGCTCAAATATTTACATGTTAGTATTTTAGACTTTATATTACGCATTAAATGTTTAAATAAACACATAAAACTACTTCCTAGAGCAGTCCTTGTCGCTTTAAGTCCTCAAAAGTTTTGCGATTCACAACGTTGCCCAAGGAATCTTCGAACTCCTCCTCCTGATCAGCAACCCAGCGTTCGCTTTGCTTCTGCGACTTCAGTTTCTCCCACAACGTGATGGCATCTTCGATTTGTGTGACATTGGCAAAATGAGCCGTATTCGGTATGCCCAGGCAACGCATTCCGTGGGCATGTCGCCATTCTGCAAAGTGTCTCTGAAATGCCTTGGGCCCCTTGTATGTGAAGTTGCCACAAATCTCGCAGTTGTAGCTAATATTCAATCCATGGAGCTTGTACAGCCAATATGGTATTGGCTTGCCGTCCCAGCCGAGCGGCAAGTTCTTGGGATTGAAGGGAACGTCGTCAGCATCCGGATCATCATCGTTATCAGACTCGCTCGCTTCCGCATCGCTGTCATCCCGCTCGCCTCCAGTTCGCGCCTGTTTTCGTTGAACATTCTCTTTGGTCGAAGACCGTTGTTCGGAAAGCAATTCGGCATATTTATAAAGAAGCGCTTCTAGTTGGCCAATATCTTTATTTCGTTCGTTTTCGCGCGTTTGAGCGTTAGCACTTTTTGTTGTTGGCTTCTTGGCCATGAGAGATGGGTCCAAGGTACTCTTTCCTTTGGTCATGAACAGACGTTGCGCTCGCTCTTCCAAGGTGCCGCCACATTTGAGACCCAAAGCGACCAAACCAGACTTAAGACGATCCAATCCCAAGGATGCCAACTCTTCCCAGCTGGAAAAGGCAGATAAATCCAAATGAGCTCCCGTATTTGCGAGAGCCGATTCGGTCTCCTTTAGCGACCATCCAGGGAATGAACCTTGCAGCCATTGACGCTGGAAGTCGAGCTCAACTTTAACTAACTCACTATCCAGATCAAGCAACGGGTGAATACGTTGAATAAAGCTGTGTAGGTAATGGTTAAGCGTCTCAATATACTTGCGATACTCGCGATTCTTACGCTCACGTGGTATATCGAAGACATGATCAAAGGACATTAGATATGTTATGTAGTCCAACTTTTCAACGCCACGCAAATTCAAATAGAGTTCATAGCACTCGTTTAAATCCAAATACCGGCCACCGCCCTCTTCGTCTGTGAACTCCACCAGGGCGCCCATATCATCGGGGTTATTATAGACTTTAATCATTTCTTCAAACTCCACCGAAAGTGGAACACTGACTTCAGCTGGATGGGATTTATAGAACTGCTTGATCTGCTTTAAGCGGGCATAGAATTCATTAAATTCATTTGGTCCCGAAAGAGCAGCAATCTCAGCCTTTCGCTCATTGTCCTTGTCTTCGTACAGGTCGCGCAGCTGTGTGGTGGCATTATGATGCAGCTCCATTAGATACTTTAGCCGGTGCTCACTGTGAATGCGCTCCTTTTCGCCGGGCTTCTTCGTTGCATGCTCGTCAACCATAAGTTTGACGAGACGTTCACGTTCCTCATGATATCGACGCTGCTGCTCCAGGAGCGTCTCCATTATGCCGACTAGTTAAAAATATATTGTATTTAAAAACGAACACAATTTTCGCGAAAAGCGTGTGTACATACGTATATTAGGGATGTGCTATTAACGTCTATAAGCGTATCGATAGTATTATATCGTGTCCTATTTGCATTCAAAGTTATCAATGGCTTGCCAACACTAATATATATCGATACTATCGATAAGGAGCTTAATCACTTTGGATAACTTACCAACACTGTGCATCACGAAGTAAAAATCATATGATCGATTGGTGGTAGTGAAAATTTCAGACGACGGGCAGAAGGCACTTATACTGCAAGTATATTTTCGTTCCGTTTTTTTCTCGTGCTAAATTGTCATTTTTTGTGCCTTTCCTTTCGTGTTGTATAATAAATAAATTCATTATTAATTTTAAAACATTTCAGGCACGGTAGTACGTGAATTCCTTCGGAACTATTGAATTTTCATTTCGATTTTGTGCAAACAGAAAAATTAGTCAAGATGGCTTTGAGCGATGCTGATGTACAAAAACAGGTAAATAACAAGTGAAATACTTAAAATAATTAATGCAGGACAGATTTGAGTGCTATATCAATAGAAAGTCGAATTGTTTTTATATGTGAATATAATTTCAATGTCACAGATTCGGTTAGCAAGAAGATGGCGAAGTCATGGGATTCTCGCCGTAGTCATGTGAATTTTACGGCGACTTTTTCAGTTCCCATATATGCATATATCTAATCTCCGTT
The DNA here is from genome assembly GCA_958299025.2 of Drosophila histrio. NCBI lineage: Eukaryota > Metazoa > Arthropoda > Insecta > Diptera > Drosophilidae > Drosophila > Drosophila histrio. Next base: position 4,377,871 of record OY282581.2, read on the forward strand.
GCAGTTTAACGAAATACTATCGTATAAAATGCTTAGACTCTACTTATATTCCAAGTTAATTTGCAAAAGTATTTACTGTTGTGGGTGGGAAAAAATATGGTTGAAATTTTACAGCAAAAGTTAAAATGCTTATTGGTCATGTGACACGCACTACACTTGTGTCAATGTGTTGAAGCGAGATGGCTGTTACGCCAAAGGCCCTATTGCCGACACTGTCACACGACTGGTTTGTTAATGCGCTTGCTTTGCCTTATCAATGACACTGAATAATTTTAAGTAAAATTGAAAACACATAATAAATGCATATTTAATATGGCAACGTAACTGTGTAACTGTGTGCCGCAATTCAGGTGTTGATGAGTCTTAACTACTGCGGTCAGTAGAATATTATTGTACAATTGTCCAATCATGTGATTAACGTAGGGACACAAAAATTCTCCAAGATGTTAGGTTTGTTTTTTTTTCCTAAACTTGTACATAAATAATATATTTTGCATTATAACTGACACTTATTTGTATTATCCTATATGCAGATCAAACATATGATGGCATTCATTGAGCAGGAGGCCAATGAAAAAGCCGAGGAGATCGATGCCAAAGCCGAAGAAGAGTTCAATATTGAGAAGGGACGTCTCGTTCAGCAGCAGCGTCTCAAGATTATGGAGTACTACGAAAAGAAGGAGAAACAGGTTGAGCTGCAGAAGAAAATTCAATCCTCAAATATGCTCAATCAGGCTCGTTTGAAGGTCTGTATCCAATCACATTAAATAGATTTGCCATTTGAATATCCTAACTCGGGCTTACACACCTTCAACAGGTGCTTAAAGTGCGCGAGGATCATGTGAGCAGTGTGCTGGATGATGCACGCAAACGTCTCGGTGAAGTCACCAAGAACGAGGCCGAATACAAGGATGTTTTGAACAAACTGATTGTCCAAGGCCTGTATCAGGTGATGGAACCTAAAGTAAACCTACGCTGCCGCCAAGTCGATGTGCCCCTTGTCCGGTCAGTCCTCCAGACATCCATCGAGCAGTACAAATCCCAAATGAAGCAGGATGTGGAACTCTTCGTTGACGAGAGAGAATTCCTTGCAGCGGATACCTGTGGAGGTGTCGAGTTGTTGGCTTTGAACGGACGCATTAAGGTTCGTATCAGTCTGTGATATCCAATAGAAAGTCTCTCTAATCCAAGAATAACTTTTATAGGTACCGAATACTCTGGAGTCCAGATTAGAGTTGATTTCACAGCAACTTGTGCCAGAAATACGTAACGCCCTCTTCGGACGTAACGTTAATCGCAAATTCACCGATTAAATTTGTCTTTAAGTGCAAAATCAACAACAATAACACAAATACAACAAATATTAAAACCAACAAGAAAGTTCAAGCTTATAAAAACAATAAGAATACCCACTAAATGGATGAAAAAATCCCATTCTCTTGAACTAATTTAACAAAATTGTGTCTATTAATTATAATTATTATTGCCGTTGTCTTTTTATAGTGAAACTGAGAAGAAGAACCTTTGGTCAGATATGTAGGTTACACATATGAGTTAATAATACATGTACTTACATATTTGCCAAAAAAAAAAAATACTTACAATATATTTTAGAGAATATTTCAACAGATATAACAAGTTCGAAGTGCATTCAAATCCGTCAAAAGAGTTTGTTAAAGTTTGTTTTTATGAACTAACCGGCGTTAACAATATTAAGCTAATCATAATAACATTCCTCAAAACATTTTTGCGAACCGTTTTTTAGTTATGTCGATGCGAATGCATCTTTACAATATTTTGTAATAATACCTTTTGTTTTTGACCTTTTCTCTGTAATTTTTGTTGTATATTTTCATTAATTTTTCGATTACTGTTTTATTTTTGTTATCCTTCTCTTTAGAAATGTTATTGAAATATATTAAAAATGCAAATTAAATGAAAATGCAATGTGCGGTGCAGCGGCGAGGCACGTGCCACTTACAAGCTGCACGGGCGCACACCCAGCATTATTACCCGCGTCCCACCGAAATTGTATTGCAACAATTTCGCTGGCTCGTCGGTAATGTGCGCCTGTGCACTTGCAACTGGCACATTGTATAGATCCCAAATGAAACATATAATGTCTGTTGTTGATCAAAACTAATATTTCACAGTTACCAAATGCACGCGGTATCAGTTAACGAAGTATTGCCAAGTGGCCAAGTAGCTAAATTTGTTCAAATATATATAAATGCCCTAATGTTTTACCTGCTTCCAATTCCAAATCATATAAAACATATATAAATATATTATATACAAACATATAATTAAACAAAAAAATTATGAAAATGGAAATTAGTAGTAACAATTTATGTAGCCGCTGCTGCTGACGCCGCACATTCGCAGGATTAAACGCACGTTCATATCTGGCTCTTAAAAACAAACACATTATTGTATTTAAATGTTTGCGTGTTCACGAAAATAATAACTACCATATTAGCATAACAACAAATACAATAAAAACCAATAGCATATGCATTATTACATACATATATTACATCGAGTAAAATGAATTATAAATGCAACAAAATTACTTTTAAACTTAAACAAAATTTATGTTGAATAAAAACAGTATTTCCAAAAACATAAGCAAAAACCACTACTTAATTCGGCTTTAAATCAGCTGACGAAATTTGGATAAATTTTACTAACAATAGTTGAAAATTCTGGAGATTGCGAAGTCCAGTTAGGAATTTATAAAATAAACAGAAAAAATCTTAGAGGGGCTTGAAAGACGGATCCGAAGGCTGAGTCTCAGATCTGTGAGGATACGATAAAAGTATGTTATCCTATCTTATCCTAACCATTTGACACATGTGCGAGTACGGGGTATGCAAAGGCGAAAACCAGGTCCAAAATGAGGATAATCGCAAACCTGAAAATATCTGGATGCATTAGAAAATTCCAGATACAATATTTCAGATGTGTATTAAATTAAACTCCCCTTTCTATGATCCAAAAAATTATTTCTATATTACTTTTTTGCGGATAATGTAGAAGTAGAAATTGAAACAACTTGGTTCTTGTTTTACATTTGTTTATTTTAATTGTATATATTAATGTATGTATATTTTTTCCATGTAATTTGCCTTTTTTATATCATATTTCCTCCATTTCAGTTGAGACGTTTGGTCTCTCAAGACATGTGTGTTGTTTTTCATCTATTCAAAGATGTTCCGCCAATTTGTTGTTTGTTGATTTCATTTTTCTTTTTCATTTTGTTAAAGACAATTGTACTTATATAAACTGTTTGTCGATGCAATTGCTATTTCCTGACCAGTTTTAGTTAAAATCATTACTTATTGATTTTAAATTAAGAAATTACATTGAACGTGACTATTGTAGTTCAGATAATACTGAACCAACAAATATATATGCATGTATTGACGCCTACGCAGGTGCACACACACATATTTAACAACGTGATAAGATTATAAACAATTTGTAGTTTCTTTTCTTTTATGGAATTCACTTAATATTGATCAAAAATTAATTAATTTAACAATTTTAAGTGCACATTTTAAAATGAAGAAATCAGTTTTATGGAAAATTAATTTAAACTGTGTACATTAAATTTAGAATTTTGCGGCTTGGCTCTCTTTCACTCTCCCCTCATTATCTTAACGTTCCAGAGTGGATGGGTCTTGTTAACATCTAGGAATAGTATTCCAAACGGGAGTGTAGTTCGGTTGGCTGTTGTTAATGCGAAATATGATGGTTGGTTGAGATGGCGATATTGGACCATTATTCGCCTAACTTTTGCTCATCCTCCGATTCAGATTCTGCAAGTTTAAGAAAAATGAAAAAAATTATTAGCTTAATTACACACTACAAACGTTGAACGAAAATTCGTTTGTCCGAACGATTATTGGCCAAATGTAACTATGAGTTTATCAGTTATATGGACACCCAATCATTCTTTTGCTCTAGCATACTTTATATTAATGTTGTTTTACCCATTGATAGAGTAAACATTTTAAATTAATTTTATAGCATGCAGAAGAAATGTGTTTTTCCAAAGAATCAGATTATCCGAACAATTATTGGCCAAATGTAACTATGAATATCAAGTTATATGGACACCCAATCGTTCTTTTGCTCTAGCATATTCTTATAAAGTTCTTTAAGATTCTCATTAAAACTCAAAAACTAGAAAATTAGGAATTGCATAGTAATAACTAATGTAAATAACTGTCCAGGTTTTCATTGGCCTGCGAAGTTCATTTAAAAGAAGACAACGAGGCAAGCAAAAAACCATCTTGCTATTGCAATTTAGTACAAAGTTTTTGCCACATGTGTGGGTTGCACACAGGCAAGACCTTTCTCATAAACTGCCAAATTTGTTTGCAAGTTATGTAAATTAAATAAATACTACTAAACATTCTCATTAAAAGCTCAAATACTATAAAAAGAGAAATTGCATAGTAATAACTAATGTAAATAATTGTCCAGGTTTTCATTGGCCTGCAAAGTTCATTGAAAAGAAGACAACGAGGCAAGCAAAAAACCATCTTGCTATTGCAATTTTGTACAAAGTTTTTGCCACATGTGTGCGTTGCACACAAGCAAGACCTTTCTTATAAACTGCCAAATTTGTTTGCAAGTTATGTAAATTAAATAAATACTAAACATTCTCATTAAAAGCTTTAAAACCATAAAAAGAGGAATTGCTTAGTAATAACTAATAATAATATCTGTCCAGGTTTTCATTGGCCTGCAAAGTTCATTGAAAAGAAGACAACGAGGCAAGCAAAAAACCATCTTGCTATTGCAATTTTGTACAAAGTTTTTGCCACATGTGTGCGTTGCACACAGGCAAGACTCTTCTCAAAAACTGCCAAATTTGTTTGCAAGCTATGAAAATGAAATAAATACTAACCTTCTTCGGCGGATTGCAGCCATTCGACGAATTTTCGCATTTGTTCAAGGAAATGCATCTTGCCCTTATTGGAGTGTCCGTCCTTATACCAGCGCAAGATTGTCTCCTCAGACAATACTTCGGTTTTGTAGAATAGCAAGATGATCTTTTGGAACGCCTTCATGAAATTCATGTTCTCATAGCAGAACTCTTGCACTTTCTGTACCAATGCCAATTCCGAACGATCTGTTGAGGCAAAGGCCTGCAATAATGGGCAGTATCCCTTCAGATGACGAACCGCTTGATCAGTGACAAGCTCCTCTTTTTTATTCCATTCTCCCAACGACATGATTGTGGACCAAATCTATAAATTCAAAAAAAAATCAATAGCAATAATGCTTTTTAAGGAAAACCCTCAATTAAATAAGTTATTAAAACTTACAATAACAATTATCTCATGATCAGGAATGTTGGTGCGTAGTGCAAACTCTTTGATGTCTGCAGTTATTTCACTATGAGCCTTCTCGTCGTTAATATCATCGATGAGGGTCTGCTGGAGCTCACGTTTGGCCTCTTGGCTGGCCTGTGCCTTATGCAATTTAATTATCTCATTGAGTTCTTTGTCAAGAAAAACTTGTTTAAAATATTCCTCAGTACGTTTGTTCGGTGGGAAAAAGTCCATAAGTCTGTGTTGAAAGAATTTCAATAATTGGTTTAATTTATGTAAACAATAAGAAGTATTCATTGTCTATTGTTAATGTACGAAATGAAATGTGCACCCAAATGAAGCTAATGTTCATTTGCGAGTTGCATTAAATTCCGTTTGCTCTAGGAATGTCAATTAAAGATGCAAAACAGAATAATTATAGCCTCTTCCTGAGAACATTCCAGATGCTAGAGTTGTATATCGAACTAAAGAACTCTGCCAAAATCGCAAAAATAAAACTAACACTTACTTGCTTTCCAGTCCACCTTTCTTAAGCGCCTGAATCAGATATGCAATGCCTTTCTCTTGCTTGAACGTCAAAAACAGCTCCAATAAAAACTCGAGTGCAATGCCATCCTTAATCAGATGCTCGTTGTTTAGTACCAACAATACATTTGGCGGTACAGAGCCATTAACTATAAATTCAAGGATATAAATATATATATATATTAGCTAATCAATCTATACATTTGAATATTCATGTCCTTGGGTTCGTGGCTTTTGCATTTGGGTTATAGTTTTACATGCAAGAGTCAGTATACCAAGAGTAAATTCAATCTTAGCCAACTTTATAAACGAGTTTATCATCAGTTTACAAAACTCGACAAAAAACAGTTGACTTTGGGAATGAAATATGTTTATTTATATATGTGTAGTATAAATAATTGAGAGCTTACCTAACCAGAGCGCAGTCATGCGCGCAAGTTTAATGCGTTCACTTGGCGTAAAGCCTTTTACGAATAATAAAACTTTACCCATCTCCTCCTCGAACATTTTCTCAAGGTACTTGTACCGTCTAATGAGTTTAACAAACACCTGCAAATTGCAATTGTTTAAATTAATTATATTAAACAGTTAACATTGTGTATACAGTTAAAATAGTATATGCAAATGAACATTTGTCGCAACATCAGAAATCTTTAAGGATCGAGTTTTAGCGACAATTAAAGACAAGTGAAATGTGGCGTTTAATGTTGCATATTTTGACACCGATTAGATTACAAAGTATCATTAACCGGTTCTAATAATACGCATAAGATTACAACTATATATATATATATATATATTAATAAATTGTGACTGGTTTTGTCGCGACATTAGAAATCTTTAGATTGTATGCATTTGTTTTTGTTGAACAAAATAAAGACAAGTAAAATGTGGCTATTCATTTGGCATATATTGACACCGATTATCTGCATAGTCCAATAACCGGTTCTAATTAATATGCACATATTATCATAGATCAGTTAAAAAAGATTTACAAACCTGCTCATGGTTGCGCATTGATTCCATGTCCTCGGGTGCATCGAAGATGCAATAATTTGTGCGGGGCTTTTCGCCATCCTGAGATATAGAACCTCCAGGCACTAATAAACCACCCGCAATCAATATATCAAAAAGCACTTCACCGTAACGACGATAATCGAGCTTGTTGCCCGCGCTGTCTAAATATTTAGAGATTTGGTCCAGGTCGCCTTCAGTTTTTTCGAGACCAGCAATGACCGCATCACGGAAGCCCGTTGGGTCATATTTTTCTCTTTCATCTAATTAAAGAATGCATTCAATTAATTTAAATACATACCGCAAATTGTTATGTCTAATTCTCAGAACTTACCTCTTTTTCTGGTCTTGATGCGTTGACCCGATAGCACTGGTCTTTCTATTTTTTGACTCATACAATAAATTGCTAAAAAGATTGGAGTAAAGTAGAAACAGTTTTTAATAAAATTGTGTTTTCTTTATTTAAATACACACACGTATACTTAATATCTATGACGTTATATTCAAGGTTACTGAGTTAAATGTGGGAAGGCGTTTACACGTTGAATCAAATCGAATGCCAATGAAATCTAACCTAAAAAAAATTGCTTGGTTGCTTGATCGGCATTCGAATGTGTGCGTGTTTCACACACACACACACACATACACATTCATGTGTACGTATAATCTTTACAGTTTGATAATGCAGAAAGAGCGAATGAAAGGCAAATTGCGAGAACTCGTCTATAGAAGAATCGGGCAAAGAAATATCAGAACAAAGTGAAATTTTTTTTACGAAAATATGTACATAAGCGCGTTGACTTTGTTACTGACAGCGCAGCGCTGGGAAACGAGGTCAACGTACATAAATATGTATATATATAATGTATTTATTACCACAAAAAAGCTTTGTTCTACGGAAATAACTGCGATTTGAACTGCATTTTACTTAAACTTACACTTTCACTTAACGCAAATAAGGTTCGCTTAGATCTTGCCTCCGCTTGCGCTCCCTAGCACTTATATTTTAATTGTATAGACCTGAAACTGTATGTGAAAGCGTGTGTGTATAAGGTATTTGAGAGGTTAGATGTGCATATGTATGCGTATCCGTTAGTTTTAACAACTCTCGCACACAAACTGGAAATCTTAACCTCGCACCGCACTCAAAAGTAATTTATTTAATTTTATAGATTTTTCTTTTTATCTATAAATGTTGTCTACTTTCTTTTAAATTTACTGTAAAATTGACACGCACGCACACACAGACAATCAACAGTTGAAATGAGGAGAAAGAGAAAACCGCAGTATTTTCTACTGAATGTTTTTTTTTCAGCTTTTATAGTAACTTTAAAAATTTTGTAAATTCTGAGTTCAGTGTATGTCAAGAATTCTATTTTTAATAAATATCACAATCGGTTACTATGTACATACATATGTATTCTTTGCTGTTAAGTGTTTTGACGTCCGAGCGCCTCTTGCTTGTTCTGCGCACACCACTTTGTTAAACGAAATTCAGAAAGCAAATGACACATGAATTCGTTGAATGCCGACGATAACCACACGACGACGACATGTGGTCGGCGCCATTTTGAAGCAATACATTGACATTCAAACAACACACATGTGTCCGTCCATGTGTTTCGTCAGTGTGCATACATATAAATTTCGAGGTTCTATTTGTCTGCATTTTACAAATGTAGTGTATACCGTTTTTCTTAACACTGTTACAGCTACAGTTATAATCATACAGATTACACGTTTCTATTCACATACGATTTCTTGGCGGCCATTTAATTGGTTATGTACTCAGATCTCGTAAATTTTACTTAATTATGTAGGTACAGTCATACGAAACAGTTTTTGCCAGTGATAAACAGCAATTGATTATTTTCTATTGATTATGAATCACTATAACAAAAAATACGTGTATATACGATTCACTCAACTTATATACATACATACAAATTTATATGTATGTATTTAACCTTTCTTATAAAATATGTGTACTGAAATACACGCATACATGCGAATATCCATATACACACTCATAAAAAAAAGGAGAAAGACGTGACGCCCCGCGTTGAGCGCGTTCCAAAAAACATACTTATGTATATTATCAAAGCGAATACATACAATATATGAAAATATATATGTATATGTATACATTTTCTTCACAATTATTTTCTATGTACTTACGGTTAAAACAAAAAAAGCTGTTTTGCTGAAAAATTTAGCTGTTCGTCCGTGCTCGAGCGTGCGAAAACCACTAATGCAGAGCTGTATTCGAAACCCTATCAAAGCAGATTTATTTCGAATCGATAGTCACAAAATGTTATATACTATCGATAAAGTAGTAGTCGATATCAGCTGTTGTATATTGTTGCATTTATACAAAATATTTTAATGATGGATTCAAATATTAAGAACTTTAAATATTTACAGCTTCGAAAAGTACTTTCAAGATTAAGTTCCCTCGATGACTGTTACAACTGTGAAGAGTTGAACGAAGAGTTGGAGACACTGGAAGATTCCCAAAAGGTATTGAATAGACCTTAAAGTATTTGTTCAAAATGTTTGTATAAGCATTATTATTTTCATTGATTTTTAGCTTTGTGGAGAATTGTCCAAGGCTCTTAAAAGAGACTTAAGCCTGGAAGAGATATCCTCGTTGTATTCTGCTGCAATTATGTTGCTTCTGTTGGGCGATCCCGAAATATTAAGTGAGCGTCTTGAACTCTTGAATGAATGCTTCAATTATTCAGATATGTTAAAGCCGACAATGGTTGACTATGCCACAAGGGAGTTACTCGACAATTTCAAATTCGCTGCAAGCCTGGACGAGAATCATGAGGATTTTGACTATATGCTTTACTTACTGACGGCTATACCACATGTTATTACTGCGAGCGAAACCGGAAAGATGATTTCGCTGGGACTTCTACGAGCGTTTATATACGAGCTAACAAGTCCGGGCTTAGAATCGCCAATAATCATGCATATTTATCGAAATGTAAGTCGAGCTATAATGAATAATTGTCTTAACTTTTATATGAAAGATTGCAGAAGTATGGCAAATGATAAAGTTACTCAAAGTGGAGACAATACTGGATGAATGGTCACTGCACAAAATATACGCCTTTATCAAGAGTTTTGGCTTAGTTTTGGCAACAGCTGCACTTAACACAAATAATACGGCGTTAAAGCAAGCCGGCTACCGGGGCTTTGAATTGCCTCAAACAGAGACGCAAATTGAAATATCAGAATGGTTTAAAACTCTCAGAAACAAACTGGACGAGAAGCAAAAAATAGACAAATCAAAATCCAGATTGATGGTAAGTTTATTTTAAATTTAAGTAATGAAATGCTAATTTATTTTATTATTTTTTAAGTTGGTGCGCTTTATTGACTTTAACATACTGAGTGTTCTAACAGAAACCGGAAATGAAGTTGCATCAGAAGCTGGAAACGATGCAGTAGCTTCATAATTACTTAAAATGTGATTAATAATTAAGTTTTATCCCCATCTACATATAACAAATTATTTTATATTAGTTTTTATTTTATAAAATGTATTTCTCATTCTACATATTACAATTTTGTATAGAAATCATAAAATTTATTTGTATTTTTTACCACTTTTCCGCAAAGGAGCATCCACAGCAATAACTGCGTTGTTATAATACTTAGATGAGATTCGATTCAGAAAATACAGTCCGACCAAAGAGAAAAAAATACTAAAAGAAGGAAAATAATCAATGCTGGATTTATGCGGAGGCGTTGACGTCGACTTACCTTGTTGTCGCACAAACGCGATGAACAACGCCCGCTGCAGTCGCTGTTAGCGACAGACACAGAACAATTTCCGGCACAAGTTTAGCTTGGAAGTCTGGACCGAAAATTAGCATCTCTGCATTTGACAGACAAGTTAGGCTTAATATAAACAACCAGGAAAACAGGTAGCCGCCAAACAAAATGTTTAATTGGGAGTCATTGAACCATTGTGCATAGAATCGCAACGTTGCAAATATAATTAAACTCAATATGCCAGAGATAATTGAGGAGATAAGTGTGCTCTTGGTAGTAATTGATGCAGCTATAATATAAAATTGTTAAAAGATGCACCTTATTTGTTATTTTACAGAAAAAACAACTTACACATATTTAAGCTAGGAATGCAATCGTTGTATGTGTCGGCAAAAAGTACACAGATATCGATAGTCTCTGCAATTGAGAATACGAGTTACATTAAATATCGATATTCTCAACAAATTATAGCACAACACGACGATACTTCCATATATATTGTTAAGCTGGGACATTATCGATACTAGTCCAATTCTATATTTTCAATAGCTTTAATGGATTTTCGATACAATTAAAATTTTATCACAATAGCAACACATTGCAGTCTTACAATCATTAGACTAGTGAAAAATTTACACATTTAATGTAAATTCAAGTGATTTGCAATTATCTTAGCTATCGATAGTTACATAGCAACAGAAAATATCGTTAGCTCGATAGTGACACAATAATTTGCCAGCTCTAATATAAAGTAAAAATCGGAAAGCATTATAAAAGGCACAAGTTGCTTATTTAATAAAAAATATTAATGAAAGTATGGCTACCCTATTAAAAGCTGCAACCACAACGCTTAGAAGTTCGCTTTGGCAGGCGCGTAGCATAACTACAACACCACCATTGCTTATTAAAGAAAGTAAGAAGAATTCATAAACAGAAATGTATGTTTCATAACCTTTTGGGTTTGTTTTGATTACCAATTTGTTCAATTTTGAAGTACACGAGAAAACGGAAAATAATGCCCGAGTCTTCGAGGGAGTGAACGTGGTGTCTCCACGATCGGAGAAAATGCTAAAACCGGCCTGTGACAGCACTTTTTGCCCAGAGTGCACGTTGGGTTTGGACATTAAACATACGGATGTACTCATCCTATCCCAATATGTCCGTTCTGATGGCTGTATGTTGCCTCGACGTATCACGAAATTGTGCCATCGCCAGCAAAAGAAAATGGGTACGCTAGTCACTATGGCACAGAAGGCTGGTCTAATGCCGAATCTTGCGCCCTCATGGAGTAAAAAGGACCCAACTAAACGTTTCGGGTGGCGCAAATATAACAAATATTTCCTGGAGTCAACAATTAAATATTAGTGTTAGTTGTGATACTATTGGCCTGTACTATTCTTCCCGGAGTGAATTATTAAAAACAAAAGTTAGTGATACTGCGACTTGAGTGTAATATTAATGAGAGAATGCGACTAAAACATATGTCTATTCCAATAAAAGACGATTAAAGCAGAAAGGGTCAAAATCTGAAGGATAAAACCGTAAAAAAGTACATAAAATAGGATAAGCACTGAATTATGCGAGTGCTCTCTGTGCTTAAATTTGCATATGTTTGATTTGGAATTATAAAACTATATTTTTCCTGGATGCGGCAGTTTCAAATAATTAAATCTATCCGGAAAAACGCCAAGTCGGGAACACTGAGTTCAGTCAGAAATTATCGATACCGAATTGTGCTGTCGTTCATATCGATAGTATCGACTGGTTGACTGGTTATTTGACTTTTGTAATTTGGTCACATTAGCGTTTACATACTTTAAAATTGTTTTATTATTCGGCGCGTCTTCTAATAGCAAATGAGTTTCTTAAGTTGCAGTAATACGGTGCACGTTGAAGTGCGTTTGAAGCGCAGCGAGCAGTGAGTTTAACAAATTGCAATACATACAGGTTGCTGCATTTGCTTTTGCTTATAGGCGGATTCAGACTCTTCGAGCCGCAATCGAGCCTCAATTAAGCGCGTATTTGCAGTCGGCAAAATCGCTACGCTGGAATGCCGCATTTACACCGGACACCAATATCGAGTCGGTGGAGAGTGTTTTACTGGAGAAAGACAACGGTGAAAATGGACTCATGCAAGAAGGCCAAAATAAGTATAAATTCTGCTATCACTTCTATATGACTCAGCGTCCTGAAATGCGATCAGGTGCTGGACTTTTCAACGGTGGCGGGGACGATGATCTCGATAGTGTCATAGATGCTAATCACGACTTGCTGCCCGCCAACGAATTTGTTGGTCTCTGGGATAATTTAATTTACGAGGAGGGACTTAAGGAAAAGGTAAGCTAGTATATATATATATTTAAGCGAGTTTATTTATAAAATTCGAACTTTTGCAGCTGCTTAAATTCGCACTTTCCGCATTGAGCTTCTCGCAGCACAGTGTGGACAGTAATGTGATTGCCTGCAACCGTTTACTGTTGCTGCACGGTCCACCCGGGACTGGCAAGACGAGTCTGTGCAAAGCACTTGCCCAGAAGTTGGCCATAAGAACCCAGAACAGCTTTGCTTACACTCATCTTGTGGAGATCAATAGCCACAGTCTGTTTTCGAAATGGTTTTCGGAGAGCGGAAAATTGGTAGCACGCATATTTGGTAAAATCGGAGAGCTCGTTACCGACAGGAACAATTTGGTGTGTGTGCTTATTGATGAAGTGGAATCTTTGGCTTATGCACGCAGTGCTATGAGCAGCAATGAGCCGCGTGATGCTATGAGAGTGGTCAATGCAATGCTAACACAGTTGGACGAGATTAAGTCCTGCCCAAACGTACTAATATTGGCCACATCGAATTTGGCAAACAGCATTGATTTGGCCTTCTTGGATCGAGCAGATATACGTCAGTTTATTGGCTTGCCGGCAATCCCAGCCATAAGATCCATTTACAAGTCAATGTTAAAGGAATTGATGATAAGGGGAATTTTGCACCCAGAGGACCTGGATGGCAGTCAAGCGGACTCTGAGGGATTGCTCACTAGTCTGGCAGAGCGCAGCACCGGACTAAGTGGCCGGACCTTGCGAAAGTTGCCACTTTTGGCTCACGCTCATCATACAAGCCGAGACTTGTTTGAACTGAATCAAAAGATAAGCTTATCGGATTTTTTAGACGCAATGCTATTGGCCTTGGAGCGGCACTTGGCTGACCAACGGCACTTAATGAAAGACACACTGCACCATGCCTAGAAATAGCGTTAAGTCACTTCTGCTTGCAGATACTCCTTCAACACCTCCCATTCAGCCCCTTGTCTATCAACTTGTGTAATCTTCCATTTTGAACTTCTATAAAAAAAAATGAAAAGAAAACAAAACTAAACACAAATGTCAATTCGTCTGCCGTTTCACACCACGCAAGGATTTTTCATTTATCCTGTTTTTGATGTTAAAACAAGCATGAAATCTTGTTATTTGCTTGCACACACACTGGACCCACTCAAACATGACCCCCTAAGTGACAAAACATTTGCTGTTGCTGCTTTCGCTTTCCTTCGGTGTCCAAGTTACAGAACGATATTCTAGGGATAATCAAATTACACACGTAAGTTGACATTTTGTTGATGTTTATTTAAATTACAATGCAGTGCTATCTCCCAGACGACTTGAATATTCAATCGGATTGTGTTCCGTCAGTCTGACTGGGTTTATTGTGGGTTCGGTTCCCCAAAAAATCTGCGGAAGTTCACACCTTCTTGACAATGCTATCGAGGCGATTGTTTAGTCTGAGACTAAATTCTGACTTGCGATACATTAGCATATTTGTCTCATACTGTCGTCGTTCCGCAGCAAGTCGCATGGCTTCCTTCGATATTTGCTTATGGATGGGCCGGACGTCAGTTGGCGAACTTTTTGCTTTTAAGTGAATATCAGCATTTGTCGAGGTATTCGGAGTCTGGCTATTAAACTTGATAATGAGCTCATTGTATTTGCGTTGCTTTTCGGATTGATCAGATTTCGTTTCTGAGTCGTCATCATGGATATTTTCAAGTAAGGCGACACTGTCACCGACTAGTCGAGTGATAATTTCTTCTAGTGGCTCCGTGGTCTTTGTGATTTTGTATAAATCCATTTCCAATTGCTCCAATACTTTCTCCATGTGCTGTATCCTTTCGTCGAAAAGCTTCTTGTAGCTTTCCACAACGTTTTCAAAGATAACCCTAAGATCGGCCAGCTTCTCAAAATCATTGTCCGCTTCATTATTCATTGGTAGAGCCAGGTGTTCATGTTCCTCTTCGATTTTGGTATTGGATGCAGCTAGGAGACTGGCAATGCCACTGTTTCCACAATTCGTCGATGTAGCCACGGAAGTCATCATATTCTTATTCTTACTGTCCTCTTCAGTCAAATTATCGCACAAATTTTGTATATTCTCTACGTTCATTTTTTAAAAAGTTATATTTAACAGAAAATTTTGTATAATATAATTTTTCAAGAGGTCTACAATAATTTCTAGTTGAATTTAAATAGTTTTTATGTTTTCAAAGCCGTCTTAACGAAAACTTAAATATCGAGAGAAACATCGGAAATTGTATAATAATAGAGCGGTTTATTCGGTTATATTATTATATGTTCGAATGCTCTCTTTTGTATTGTTTTGGTTTTAAGTCTTGTTTATTGCGTGCTGGCATTATTTATTTGCTAGTTTACTGTTTTGTATATTTTATTTATGTAAAATGTGTATTTTATGGATTGTCCTGTGTGTATTGTGTATATTTAAAGCAGTTCAGAGTACAGTGCGTATGGGCAATATGCGAAGTAGGACGAATCCCTTGCATAAATTGCAAAATAAATGCGAGCGTTCAGGCCGTTGCAAAATGGCTTGAAAATTGAACAACTATTGATGCTTACGTTCAATAAAATAGTGTGCGAGTCTGTGTGTAAGTTGTGGCTGGGTGTGTGTGAAGTCTGTATGCAGCAATGGACAATAGGGAACTGCAAATTCACATTGTAATTCTTGTTGCAATTTGTTGTTGCTGCCGAATCCCTTTAAGTGTTTGTGTATGTATTAGTGAGTGTGTATTTTCTGTGTGTGTTTGTGTGGCTACTTGTAATTCAGTAGTGCAATTGTATCATATTTATTGTTTGGATATGTAATGTTACCAGACGAGTCAATTGCATCCAGTCGATATTTAGTTAAGCTTGTATTAGATACTGTACTTTAAGAAAGTACCAAGGTTTCATTAAGTTTGGCAGACTCCATATACATATATTCCTGATCAACATTATAAGTCCGCCTGTCAGTCCGTCCGCCCGTCCGTCTGAATGATCAGCTAGATTTCAGAGACAATGAGATACTATGGGCTAAGCAGAACCAGTTTGTGGTCATTTTTTGCGACGTTCTCTCCGCCACCGTAAATCTAAAACGAATTTTTAAACCGAGTTAAAAGAGCAACTTTAAAGCTAGAGTGTTGAACGTTGGCAAACATGCAAGCAACGCATAATAAACTCAGAAGTTATTCAAAAAACATTTTAACGCAGTGTCGGGCCAAAGGAAAAAGAGGAGAACGTTGAGGCTATAACGTACAAAGATTGCCGCTTGTTTGTTCGTGTTTGTATGAGTTTTATAAAATAAGTACAGGGCGTCTCGTAGTCGCTTTGGCTGTAGTCTAGGGTATCCTACTAACTATTTATTCAATTAAATAATGTTTAAATGTGTGTTGTGTAAATCTTTATACATAATTTATTTAAAATTATAACTTTCTATTCATCAAGGCTTACTCGAGCCAAAGACCGA
This sequence comes from Drosophila histrio, assembly GCA_958299025.2. Classification (NCBI taxonomy): domain Eukaryota; kingdom Metazoa; phylum Arthropoda; class Insecta; order Diptera; family Drosophilidae; genus Drosophila; species Drosophila histrio. The sequence continues at coordinate 4,394,325 of OY282581.2, forward strand.
GATTTCGGTTCGGTTTTAAGGTTTAAAGAACCCCTGGCGTAGAGATGTAAATTTGAATGTAAACCTCAATGTCGAAGTTTATCGGTGATTTCCAAATCTACGAGATATCGACAAAAATGTTCGATACCTCGATGTTTTCAAAGCTCTTGTATCACGCCAGCTTCTTAATAAACAGGAATCAGGGAAATTATTAATATGACGAAACTAAAAAGCATCAAAAACTTAAAATAACAGGAACACGCTTATGCTTTAATAACAACAATTTACATCTCCACAGTGTGAAAATAAACTAAGTTCCTTACTGTAGATCAACTAGGTTGCTCGTTCGTTTAAATCCCCTATAATTGATCGCTCGTTAGATAAGAAATTAATCGACTTAACTGAACTACGTTGAAAAATTGAATCTTTAAAAATATTCATTGAACTGACCGATGGTTTAGCATAATATTGAGGTATCGTTAAACATCGTGATCAACAAAAACATTGGGAAGTATCAAGGTATCGCCTTCAAAAATTCACCGATGTTCGATACATCGATAGTTTTTTATTTCCCTACCCTGGGCCCAAAGGTTTTGGTTCAAATCTTGATACAATTAATAGCAAATAATTTGTTCTATTTTGTCTTGTTTTTCTGCATAAATGTTACAATTCTGGACAGTAATAATAACTCGAACTTTGGATTATGATTTCATTATTATTTTCAAGACTATTTTAAAATTAACATGAATATATTAAATATCCATGCTGAACCGGTTCAGATGTGGTTTTATCGCTTAAGTAGTTTAATCTTTCGCCCACTGAAATTGAAGCACATACCGAAACAATAGTTTTAACACAACTTTGCGCCGCGAGCCGCAACTATCCCAAAAACTTATTATAGCCATATTTTATAAAGGCTTCCTTCGGTTGTAATTGTTGTTTCGTACTTTAAAATGTATATGTATATGTATATTAGTATAATATTTACAGTTGTTAGTATAATATTTGTTGTTGTTTTTGTTTAAGGCCACGCAATGCTTTTCGGGCTATTTTCATTTAATTTGAATTCCTGCGGTGGCTTCAGCGAATTTTTGGTTAATTTTATGGAATTTCTTGCGAACGAGTCTGAATTTTTGTTTAGTTTTCATATTACAAGAAGTGTGTAACAATTTGTGAAATTCAATCGACAAAATAGACAACGGAAATTGACTAAAAATCACAAACAAAAGTTGAAAGTATTCTAAAGTTTGATTTAAAGAACGAACTATTGGTTAATTTGCGAATAAACTTTCATTTTAAACTTTTATTTTAAAGCTTCTAATGTGATTTCGAATAAACTTATAAAAATGTGAATTCAAAGGTTTTTTACTTGCATTTAAATACATTCTCTTACAGATTTTGTAATTGCTTAAGATTTCTTGACAGTTTAAGCAGATTTAATCTTGCCAAAGAAAATATACACAAAATATGTATGTATGTAATACTTATATGCATGTGTGAGAAGTGTGCGTGTATATGTTATTTATGCTAAGAACGTGACTGGAAATATGAAATGCAGCAAATGTGTTTACTCAAATGAAGTAAGTGAGAATTGACAAATGCAGTCCAGGGGGGTGTCGGACGAGATAGGGTAAGGGAAATAGGGAATGAGAGACAGGAAACGGCGTGGAGATTGCTTAGAGGAATGAAAGCGGAAGTCTTTGCAGTGGGTCACCCGAGGTTAAGGCATATGAAAAATGCTCAAAAATTGGCATTTTCTCTAATCCTTCGGATGTCACATACATAAACATTGCTATACATATTATTGTGTGTGTGTGTGTGTTAGTGTTAGTATATGGTACAAGTCGTATGTCAAATTCAATGCGAGTGTGACAAAGTGACGTGCAGCAACTGCGGCGCCAAGAACTCGACAATGGATGGAACCCCTTCTTGTCATCCCTCCAAACACCCTTTCCACGGACGTCGTTCACTCCGCTGACCTTATAAGAATGTACGATTTTTCTTCATTTGATGAAATGAAATACAATTTCTCAACGAGAGCAAAAACTTGGTTGCAATTGCAATTTTCTTCTTGGCTCACAAAATGCGAGTTGCTTCCTTGGATATTGACATTTTTATAAGTCAATATATATCCTGAAATTGCAACAGGACTCGTTCAGAAGCCATTGAATTGCCACTGGCTTTAGCTATTCAAGCAAAAACTTTCCCAATACATGTTTAAACTTTCTTCGTTTTTTTGTTTATTGTTGTTCTGTTTCGAAATTAATTTATTCGCACAATACTGCAAGAGACATAAATATCATTGATAATGCAAAAGTTTTCTGGCTTTCAATTAAACGTTGATTGACCTACCCAACCCATAAACTTCTGTCAACTAATGCCAGATCTTCACGTCAATCCCCCAAGCTTTTAAACTTGAGATATCTCTTAACTATACCGAAATTTCTAGTGGTTTCGTAACTGTAATGTCATTTTTACACCAGATGGACATAAATTCACTTTTTTATTCACAATGAAGATGAACGATTTAAGTGAACCGTCTGCGACGTGTCGCAGCTTATATTAAAAAGTTAAGGTAGATATTAAAGTTAATGTGAAAATTAATAATTGGAGCAAGTTGTTGATAGGTTTTCGCTTAAGACTAAAGGCCAAGGTAGTGCTGCAACCTGGCCAACTGCACCTGCTGCTGCTGCTGCTGCTGCCGCCGCTGCCATTTGTCGCCTGCAATTACTTTGATTAATAGCGGTTTGGCATCCCATGGAAATGCGCCTGTAGCTACGCGGACAACCTATAGACAAGGGATGGGCAGGGGTCAAGTGGAGTAAACAGTGGAAGAAGTTTGCCAACTTTTGCAAATGAAAACTGCAAACGCAAATGAAATTAGTCGAAACTATTTTGCCATACGCTATGCTGCACATTCCTGGCCATCGGGATAGGAAGATTCGTTAAAGTCAAGTTCGTGACGCGCGTATTTCTAATTAGATTAGGACAGTGCCTACCAGACACGCCCACTTGTCGGACTTGTCCGTGTCCATCTGATTGCCATTTGGTTACGCAAGTGCTCGACGTTGTTGTTGTTATCGTTTCTTTTTTTTCTTCTTCTAATTTTAATTGAAAAAATTCTTCAATTTTGCCATTTATCTGACGGCTGGGCGCAGACGTATAAATGTAATTAGCCACGTTATCTTGCTCTCACTTGTGTGTGTTTGTGTGTTATGTCAACTTTTCAATTTTAGAGTCATAAAAATGCAATTTGCCAGCCAATTTTGCAATTAATTTTAAGTGTTGCATAAGCTCAGGCGCCGCGCCTAAATGCCAATCGTTTTTCTTTCATTCTCCTTCTGTCATTCCCTTTCGGTATGCGTGTTGTAACAACTTTAATTAAAATGGCCGTCTGACATTGACTTAATGAACAACTGTGCAAATGATGCGCTCTTTAAGGCGCCAGCTTTCTATACCCAGTTATTCGCTTTGCGTTTCTCTTTTCTCTTTCAGCTAATTTTAGAGCAGCATCAAAGCCTTGTCTTGCTTCTCATGTGCGTTTTGTGCCAGCGAAATGACGATAATTAATCATATCCTTTGTGGTAACACTGTCAGAGCCAAGCATTCCCCCCTCCCCCCATCACCTTTTTTACTGTAATCCAAGTTGCGTTTTACGCGAGCCAAAGCAAAATCAGCGCGCAATTTCTCTACTCATTATGACCAGTGGTCGCCGATATACCCTTTAACTATAGATTGGCTAAGGCTATTACGAATTCTTGATCAAATATGTAACACCTTGATAAAGTCTTGTATGATTCTAAGAATATGTACCTTATATATTAGGATAAAAACATTAAAAATTGATTGATTTCCGGATAGATTATATAAATTAACATTTCAAATGTGTAGCTATTTTATAGTAAAATACGGTGCAAGTGTCTTTAGTGCAACATTTTCTAATTAACTAGCCAATTATTTATATATAATGTTTTTTATTTATTTATATTTGTATTTATGTGTAAATATTTATGCATAAGTTTACCATATGTTTATGTAAATGCATAAACACGAAATAGAACGAGATAGATTGTATTTTATATTTAATAATTCCCATTTGCGATTTATAGCCAGCAAAAACAAATAAAACCAGTCGGAAAGGCTCCAGTCGAAATCGACTATGAGAGACCCTTTACTTATTCTTCAAAATGGAAATTAGAGTAACACTAATAGTTCCCATAAGGCGTTGTGACGTCAATATGCTCTTCTTCTTTCTTTGGCCCGACACTGAGTAATATTGTGTTTTGAATAACTTTCGAGTTTATTATCCGAACCCCATTCTGTGTACCAAAATTCAAGGCTCCATTTTTAAAATTGACCATTATATGAGATTTAAAGTTTTTTCTTGAATACCTTCCGAGATTAATATCCGATCGCGATGCAATTTTCAGGATACGTTGGGACCCTGATCTTCTTCCTGTGTGCCAAAATTCAGGACTCTAGCTTCGTTTTATGGGATTTCAAAAATTTTGTTTTCAATTTACGGAGGCGGAAGGGGGCGTGTCAAAATTTTAAGATAGACTTGATCTGCTTAGCCCAATACGAACCACCATACCAAATTTTGTGACTCTAGCTCTTATAGTCTCTGAGATCTAGGCGCTCATACAGGCAGACGGACAGACGGACAGACGGACAGACGGACGGACGGACAGACGGACATGGCTATATCGACTCGGCTGGTGATACTGATCAAGAATATATATACTTTATGGGGTCTGCCGGACTTCCCGTCGTGTAAAATCTGCAAGCTTAACAGTTTAACAATTTTGAATCCACAATGATAACTCAGTCAGTTCGTCTGGACTAAGAGATTTATATATATATATATATATATATATAGATAAGAATAAGTCTAGTAGGGCATTCAACTGTCATCATGTCAATTATAGCAGTTTTTTCACTTATATTTTTTTTAGCGTTACTCTTTGTGTTGTACCACGAGCAACGTCAGTTGGTTGTTTAATTTAATTAGAATCCGCAACTGTAGTGAACTTGGCGTAAATGATTGCTATGGAATGATTTGGCCAATTCAGTAATCATTCCGTAACCAGTTTGTCATTTTCACTTGCACTTGCTTCCTGCTACACTCCGTGCGAGGCAGGACAAAAAGCTAATAGCAAATTTCTTAACTAATTATTCCACACATCACAAAAGCAAATAGCTAAGCTCCTTTTTCAAATATGTTCATATATGATTTATGATAAAAAGCTAATAGAATTGCTCTTAAATATACCAAACATATCTATCTGAGAACGACGACAAAAAGCAAATAGTTAAGCTCTCATTTCAAACATTTTCCAATAAGAAATGATTTATGACAAAAAGCTAATTGCAAACATAGTATTTATGTGAGAAGTATGACAAATAGTTAACAGCTAGCCAACTACAATGAATGTTAGAATGTTGTTTCAACTATGCAAATGTATAATCTGCCGATCATCATTCATCTTACTTAGCGTACATCGTGCGTAGCAGGGCAAAGAACTTGTAGGAAAGTTGCAGCAACTGCAATGGAAACATATTTGTTAAAGGATGTACAGTCCCGGATCAGATACAACTTACATCCGTGACGGTTATCAGTGATACACTTAGAAATATTGTAGCCTTCAGATAGCTGGGACGTTGTGCGCGTCTGATGATCATTACCAGCATTTTGCGATAGGATAGTTCGCCATCAAACCAATCGTGATTATAAACAGCCTGACCGATTTGTTCACTCTGCAATAAAGAACGTTATTTTATTGACTATGACTTGGAGGCATTACTCACTGCATTAATCAGGCGCTGCGCGTAGGAACCAATCATGAATACCTGCACCATGGAACAAAAGAGGAAAAGCGCTATCATAGCCAGATTGTCAATGTTGCCACCAATGGTAATTTGAAAGATCATAAAGCAAATGATAAACGAGGAGCTGCCAAAGTTGCAGAGTAGGGGAATACCAAATATTTGGTTAATGTCCTCGCTGAGTTGAAGCAGTCGCTGATGGTAAATGATACCCTTCCGTAGGAAGCCTAAATCCTCCTCAGGTGGAAGCTGACCTGCCACATGCTGTTCGATCTGTGTGGCCAGACGTTTAAAGTGCATGACCAGTAGTGTGACCAGGGCACACATAAACATATCCGCTGCCAGTTGACCGGATACACAGCTCTGTCCAGCCAAATTCTGTGAGATGTACATCAAATAGTAGGTCCAATTGGTCGACCAGTCCCAAGGTGTCCAACAATAATAGGGCAGCATGCGCTTAAATGTTCGTATTCCTAGCCAATAATCATAGATCAGATAGTAGACGGCCCAGTACAAATTGTAGGTCCAAATAAGCACCAGATGCATGGAAAAATAGAAGATACTAACGTATCTATAGCTACGCAGATACTCATCCATCATATATTCCGCCTGCTGTCGTGCGCTTGTCGGATGCAGTTCTTCCAGATGGGCGACAACTCGCGTAATTTGTGATCTCTGATACCAGATGTGACGAATCTTTATAACTCCAATTAAAACATATCCTATGAAACAGAGGTTCATGGTGGCTTCCAGAAAGTTGTTAGCGCTGGCAAAGGCCAGAACCACATAGATCAGCTCCGAAATGAGCACAAAATTCAGATTGACTACCTGACAGAAGAAATAACCGTTCAACAGGATCCTAGTCCATTTATGAATTTCTGAATTACGATTATTATAACTTTCCTTACTCTCGTAGGCCACCATGCCAATGGATAAGTAAAATACGTTCACATAACGAAAAAACCTATCCAACGATATGGTCTTGCTAGTTGTCACAATGGTCTTCGAGTGTTTCCCGAATTTCCAGACCATTTTCGTATTGTAGCTCTGTAGCTTGTTCATTGTATTGTGCGGCTTGAGAAGCTTTTATAGCTGCCACGACGATTTGATAATTGACAGTTATAGAGCATAGCCACGCCCACTTGATTAGGCACGCCCAAGAATCTCTCAATTAGCATTGGTCCTGTGAACAGTAACAGTTGGCTATTTGGCCTTGTGGGCGTGTCTAATTGTGTCTAAGTCGAAATAAATTAGCCACTAGCAAATCGATGACATCCTCAATTAGTTAAGTGGACAGCGGTTAATCGAGTAAATGTGCTCGCATTCAAGCCTACAACTGAATGACAATGAATGCATATGAATTGGTAATTCACAGCGAAATAGTTTAAGTTTCCATATATAAAGTGAATTTACTAAGTACAACATTTAATGGTAATTATAGTTACCAAAACATAGTAAAATACGAAATATTTATTCTTCAATAAATTATAAAGATCCTTTTTGAGATTACTTTCAAAGTTCTCTCAAAGGTACAAGGTACAACAAACCTTATATTAAATGCAATCGATTTAAATTAATAACTGAATTATGTAGTTGACTCCTTATTAGGTCAGCTCTCTTTGTTGAAGCTAAGACTTGCTTTGACCTTCTTGATCCTTTTCATCTCCTTTTTTCTTGCATCTAAGTTTTTTTCTGCCTCAACAGCAGTAAAAACTTTGAACAATTGCATTGTGCTGTCAGTTATCTAAGTATTTGTTTGTCCACTTGCCCTGTGACAACATTGCCTTATGTCCAAACGCTGTTGGCTGTTCCTGATATCCCACTTCATAAGTCAAAGCACAAGTAAAGGCAAAAGAAAAAGTCAAAGTCGTTGAGAAAGACAAGGCCAAAGATTCTACTGCATATAAATGTCACTTGCATTGCCCTTTTACCTGATACCCTGTAAACAAAAAAAGAGAAATAATATCAAAAAGCCTACGGCGTTTTGTCTTTATTTACTGCTTTCTTTCTAGCCATATTTGTAGGCGCCAGGAATTGCTGCATACAAATGTCACTTGCAATGCCCTTTCAGCTGATACCCTGTATCGATAGAGAAGAGTGAAAGGTTATGACAGAGTCAAAAATATCATTAAACGGTATTTCAAAGTCTACTGAGACTTGCGTATCTTCTTGAACTATGATCTGGGTGAATTTATGATTCAAAAACTTTAAATTCTTACCTGTTCGCAATATCACCTTTGATTAATTTTATTAAGTGCATATATAAGTAGAAGGTAGCCCCTAGTGATCGCACTATTAAATAGCGCCGTTTTAATTGTTTTTACATAGTTTTTGTTGTCAGTCCTTCGTGCTAGGTAAATTCCTGAGTGAACTAATTTAATTGTATCTTAGATTCACTGGAGTTGACCTAATTTTAAAGCTTTAACACATTTATTATTATTGTCTTGTTTTCTATATCTGTATGTGTGTGGTTGTGTATGTGTGTGAATTCTTCGTTAATTAAGTGCAATTGGGGTATTTTTTATTACCATATTACCATTTGAGAATTATTTTCAAATGCAATTAGAATTTTAAAGTTCTGCATTTCTCATCAGGCGCATGAATAAATATTAAATGTGAATATGTGTATAGACGATACTTACGTTTGTATTAATAATCAAAATGTTGAACACATTTCGGCCAAACGTTGGCTTTTCAACTGTTGTCGTTATAAAGCCTAATGCAAGGAAAGATCCAAAAGGTTTGTGTATTCTTATGAATAACAATTGTCGTTGATAATCAAAAAGGCAGAATAAACATTATGACAAACACGTAGAAACATGGAAAAAGGTAAACAGTAGACGAATTGAAAAACTGTGAATAAAGAACAGACTAATATTTTTTTAGACCCTTTACTTTAAAAAAGTAAAACGGGTCTATTAAGTTTGTCAAAAAAAAAATGTGCGTAACAGGTCGAAGGAAGTCCGGCAGACCCCATAAAGTATATATATTCTTGATCAGCATCACCAGCCGAGTCGATATAGCCATGTCCGTCTGTCCGTCTGTCCGTCTGTGCTGGCGTATGAGCGCCTAGTTTTACATATTTCCATAAAATATTGGTATGTTAAAAATGTCAATATATTTATTATATTACAGACTTTCATATATAATATTCTGTCAGTGGAATTCTGTTTTCTTTTATATGAAGTGTTGCTAAAACTATCCACGTTCTCTTATCCAATTATTATACTTACTAATGAAATGCTAACATGAGTTCTAATAATATATATATATCTGACCCCCACTGATAATTTTAGCTGTTCGCATTTAAATTAATCAATTGCTTAAAATAGAGAATATAATTTATATGTTCGTAGCTGTCATCTTTCCACTTGTAATAAACATTTGAACAAAGTTGTAGTACTTGTTCTAGCCTAGAAGTTAATGTTACTTAGTAGATAGATTATTTAAAATGTTCCTTTAATGACTTGGTTACTTTACCAACACAGTAAAATATCTAAGAACTATTTAAGAATAAAGTTCACTTTAATTTTCAAAAGATAACTTAAAAAAAATCTTGCCTAGTTTTTGGCCGACTTGAATTTATCTTGAGCAGGCTTAAACTGGATTTTTCCTCTACAGGAAAAAAAATCAAAGTAATTACCAATAAACCTTCATTCATGTTTTTTCTCATTTTTGTTGGTCGGAAACCCACAAAAACAAAGTATCATAACTGGAAATGTATGTGTGTTGTTTCATATTATCAAAAACAAACTTATGACAGGGGTGAGAATGGGTGAAAAAGGGGGTTTTTGCGGGGAACAATCTTGTTTTGGCTACTGGCAATTTTGAATGTGTGCCAAATGTTGTTTGTTGTTATTATTGTTGTTGGCTTTGCTGTAATTGTTACACCAAACAGTGAAATGTGCAATGATAACGCCGCACTGTCTATGTCTATTTCCATGTGTGTATATGTTGGCCCACATTTTCGGCCATGCAATTGTGTATGTGTGCTTTCATATCTAAGCAAACATTGCCTGATGCCAGAAGCTGGCATTGGGCCATTTCAGTTGGTGGCATAGTCTCTTAAAGCTGCGTTACGTTGAGCTTCTCAATTAACTAAAGTTGCTTTAAATATGAACTACGAAATAAAACTGTTGCATACCTTTCGGCACTGACAAGCCAAACAGTTCAGAGCAGTTCGGTTTGCTTGTTTCTTCCTTAATTACAATTGATTACACACTTACATTGCGTGCAATAGTAACTTTTATAACGCACACAGACGCAAACTTCCGCACAGTTCTATAATTGCCGCATTCATTTTGCATAAGAGGCAGCAACACCTGCATAAAGACTGTTTTAACAATTTAAACACGAACACGAACCCCATTTGCCAGCTTTTCGTAAAAGCGACCAACTTTTTTTTTCTGCAGGCGCGAAAAGAGCACAAGCCGAAAGTTTCACATTCGCAGTTTATTGGCATTTTACGTGGTTTACGGAAGAACAAGTTGAATATTCTAGTTGAGAGTATTCAATAAAGAGATACCCTATAAATTCAGGTTAACTCATACTGGGCTCGTAAACTATAACTTCTTCATTCCTATCGTCAAGAACTTCTGTGGATATTAATCAAATATTAGAATATATATTTGATTAATATAGTTTACATATTTCACAATATTTTATTACAAGATTTCTTGAACTTACAGGTCATTTTCCTTTCCAAAGACTATAAGATATAATAGGTTGAAAAAATCTGGAGTCAGTATTCCAATATAAAATAATTTAAATTAATCAAGGAGTTAAGAATCATAGAGTCATAAAGACACCATATTCAACAATTAGTATGATTATTGCAAAAGCACTGAAAACGACGTATAAAATATATTGTACTTCTTTTAAGATTATTAAAAAAGTGTATGTAAGTTGATTATACCTTCAGTTTTAATTTAGTACAGTTACAGGGCATAAGAGCGGACGCACCCAATTTTAAATGCATTTTTCTGGTATTCTACTAATTTTGTTAATATTTGCAATATGTTTGCATGCCGCTGGGTGGCGCAGCAAGGTTTGCATTTGATTTGCCGAACTTGCTGCGTGTGGCGCTTAACTCCGTTCCACCTGCCACAGTCGGTGCCGTTGCTTATCAGCAGGAAAAATGGGTCTACAAAGTTCTCTACTAAATGAAACGCAATTTGAACAGGTTCCGAGTTGCACTTCTTGTCTTCTGTTGTGCCGCAGAAAATAAGGGCGAACTGAGCCTAATAATCTATATTAATTTATGCTTTCCTCTGTCCTTTTCAATTTCTTAACCGGTCGCTTCGTTTTCGATGAAAAGGAAAGAATCAAAAGATTAAACTTTACCACACGTAGATAGCTTCAAACTTTGGCAATGACTTTGGAATTCCTAAGATACAATCAAAGCGGGTAGCAACTGATACAACGGAACAGGAATATTATTAACCCCCCTGCGGCTCAGGATATTAAAATACGTGAATACTGGGATTGAAACAGTGAATGTGTTGTGAATGTGTGTGTATCCGTACGACGGCTTGTATGAGATATCCTGGCTATGTAGGAGACGTGCTTTGACAATGTCTGTAGTATGTTAAGTTGTTGTTTGAAATGGCAAGTTTCAGAAGAATATAAGTACTAGCACTTCAAAAAAATTATGTTCCAAAGAGTTAACTAATAAATAAACAAGAATAAGCGAGTTCAGAACAGATAACTTTAAATTAATTATTATAATATAAATTATAACGTCATTGAACCATTTCAGAAGAAAGCTTGACCGACCCCATTAAGTGAATATGTACATTCTTGATCAGCATCAATGGTCCGTACGTCTGTCCATCTGTCCGTTCGTATGAACGAAAGGAACTAAGAGATGGTAAGAGCCAGAAGCTTGATCTTGGTCTCTCATAATTGAGACCTGCTAATATTTGCAGGTGGATCAACTTTATCTTTAATTTTGGATAGATCAAGAAAAAGCTCAAAGCAAAAGCAGTTTTGTTGCTAGAGACTTGATGTTTGGCACACATGATGAATATTTTGGCGTCGATGTGTTCAGAAAATTTCATTACGATGCCACGCCCCTTTGGACCATAAAAAGAATTTTAATAGAAATACATCGGTAGCGAATTTGTACTGCCACCGGGTATATTATGGTCGGGGTCACAAACTGTTCGGCTTGTTAATCTACAAAATACTGACTAAAGCTTTTTGAAGCAAATGCCGAAATAATTTCAAAATATTCAACTATTCAAAATGTTGAATGCATAATCTAGAGGTAGAAGAGAAAATGATTATTATTTAAATATTAAACAAGTCGGACAGCGGATATAAATGCGAACTATTTCACATCTCATTAGTAGAAGGCCGTAATGAAGTATCTTAAGGCTGTTGAGGACCATCAAAAATGCATACATTAATATCCAATGAGTATATATTTGTCTGAATGTGTGTGTCTGCATGTGTGTGTGTTTGGGAATATGTTGTTATAACGAATCGTACTTTGTATGTATTTATGTAAATAAATAAATAAAATGCACACAAGCCAAATCCTGCGGCATTCACAGTCCAAACAATTGCAATTGATACAAATTTCAGTTCAGCTGTTCAAATAAGAACTTTATACACTGAAATTGTCGTTCTATAATTTCCATTCACTCTAAGGAAAGGATATATTTAAACATCTGGCGAATTGAAGCATATTTTATGGAAAATATACAAATTAACTTAAATGAAGAGTAATTAATTTTAAAAAAATTAAAAACCTAATATCGATAGATTAATATATGTAGATAGATTGTACTCTTAGTTAATTTAACTTAATTTCAACAGTTTAATTGCAATATTTTGTCTTGCAGTGTATAATTTTGTAGTTTGGCATTCGAGGCAAGCTACTTAATATGTCTGTGTGTGAAATTTATTGAAATTAATAAATGTTTCATTATTAACATTATCACTCTGAGGCTCTGCAATTGTGGTTCGGTGTAAGTTAGCTACTTGGGAATTACGCAAGTATATGTGCATATACATACATCACACATACGTAAATTACATTTACATCTACATATACAGACTTATACCCAGATCCGCTTAGTAGGTCTGATTTGATATTAACCATCCCATAAAGTCGTACCGCAGAGTCGTGCATGAACTGTTAGCTTGGTAATTGTCCGGCTAATAGGGTTGTCGCCCTTTGTGATTATTTTATGGGTATTTTGTGTGTGCATAGTTTCACCACACTTGAGGTCAAAAAGTTAATGAATTGCAATTTGATAGATTGATTGTTAAATGTAAGTTGAATGCGAGACAGAAACAAGTTAACTTACCTAAAATAGCAAAATTTAAATCCAAAAGTATCGTGTATTTGCTTAAGTGACATTATTAAGTTCTCTTTCCGAGTTGCAGCATATAATTAACCTAGTTTCGATATTGGGAATGGTAATCATGAAACCAAAACCATTATTTACAAATACTTATACTGCTACTCCTGCTTCCTTTCGAGCTCTCCCTCTATTTGTCTGTGTCTTGTGTTTGTTTGGGGAACAAAAGTGCTCTGGTGTCAATGGCATTAAAATTGGTGTAGTAGAACACCTGAAACTGCACACACCGATAAGCTGGTCTCATGTTCAGCTCAAAGGTTGTGAAATAGTTACACACTCCCCTCTACTTCCTGGCAATGTTCATGTGCAATGCAGTCCTCTGATAAGGCAATGCATTTCAACTCAATTGAATGCATTTGTCATAATTGGTGAGAGTGTGTATAACCCGTTCCCCCCTTTGATTGCCCTTTGCCTTTATCAGCAACTGCAATTGTAACCCGAGCTTTACACACACATACATTTACACTCGCACACCTACACGCAGTAATCGCCGCATACCTGTGTTTGAACACATTAAAGTTAAATTTGATGCAATCCTAATGCCCTAACCAAATTCACCACATGCAACCTCAAGTCTCCATAATTCACCATTCCCTGATATTTTGATCTATATCTGCTTTTGTCACGTTCTTGACTTGTACCTCAATTTTGCGCATTTGCACTGAAAGCCGACGTCATATGTGCCAGATGCGTCATTGTGTGTGTTCTTGCGTGATTTAGTGTGTGTGTGTGTGTGTATATGTGTATGAAGGGTCGCAGTCACTGTGTTTGTCATTGGCATTTTTAATATGCGCATAAATTGGCTGACATTGATGGATCCTAATAGAGTTGCTGCTGCCGTTGCGTCTCACACTCCCCACCTCTCTCACCAGTTGCCACACCATCCATACCTCTTGCTCCTTGTCCGCCACTTGATGCTGCTATTGTTGTTGCAGTTGTAATGTGCAATGAATTTGTAAGCAAGTCATGAATAACGAGCACGTGAGCTGCAAACGCGTCTATTGAGAAACATATACATACAAATGTGTATATACTCGAATGTATATTATATACATTAGAAGCTGTTTATATATGTACATATGCTTGAACTATTGTAATGCTATAAAAAAAAACGAATTCTATCAGTAGTCCTGTTAGCATTAAACAAAGCAAATAAAATTGTATCTTGCAGTGCGTTGAGAATCGATAAGTCAGCAATACTGCAGATTCCCCTAAAATGTCGATAAGATTGCAATTGATTACCTTAAAGGAGTTGTATTATTTTCAAATTAACTGAATGGCAGTTAGGAATAATTAATATTTTTATAATTAGAGATAGATATCTGAAAGCAGAATTTAAGTCAATTTTAGTATAGAAATTGGGAAACTATTAAAATAATAACCAGTAGGGTGCAGTAAGTCAGTACTCTTTGTTATTTTTGGCACGCCAAAAATTTAGTACCCTTGCAGAACCCTGATGCACCGAACTTTCCTATGGCAGCTATATGATACAGTTATCCGATTTAAACCAAATTTGGTCAGAATATTTAAGATTTTAGGACCAAATGCATAATATGTGAGTTAGGCTGAAATGTGTTGAAAAATAAAAAAGTTTGTCATACAAAAGTATGATTTTCGACCGATAGTTCCTATGGCAGCTATATAATACAGTTATCCGATTTAAACCAAATTTGGTGAGGATATTCAAGACAGGACCAAATGTATAATCTGTGAGTTTGGTTGAAATGTGTTGAAAAATAAAGAAGTTTGTCATACAAAAGTATGATTTTCAACCGATAGTTCATATGGCAGCTATATGATGCAGTGATCCGATCCGGCCGGTTCCGACATATGTACTGCCTGTATCAAAAAGACTTATCTGTACCAAGTTTCATCGAGATAGCTCTAAAACTGAGAGACTACTTTGCATAGAAACAGACGGACAGACGGACATGGCTATATCGACTCGGCTGTTGATGCTGATCAAGAATATATATACTTTATATGGTCGGAGATGTCTGCTTTCATGCGTTACACATTTCGTGACAAAATTATACTCCCCTCTGCAAGGGTATAATAATAGTCTATAGAACTTTTCAAAGCAGACCACAATTGAAATTAAATCGTTATAGAGAAAATCGGCCGTAGCTAATATGAGCAACATTTTTGAAATTGAAACATATTTCAGAATGACTAATAGAGATTGAAGTTACGGAATGGTAGTCAAAGCTGGCTTAAATCATAATAAGCACAGGAGTTCTTGGTAAAATGAAGATTTACGCAAACGTCGCATAAATCGGATAAACATTGGTAGGCAGTTATTACGTATAAGAAGCGAAAACAGCTGCCGCACGGTACTTAATTTTTTACAATGCGGTATACGCTTAACGTTACGAGTAGCTATCTTTTATGACATACTTGTGGGCACAGGCACTTAAAGCCATTGTGCTAAGCAGCTTTGACAACAGCCCATGGGGCAAAGCGACACCTATACATATCTTGTTTAAAAACAAGGATAGGGAGAGAATTTTTTGGGCGGATTCGAGGGACGCACTCAATTGGGCCGGAGACAACGACGAGTTCGTCAACCGAGGCGCGATATTTCGAGCGTGAAATGTAAACTTTTGATTGGATTGTGCAGCAAGTGGCGTGTGCGTATACGGCGTATACGTAATGTGTGTTAAAATATTGGTAAAACAGCTGGCAACAATTCTGCGCCTGTGGCCCTGCCACAACTCATTAAAAAGTTTTCTTTTCAAACTGTTTTGATTCGCTCGCTCCCAAACGGTTGCAGCTACTCATGAACGTAACAAATTCCTTTTTGTCGTCATCATCATTGTTGTTGTTGTTGCTGGGCGTTTTAATTAAGCAATCGCCTAACATAAGTCATAGTTATGGCGCCTGGTCTCGGCTGTCAGCTGAACCGAATGCGAAATCAATCAACATCAACTCCTTCTCCCCACGCACAAAATATCTTTGTGCCCCATGAAAACTCGTTTTCATTTCGAACTTGTGCAACGCCGACTGCCTTTTGGTTGCGGCTAACTCGAAATATTTTGCTCTGTCTCTATTATACACTAACTGCGGGTATTTTCAACCTGTTAAATAGATAACAACATTTCTTCTATCTAATAAATGCTAAAAAATCCCTCCAATGATAATGTGAGTGTGGAATTTGAAAGAGATTAGAGTAAGCATACTTTTTGTTTAAGATGTTAGCCAGGGCATCTGGAAATCGGCTGGTTGAAATAATATTTAATATTTGAATATAATTGGCGTGTTGTGTCCACATATCAACTTCGTCTGAACAACACAGACATAAATATTTTATATTGTTTGCAATAGTATAAAAAAATATAGGAGTTCATGTTGTTAAACGTTCATTACATTTTTGAAATTTGTGATATTAATGCGAAAGTGAAAACCGGAACTGGAATATATATTTTGGAATCCTTGACCTATTATATACACAACGATTAATTGTGGTTTTCTGCGGTTTCTCCCGCTTCGAGTAATTTTGCTGTTTATTGTACAATGATAGAATCTTTTTGTGGATTGCAAAGTTTTTCCACTGCATAGCGAAATTTCGCTGTTGATTATCAAAAATCAATTTAGTAATAGTGAATGAAATTTATGGTTCTTTTCCGAGCCATCAGGAAGTTTGAGAAGCACAGACAATCGATCAACACTTCACAAATTTATGCATGCAAATAAAATTGAAATACAAACATTTCATTCTATTTTATTTATTTTTGTTTTCACTTTGGAATTTATTTCATTCAGATAACGGATGTCATACTAATTGTGTGACAGGAAGTTTAATTTCGAATACATTCGTTTGGCAAAAAAGATTTTTATTCAGTTTATAAAAAAAAACAAATTCTTTTAAGCCACACAAAATGATTTTCTAATTTCCCCATGCTATAAAAAGCAAGTTGGATGCGTATTTGATGATGATGTGATGATTGAAAATGTAAACAGTTCAGGGATTTAAAAAAGATATCTCAGCTACTATGTTTGTTACTGTAAATTTAGAAAGTTTTTAGTAATTAATAAAATAAAATTCAATTTAAATATAATTATAATTAAGTTGTAAGATTTAAGTGTATAAGAAATCTTAGTGATATTTATTAAACTTTTATATACAATATTATACCCTTCTTTGCATCTGAACTGTATACAGGATATGAAAAATATGCGGTACTGCAGCAGCAGTGAAACACTCTGACATGACAACAATCAAACAGATAGCATTGGAGCAGAAGAGAAAAAGAGCTAGGGGATTCTGAAAATCATCAGCTGTAATTTACAAGCAAACAGAGTACACATACCACTACAAACACTCAAAGGGGCAGAAGCAAAGAGAAGAAAATACTGTCAGTTATTTTGCTGCGCAATATCGTAGTATGCCACGAAAATAGCGTAACGGTCTCCAAGCGACACACACGCTTTAACAGATACCCATATGCATGTTGTCGAAAGTGAATGGAAATATAGTTTTTTTTTTTTTTTGGGCCAGTTTCTATAAACTAAAGCCGAATAGTCTGGAGCCGGAGACTTTTGTATTCGATTTTACAACAATTTCAGTAGCCCCGCTGGCTGCAGTCACGTGCTCGCGATCATAATAAAATGGAACTTGACAACTGCAATAAAAAGCAGCCGACACGACAGCGGCAGTACAATTGCAGTAAATCGATGACCCTAAAATTGGTATTGCAGCAGCAGCAGCAGAAGTGACTGTGGCAGTGGCATCAGAAGTTGGCATTAGCATCAATGCGCGTAAACAACAAAATGCAGAAATCGCTGGCACCTCCTTTGGGGCAGGATGTGCAGCTGTAGAGCGTGCACAGAAGCATTATTCCGCCGGATGTTGTGTGTTGACTGTGTGTGCTCTGAGTGTGTGTGTGGCAATGGCGAAATTGAGTGGACATGCAACTGACTGGACTGCTGTGGAATGCGGCAACGAACGCAATGCCACATACATTCTCGTATGTACTTCAAAACGGACCATCGAACCATCTTGATTTGCGCTCATAACTGAAACTGCCTCTAAAAGATATCAGAAATAGACTTAAATTTAACTCATGTGCTCACAACAGTTTCTTCCAAGTATGAACATTACATTTCGGTCTTTTTATTTATATTTTATTAATTTATATATTGTATTTGTTAACTATTAGTTTGGCATAGATAACTTTTTCGAATGGGAGTTAATTAGCTCTACAATTTGTAGAGTTTGCTTCAATGTACCTTTTTTTTAATTTGTTGTCTTCACAAAACTTTGTAATCGAATTGAATAGAGTGTTTTAGCTTTAATCTACGTGCCTTCAATTAACTTTTTCTTAAATGAACTCAGAATTGAAACTCTGAATAGCTTTCCCAAACTGAAGTAGAAATATGACAGTTAATTTGCATACAATTTCGAATTTCGAATTGGAGCACATTAAAGTGGTACACGATTTGGAAAGCAGCCTCAAAATGCAGCCTAAAAGTCTGCAACAAATGTTTTTTTCGGTTTGTTGTGCATTGTCGAAACAGCAACAGCAACAGCAACAATATTGACAAAGACAATGCCATAATGCAATGCAGTGAGTGCATGTGCGTATGTGTAAGCGAGTGTGTGAATGCAAACAATTGCAACAACAGACATAACATGCGGAAAAGTGTCAGTGTTTTCTTGGTAGCAGGCGGCAACAGGCAGGCACTCGCCCAGTTGCATAAACACTTATAGAGCCATTTCAGCATAGTCATCTAAAAGCAGTGTCATTCCACATCCAAATGTACACCCTCACATACATCACACACATACGCCCACTCAAGAGGCGCTTGCTCATACGTTATGGCCGCTAATGTATCTGTTTTGTGTGTTCTAACAGGGACGAATGCAAGGACGAGTGTCCCAGTGTCCCAGCACTTTGAACGTTTTGCGAATGAATTGCTGGGCCTTTTCAACAGACAACATTTTCCACTGGTTGCTGGTTTATGACAAAATAAAATTGCTTTGCAATACCGAAGACTTAATACTCTTGCATGGCTATGCGTAAACTTGATTAACGATGTAATTTAAAAAATATAAAAAGAACACAATTTTAGATAACCAGTAATATCGTTAATTTTTATATAAAATAAACTATTAGATTCTAAAATATTTAGAATATAATACTGGGAATACCTAAAAGAAATACCTAATCAAAAACAGAAGATAAAAATGTTACTTAAAATTAAAACGGACTAAAGAGTTTGAGGTAAGATTAATTTGAGTTGGATACGAAGACTCCAAGTTATCAGCACTTTCGTGAAATGGTTTCTGCTATGAGTGATAAACTATACAAATGTAACGATATACATATGTATATATATATTCCTAGATGTAGACATAGAAACTGCCACAGGTGGTTTATGCTAGGTATAAATATATATGTATTTATGTGACAGATAAAGAGGTCGAAATAAAGTAGTAACATAACAAATAATATTTCATAAAAATATCTGACATATATGTAAGTACAATACCAACAGTTAACCGAATCGATTAACAAATATTTGTTTGTGCTGCTGAAGTTGCTTAATTAATGTTGCTTGATAATAGAATCAACATTAATTCGAGTGCAAAATGAAAACAACTTAGTTACATTTATAATAATAAATATTGAACAAGTTCCTTAAATTATTATATGCATTATATCCAACTGAAAGAGTACTTGAGCCATGTACTATTTCACACAGCTTTCATGTCAACTCCGAGCTGGGTTGGCTGGGGGGCCCCATTGATAATCTTCGTTATTCAGGCCAATAATTGATGCTGCGCTGAATGGCCCTGAAAGTCCTTTGACCATTTGGAGACACCTGTTGGCCAATTGCTGTGCCAATTAGCTGAAAAGGCTGCCATAAAAGTGCTGTAGGAGAGAGGAGATTGCTCTATTATTCCCCTTTTAAAGTCACTAAGGCAACAATCTGTTCATTCAATTGCACGTTTGTATCCTAAAGAGACATGAACGCATTGTTTCTATCTTTGCAAGTGGTTGCCAATGGTGTTTGTTGGTGGCACACACACACACACACTTCGTACACGGGTGTACATACATGAAATATTTCGCATAACTTTGTTGGCTGCCGCTGTGTTATCATTTAATTAAGTTTTCTTTAATTAAGTCGACATGTGAAAAACCGCAATGGCAGTCGAAGACCACGTTGAGATGATGTCAGGCGGCTTGGTGGCCATACAAAAGCGCTCCGCATGATGCGGTAACACAAACACAAGTACAAAGCCGACTCGTAGCTACCCTGTAGTATGTAGACATATCCTTAATTCTTGTTAAATATGCAGAATACTTGGATGGCAGGCTAAAATATACGTTTACCAATAATCAAGTTTCTTTCTGGCGAAACAAATCTAAAAATCTATTTAAGTTTCATAGTTATTGATGGATACAGGGTATAATCACAAGATACTTGTTACTACTGTGCGTGTGGCATCTATGCTTAATTATTAAGCGCATGTCTTCGAAACAAATGCATACAACACTTGTACACAAATACATACACACATACCCACACATATGTACGTATGTACATACATGTCAGCATGCATGCATGTTTGCGCGTGTAAATGGCAACATGTCAGCATAGCAAGTAATTTTCGCGCATTTTCCTGTAGCTAAACTTGAAAACACTTGATGAAAGCACAAGTGTCAAACATTTGCAAATCATTTACTGCATTTTCGCAATGGTGGAAAACCATTTTCATAAGTATCGGCGCTTAACTGAACTCTTGAAGTTTCTATGGGTAATTTAAAGAAAATTTAAACAGCTGTTGAAAAGGAAATTGCTTTAATTTAACTTTGCTCTTTCTTTTTCTCTTTTTCTTACAGGATTCACACTTCATTTATCGTTATTTGCTAGACTATGCTCGCAACTCGTTACTGATTGCTCGGCAATCGGTCCTCTATTTACACTACTCGCTACTTTTGCTACTCGATTCACTCGCTAATGGCTAAACTTGTTTCAGCTATCGACACTCACAGCTCTTATTACTCGTTCAACTCGCTACTCGCTGCTCGCTTCTATCGCTACTCGTCATCACTACTCGTCACTTGGTAATCATCACTCTTCACCCTTCATTCTCTGATTTCTACTGACAGATTATTACGGGGAATCTACAAGTCGAAATCTTCGGCATCTGCATCATTTGATCTGTCCTATTTTGGTAATCGAGAGTTGACAAAACCGCTGTCTATTGGTCTTGTGCCAGTGACCCACAAATTTCGTGTCACAATTGTTGTTGCAACTATGGTCAATAATTTTTCGCTCACGTCTTATGTGTGTGTGTGTGAGTTTGCATTTTCATTGTTCATGTTGATGACTCCCTCGTCGACTGTTTTATTTTCGTTCGTTTGCCCATGTGTTGACAGTTCACGCACACAATGCCCATTTATATATTGAACTTTTGCATCCGACGCTCACACACACACACACACAAGCATGCAGCCAGCACACACACACACACAGTCACTGACACGCATTCATGTGAATGGTGCATAGTAATTGCAACATTTGCTGCTTCTGTCGCATGGTCTCAGCTGTGGCAGCTGTTGAAGGTAGTACAATAACAATGGCCGTTGCAACGAATGCAGCTGCAACTACCATTGCCACTGCAGTGGGATATGCAACATGTCCCCCAAGCATTGCAGTTCCTGTGTACTCTCAATTGCCAAGTCAACTCACAGCCGGATGCCGGACAATTGGCCCGGTTATCCTTAAAGATTCAAGGCCCAGTCCAATAATCGATGATTGTTTCGACAATTTACGAGAACAATGTGACATTACAATTGGGGACAAGTTAAAGTTCTCTATAAGACTTTCAACTTGGCTCTAAATGCTTTCGGATTCGCTGAGCTTGTTTAATGAGCAGAGGCGTAAGTGTTGAGCGTGCCACAGCAAAATGTTGCCGGGATTAGAATGTGGCAACAATTGCAGCTGCTCGTTTCGCGATTGTATGCAGTACGCTAATTGTGAATAGCCGAGCACTTTGTGTAATTAAAGAGGAATTCTGTGGAACGGCAGAAAGAGAATGGAAAAGAGGTTTACATTGCCATGCTTTGCCAGTTTTTAATGCTCGTCTAATCCATCTGATATCTAATACTCTAGAAGGGCAGAAATGTGGTATTTTGTATGTGTTGTTTATTTATTCATTATATTTATATTATATTATATTATATTATATTAGATATATATGTGTTTATAATCGACAGATTCGGTTATATAGGATATTTTTTAGCCGATCACAACTTAACATCTCTTATCTGAGTTATGTACTTCATAATGTATTGCAAGCTTTGAAAAGTGGAGGATATATAATTATAATTAAATTATTTTATATATCTTACAAGGATAGCATGTTTCTGAACTGAAAAACTTTAGAATGTATAGCAAGTACTTATTCAAAGCTTGAGTGGATTCTTTAAACTGTGATTAGGGCAACTTTACGTCGAGGAGTTTCCTCTCAGTTATTTTGGTTGTGATTTAAAGAAGGTTTTTCTATCTAAAACAAAACTATTTGAAAAGCATTTAAAAAATTGAGCCACAGAAACGATGTGAAATGCAAAACGACGAACCAAAAACATGCCGCAACATAAAATATTTATGATATTGCGGTTTTTCCTGTTTTTCCGTTGGTTGCAGCAATTTTCGGCAGTCGAAAAAAGTTTGTAATATTTCGGTGTAAACCATTTCAAAGGATGAACCATAAACAATTTTCGCGCAAAGTGTGTTGCGGCATTTGATGTGAAGCAACCACAAATGCTGTTAAATATAATGTTAATGCCACAAGAGACAACTAGAGTTTATTTCGTTTTGCTGTTAAATAATATGCTTATGCTATAATCAGGGGACAGCCACAGATATTGCTGTTAAATTCAATGTTAATGCCATAAAGTAAATCATAGTTTTTTTTTTACATACATATTTATTTATTTTGGGGCAAACATTGAATCAATGTTTAGGTTAGGCACTTAGTTCGTCTTTCAACTTTCGCTCCTGTGGCTGCAACTTTTCTTTAAATGTATATGTTTTTGTGTGTGTGTGCCAAGTTGGCTTTTTGTGGTCAGCACTTTGTGTAGATCTCTTTAGAACTTGCCACATGACACAGAATATAGCAAAGTTCGTGCTGTGCAACATGCGACTTGCCAGATATTTGCACAATTTGATTATATGTTTGTTGTTGTGGGCGTGTGTGAGTGTGTATTTGTGTGTTGGCAAACAATGGCTTATTTGATATGTAGATATATTAAAATTGGTGTGCGTCTTAAGTTGTGCAACAAAATATGTCCAATAAGTGCTCTCAAACTGTCTATTTGAACACTCGGACCATAAAGCAAATTTTGAACAATTTCATAAATGTTTTTCTGTGTGTGTGAACTGGGTAACTTAATACCCTTACGGCAGGATCAAATTCAGAAGAGAAACAAACGTAGTGCATGTATGTAGATGGACTCAGCTTTCTATTTGATGCAAACAGGTGCAAATATGTCTAAGCAGCAAACACACATACTCATATGTACATACTTCTGCCTGTTTCTCACACACACACAGAGACCTGCTGTGGTTTGAAAACTTTTCTCAGGGTTCGTGTCGTCGGCTTAGCCAAAAGCTTTAATGCACTTCACAGTGCAAGAAAAGTTATTTCAAATATATATAGTATATTTATTTATAACACACATATGCCATCGGTCTAAGTGTGTGTGTGTGTGTGTGTGTGTGGATGTGGATGTGGGGGTCAACTTTGAGACAACTGCCAGGGCTTAAGTTCATTTCGGCAAACAAGTTTCTACCTTTTGCACTTTGGTATTAATATTAGCAAAGTGCGTTTGGTCTGCAAGCAGAAAGCGGCTTTTGTTTCAACAAAAGACCAACAAAAAAAATAGAAAAAAAAATATGTTTTGTTTTAGTGCGCCGGACTAAAGGTTACCTAGAGAAGAGAAGTGACGAGAAAAGAAGAGATGAGATCAGATGAGAAGAGAAGAGATAAAATGAGATGAAATTAAATACATTTATATTAATTAAATTAAACATCAATATGGTATTTTTGGCGTAGTACCCAATTTGTACTTGGGCTTATAAGTTTATGCCATTGTCTGTAACAGGCAGAAGGAAGCATCTCCTACCTTTTAAGGTATATACATAGATTCTTGATCAATGTCAACAGTCAATATCAATATTAATATAACCATATCTATTTGACCGTCTGTCTGTTCATTTAAACATCTGTGTCTCGAAGATTATAACAGCTAGAGCAACCAAGTTTGATGTTAATAATCCTATAGAAGTTTTGTATGCCGTTGCAAATCCCGCTACATTAAGAAAATGCAATGTTTAATTCCTCGATCGCCGAATTTGAACTGTGTCTGCAACTACTAAGTCAACGAACCTAATTGCCTATTTTTACACAGCTTAAAATGTAGCTGTTTACATGGAATTCACAACTCTATTTTATTTAATATTTAATTTGGTTTTGATTTAATTGAATTAAACTGCGGGAAAGATTTGGAGACTAGGCACCAACAGCGCAAACTCAACTTTTTTTTTTAAATATTTGTTATTTATCTTATTAGTTTTGTAATAAATTAATTTAAGTACGATGAGCAAAAGAGATAATTAAAAAAAGAAAGAAAAGGAATATGATTAGAAAAAAGTGGAAAATGATATGACTTTTATATGGTATACACACAGCAGGTTTTTTCTTGTTAGTTTCTATTCTAATAATGTAGCTTTTGTTTAACAGAATGAGGTCTAACAAAAGGAATAAATAAAACTGCTTTACAAGAATACTAAAAAAGAGTTCGTTCAGTTAAGGAAATCAAAATTTTCAATTCAAAGCCTCTTTGCCTCTTCGTAAAATTCTACAAAAATATGAAACACATTCATAAATATTTTATAGCTACAGGGTATAATGAAAAAATGGGAAAACTAAACTAAACAATAAGAATGTTTCATAACTATAAAGTTTTTGAGTTTGTTGTATACAAATATTAGTATTAACCATTTTTTGGTAGTTTATAAAAGTTGGAAATCGAGGCATCAAAGAGCAGCTGGTTGTTGCAAAATACACTGGCACCTAAATACTATGTGAAAAGTTTAAAGCGCAAAACTAAAGCGACTGAAAATCGACTGCAAACCGACTCAAAACCGACTTCAAAAACTCAACTGACAGCTGACAGATGAAACAAAAGGCGTGGCGTGCATCAAGACAGGCAACAAGACGCGACGCGCAGCGACAATAAAAAAATGGGAGCGACAAGTGGTAAGAACAACGACAACTGCAATTGCAACTACAACGATGTCTGGCATTTGTATTTAAGCTTTGATTTTGGCTTAGGGGCACGCAGTTGCGACCATAAAGATATTATTTCAACTTCAACACTCAATGAGACGGCATATGCTGGCATGTCACCGTGTGGCAACAACAAAGTTACGCTAATCAAGTAAAACTGCAACATGGCAACATGGCAACATGCAATCAGCGGTTGATTCAATGACTGAATGTCCAGCTATGCATGCCACAGCTGTTAATTAAATATGTGCTGCATGTGCCACAAACACACACACACATAGCTGCAACCTGACGCCTTTAGCTTTCTTAATATGTGTTGGCTTTAAAACTGTATCTGTGTGTGATAAAATGCATGCAATTACGCGTATGTTTTTATTGCTATTTGTGTTGCAATATTTAATTTAGCTCATCAACTGTGCACACACGCACAGGCATGTACGTGTGCTCGTTAAATGCGTGTGTGAGTGTCTGTGTGTATGTGTGGCACGTTAAGTAAACTCATTTTGTATGAAAATCCTCTATATGGAAGCAAAATATTAAAGCTTTACCGACACAGTCTCAGTACGTGTGTGTGTGGGTGTGTAAAATTATTTGATATTAATGCTGGTGATTGTGAGTATCTCTGCGGTAACTCAACTGCTACATTGCAATGTCTTGCTGGCACATGTCGTATACACAATATTGGATTACTCATACGCAACAGCAATGAAATCTTTGTGGCAATTGTAAGCATAATTATGACAGAACAATTTGTCATGTCGCAGCGTGCAGCAGCAGCATCAGCAGTCCATCAATCAATCAATCAATCAATCAATTAATCAATCAATCAATCAATCTTTATTAACTGCTTTGCCACTTGGCACCTAAACGGCGTTCATAAAATTTCCGCGAATACTTCCCTTGACGCACAGTCGTTATCATCTTATTTGACACTGCGTTGCAAGAACAATAAACGTTTTTAATGGGAAACTTGTCAATGATCTGAGCTTATGCTTATGTCACCTGTCATTTGTATGTACATAATATCTACCTGTAATAAAATCCATATTAGAATTTAATCGCGTGTTAAGTCGTAACTAAAATGAGCGCGTTGTTAAAATTTTGTGATGCGAGGCTTTTATTTTACGTATCAATAAATTTATCTGCGCATCAGCAAGGGATGCTTTAGAGAAGACACAGCAGATAGTTTGTTGGGTATTTCCGTGTTTTTTTATCAGGTAAAATTGAATCATTTCCACTTGAAGCGGATAGACGACACTAGAGCAGGAGTTCTTGTCTTTTCGATAGAAACGTTTGCTTCACTTTTGTGCCCTTCTGGGAGTGAAGCGGATAAACTGATTTAAAACATTATGTAAATAATCGTGCTCGTTTGCCTCTCGATGCTATTTTATTTATTGAATTTCCAGGAAAGCCAGTTACAAGTCGTTTCTGAGCTGTGTTTACCTGTGCGCCGGGAATACTCATTGCCAGGCTCATTGAATGCCATTTAAATGGCCATTTGGTCTATTATTGACTCATATTTTGTGAGATGCTCCAGTGCTGTATAGTTGTGATTAATGTCCTTGTCCAGAACACATGCTGCGCCATCGCGACTCATACAGAAAATAATGTCATGCGGCGCCTGCTTAAATTGCCTTTATAGCATTCTTCCTGGCAGCAACAAGTGTGCTTAAAGGCTTTACGATTTAAAGGGTTTCGGCTTAAAAACGTAACATGAATGTAACCCCTCGAAGCCTTTAGGAAGTTCGTTGGCATTGGCCTCTGTCGAAAGTTGTCTGTACTTATGAAATCATTTGGAAAATCTGTTGCCATACTACGTGACTTTGAATTGCCATAATTGCTAGCAGCAGCAGCAAAAGCTAAGAGTCCCAAGTCCTTTTGCCTGCATGATGTGCTGATAGTGTCCTTCATTTGGTGTTGATGTCTTACAGACGCACGCTGTGCCAATAACTCAAATCGGTTCCGATATGAAGTCATAAGTTTGTCCCTGGGGTCCGGCAGCTTCACATTCATTAACTGTTCCTTCCGTTATGACAGCAAGGAAGTAAATGTGTATGACAGTCTATTGGGTACCAGTCGGTTGAACAATTAAATAATTTCCCATTTTCTTGCCAACTAAACCGCAACAAAATGAAGTCGACACAAAGCCAGACCCGTAGTCTCTGTCGTACTCTGGCCTTGGACAGGAATTTTCCGCTCCAGGCAAGGACACTTTTGAAAAGTTTGTTAGCCATTGAATAGTAAACAAATTAAAGACACATCCGCAACGTATCCTGTCAACAATTTCCTCCTTGATTAGAACAATCGAGTTTCAGTTTTACATCGCAGAAACTTTTGAAAGTCCTTTAAGTCTGAGTTAGTTAATAGCTGCATAGAATTACCTCTGAATGAGGCTCATCATGTTATAATGCCATGTTCGAGCTCGGTACCTTGACTGGGCAGCAAATGACAGTGCTTGAACCACAGAAGCTGGCCTCATCAGAGCTGTTTAGCCAGCCAGTCATCTAGCTGGGTCGGCTGGGTCATGTAATTGTCTGTCACACACACACACACACACACACATGCACACTTTAGGCACTTTCACATGTTGATGTTGATGAGGCCAACACCGGATGCTGGTACAGGACATCATTGAGACAAGGACATGGCTGAGAGTCGCACAAATGCAACAGACAACCGACAACCAACGACTGACTCCTCGGCAATGCAGTAGCTGGAAATCTGATCAAAGTAGCTGTTGTTGCAGTTGTTATTCGCCTCGACCTTTGGCCAAGTTCATTGCGTATGGCGTCCAACTTTGGTCAGTCAATCTTTCCGGAAACAATTAGACAGCATTGATTGTGGTCGACCCCTCCTCCTTAGGGGGTTACAATCCAATGTCGTGACAGTTGATTTGCAGAATCGTTTGGCCACTTATTCGCACTAATTGGACTTTAAAGCAAACACTGAGAGATAGATAGAGAGTTTAAAGGCAAAAAGGATTTCAATTAGAACGTGGAATACACTTAATTTTGATGACAATTAGTGATGATTGCAGTCGCTACATAGCCGCATAGCAATTTATCAAAGTGTAGAGTAAAACGTTATAATCACTAAATGACAAAATCAGCAACAAATCACGACAACCAACAAGCCAACAACAAAAGCAACAACAACAACAACAATCAGATATGTCAACAACAAATCAGACAAATTGCATTAAAAATGCTGTGGCACTCGAATGTCTGTTGACGCACAGCTTTAGCTATAGTCTGAGGGTGGTAAAGTATGGGGAGGTTGCTAGGGAGGATAACCACCCTATATTCTCAACGAACTGAGCGATTAGTGTCAGACCAATACAGCTACAAGCGAGTGTCCATTAACCAGTAGCAGGAGCAATGCCAACAGCGGCAAGGACGTCAACAACAAATCAAATCAAATGTACTTTAACACGCTTGAGCTGAGTATTTAACCGATAGCTAAAAAACCAAAACAGCCAGGAGAAGAGAAAAAAGGATGAAATAGCTAGAAACGTTGGCTAGAAGTTTATAGACGGCAACTGGTAAATGGGTAAATGGTCAAATGGAGGGAAATGGCAAATGGCGCTGGGCAAACAAAATAGCGCCTGAGCCTGACAATGAGTGCTCACCGCTTCCGTTTCCGTTTTAAGTGCTTTGAAATTGAGTGGGTTGTGGGTACACTCTTTCTATCATTCCTTCTCTTTCACTCACACTCGTTTTTTCTCACTATTTCTCTACTCCTGCTATAACAATCGGTCCAAGGCAAATCGACGTACTCCATCAAGTGACAACGAGTCGAAGCGAGGCGCCTTGAATTTTGCAACGTTTCGTTAGTTTTGGAACTTACCACACTATCACATAGTGCCTCTCGTTTAAGCGATAAGAGTAGTTCAAATGTTTGAAGACGATTTTAATTTACACTGATCGTTATACCCTGTAATCAATAAACAGTCAAAGCAAGCTAGTAATTCAGGCTACAGTCAGGATGATCTATATATTCTGAGACTATATTAGTTATAGGGTATTTATTAGTCAAGAACTTTTATGTTCACTTTTATTGTCTTCAATCCCCTAGATGTATTAAGGTTATAGACATAAGCAAAGCTGTAGCCGCCTTCGTTAACCCCTTTCAGGACGTAAACTGTCTGAAGTGTTTCCGCCTTCGCACTTGGACTAAATGGATGCCGCACATTTAATTACGTTTAAAACGCCAAGCTATTACGTTAGCTAAGAGGCAAGACAGACTAGACTACGCGACAGGCTTAGTTAAGAGTAACAAATGTTACGTATACGCAATGTTTGGCTGAAAATCGTTTGGAAATTATCGACAAACAGCTGATAGCTGCGTTCTGATGCATTGAAAGAATAAGTCAACCAGAAATTGGTTTCATTTCGCTGGCCGACAAAATAATCAGCATCACAAACACACACACCCAAATACACTCACATATCATGGGGTCATGACGGCGTGAATGCGAAATGCTAGCAGATTTTCGTGCTGCAGCTGATCGGGAGAATACGGGGAGGCTTGTTAAATGGTCATTGGGTAATCTAATAGCCAGTGCTGGCCTCTGGCTAGAACGAGTCCTATATGTGTTCCACATGTGTGTGATTTTGTCCGTTGTGTGTGTGTGTGTGTGTGTGTGTGTGTCTTGCTAATGCAGCATCGCATTTGTTTGCCTCGCTCGGAGGCATAATTTGTGCTTGCATTTCTGCCTCTTCTTTTGCATTTTTATTTATGGCCACGCCCATTGGCGCCCACGAATTAGCAGGCCTCCCACTCGAAAAAAAAACCAACAAATTTATGTGGCTCGCTTAGCGTTGACTGCAAATTTGTCAGTGTCGCACGGGTTTTGGCTAGCGCAGTAAAAAAAAATTGGGCAACATTTTGCTGTCGGCTCGTCATTTGTCCTGTTACCTGGCCATGTGTTTACCGTTACACCCAACAGTCAACACAGTTTACAGTTAGCAGTTAGTCGAGCAGGTAACAATTTATAGGAGCTGCTAATGACTTTAATAATTTTGGTAAATATCAAAGCAGGGTGTGTGCCACAATTTCGTAGCCAATTGTCGAAGTGTCGACATTACGTATACGCTATGCTTTGGCCAGCAGATTGCAGCCAGCTCTCTGACTGGTTGCCTTCGGCCACTTCACAACTCGGAACTTGGCAACGTGGCGAACAGCTGGCAACAAGGCTCAGCCATATGCTATCCACAAATTGTTGGCGCAGCTGCTGTGTAGCTGCCGCAGTCAAGTTGAAAGCTATTAAATTTGCTGCGCAGTGAAAATTTGCTTGAGCTGCTTCATTTATTTCGAATTGCATTTAAAGGCCGGCCAGCCGGTCTTGGCCAGTGTTTTTGGCCACGTTGCTGCATCTATTTCAATTTACTGTGGCCCAATGCCAACTTGTGTAATTTTGCAAGTGCAACTTGCTGGTGCCGTTGCTGCTGCTGCTGCTTGTCCATTCGCCTTTGGATCAACATTTCTCTTTGTCTGGTTTTTGCCAGAGATTTCAACAGTTTTATCAAAAATTTTTAGCCGCCTTCTGTTGCGGTGGCAGCTACTGCTTTGTTTTGTTGTTACCGCTACTGCAATGGCTGCTCTTTAATCCGTTTCCCATTTTCATTTGCCATGCCCTATTTATGTTGCATATCAAGACGTGGCAGGCGGCAGTCATGTGCTTTAGCACTTTCAATGCACTAAACGCAATCGTTAAGCTGATTAATTATACCCTGTAGTTAGCAACTCCTATGAAGAGGGAGAAAACGTTGTAGATCTTTACTTAGAAGAAACAAATAATATTTATAAGTTAAATAGGTTTTAATTAAATAATTCTTTATTTTATATTTATTTCCGACGTCAACTAAAGGTAGTCGACAGAAAAGTAAAGCAAGGTAGTCGAGTTTAATTACAATTTAATTATAAATTATTAAAAATTATATTTAATTATTTAAATTATATGTTTTGAAGTTCAATTGCCAAAGCGTTAGGGTATTTATAAACTGAGTACAGAATAGCTGCATGCTTTTCTCACACAATTTCTCTCTCAAGTAGCTGCCGGGTATAGCTAACCATGGGCAATAAAAAAAGCGATTGACCGCATGGGAAACATGGCCAATCGATAGCCGCGCTGACCTGTAAGTTAGCCAGTGCGTTGCCAATGGCAAAATTGAACAAGGGGATGCTGTGGGAAACATCAGGAGGGAAGCAAGAAATCAAGGAATGCCCAAATGAATTTGGAGCAATTTTCAATTATTGCACAATTGAAGCGTAAATAAGTTGTAAATCATCAATTACCCAAAGAGCAGACACCTACACACACTAGCAACGAGAGGTATGACTCACAACAAGAGTAGCAATAACAACTACAACGAGTGTAGCAACAGTAGCAAATATAACAACTGCAATTGCTGAAAAATCGACAAAGCGGATACGTGTGCTATCGCGCCAAAAAGCTGGCTATAGCATACAAGAAAATAGAGCGAGAGAGACCGAGGGTGAACGAGATGGGTAGAGTAGAAGCATGCCAAGTAGACAATGAAAATTCTATGAAATGAAAAGAAAATGGGCAATCGTAAAAATAGCAACTAACAGCCAAAAAGTAGTTCTCTTACTGTACAATAAGGATTTGAGAGATGGAAGGAGGAGTAACAGAGTGACAGAGACAGCAAGATTGTACGGGACAATGTCGTGAAGTACAACTACAAGCAACAACAGCAACAACAACAACAACAACTGGCTGTACAGATAAGGCAAAAGCAAAGGAAGTGGCTCGAAGCACTGCTACGAGGCTAAGTAGATAGATAGAAATGTGTCCTTGCCGGCTTTTGAAACGGG
This sequence comes from Drosophila histrio, assembly GCA_958299025.2. Classification (NCBI taxonomy): domain Eukaryota; kingdom Metazoa; phylum Arthropoda; class Insecta; order Diptera; family Drosophilidae; genus Drosophila; species Drosophila histrio. The sequence goes on from OY282581.2 coordinate 4,426,644, forward strand.
CAGAGCACGTGATTTATGTGGTAAATAAAAGCAGACACAAATGAGAATCAAAGCGCGCAGATACGGGCACAGATGCAGCTGCAGCTGCAACATGCAGCAGCAGCAGCAGCAGCAGCAGCAGCAGCTATAGCAGCTGCAAGCTCGACAAAGTGCGGTTAAAGCACACATTTAGGCGCACCGACAAAGACAAAGCAAGCAGCTGCTGAAGTGGCAAGGAGGCAAGACACAAAAGCAAGCGACAGAACATGAAATCCGTTGCGACAGTAAGACAGACAGATAGACAGATAGAAATACAGACTGACATACATATAGATCTCGGCTCCAGTTGAGTAAAACTTTTTAATATTATTTCAAGTCTGAAATGAGGGCAATCAGCGGCGCAATTGTCGAGCGGCAAAGCATAACAAAGGAAAGATGCTCTTGGCACGCCGCGTTCTGGCCAAACCAGAAGTGGCAGTTGCTTGCCACACAGCCATGTGGGGCACGGCATGAAGGTAAACACCGCCACCAAAACGAACAAAGACGACGACGACTATGATGTCGACGATGGCGCGACGCTGAAACGGGAATGGGAACGTTTAACCATTGCCAATAACTGGGCAGCAGATGATGCATTCGAGCAGGAAGCAAAAGCAAAGGATAACTTGCAACGCCAGGATACTGGCTGCCAGACGGAGCCTGCTGCTGGCTGCAGGCAGGAAAACAAACAAAAGTATTTCAAACAGCGCTTAAAAGACAAAGAAAAGCAAACGAAACCAAATTATTCCCCAGCCAGCGATCCAGATGGAACGAAAGATGATGATAGGCGGGCTTACAAATTGGTAAACCTTGTAACTTCAATTAGTGGCTAAGGAACTATGAAATGGACGAGCGACAGTCTCTAAAATAAAGTAAAATAAGTTAGAAATAACCTAATCCAATTGCATATCAATTGAGAAGTCTTGAATCTTCAGCATACTAAATAACTTCTAAAGTAAAGGCCGTCGAAAAGAGAAGCCTTTCTGATCTAGAAAGATTTAAATATAAAGCTGAACTTACCAACTTACTCGTATATAATATAAACAGATAGTGAACACTAAAGATAACACATTGGGAGCTTACCAAATGACAAACCTTAGTGCATCAATGCACACAGATACAACTTATCATTAGACATTTCTTGTAACATTAACATTCTTTTAATACTACCAACGAAATAAACATTAAAAAATTTAAATAATTAGATTTAGAAATATCTAGATAAATAAACTTTATAGCTTCATATACGACAGGTGTTTTACCAAAAGATTAAAGCAATTTAAGTAAAGGGAAAATCTGAAAATCGTAGTTCATATACATTTTCAAAAAACTTACTATATTCTATTCTATTCTATTCTCGTATTTCTTTTTTTGCAAACAGTTATACTAATCTCACTTTAAACACATTCAATTAAATACTTTTTCAAATAAAATTGTATTATATACAAAAAAAAGAAAATGATACGATTTTGATCACGTACAATTTCAAAGGTGAATTATTAAAAACTATATACTGCTACACATATTTTTTTGCAAAATTATTAAGTTTTATGCGATTTACATGATATTTATAAAAAACAAACGTGTTTTATAGTTATTGGGAAACTCAAACGGTATCAAAGGTATCAATACCAGGTAAATAGTACATTTTTTATTTTTAAATAATAATTACAATTTACTGATTTTTTATGATATTTATTTTACAAATAGCTAACGTCAGTCAATTTCAAATTCATTTTAATTTTGTTTTTATACCAAACTATATTGCAAACAGTCACACACTGCATTTTGACGAAATCTATCTATATTGAAATATATTTACGTTTTAATTTAAATGAATTTGACAGGCGTCGGAAAGAATCATTTTAATTTTGAGCATGTAATGATGATTTTATTTTTCATTACATGATATGGATTAAAAGAAATAATACTGGAGTTTTATAATAGGATATTAGTTTGTTATCAATCAAATTGTATTCGTAATATCTCGTTTTGGTTGGACTAGAATTATTGATTGCAGTCATGAAGTAAACCCATCCTTGTAAGCAACCGTATTTTCGTATTATATTTATTTAAATGTAATCTGTCCAGCCGTTGTATTCCCAACGGTCTTTCATGGGCCACTCAGAGCATCAAGTGAAGGACGTCGGCGTTTTATCCTGTTTCAATTCCACAGCAACTCTGGCAATGAAACACATGCGCTGCGCCAAGAGAAAACTGAACTTGTACCACTAACCCAGTTAGACTGACGATAGTTCCACAGGATACGTTCCGTGGCATACGCCTAGCTGCAGTTACGAATGCACCCGAGTCCTGTGACGATTACCCGACATGTCCTATTGCCGAAGCCTTAGCCGAATGTTAACAAAGGTCTCAGGTTCGAGCGTGTTTGAAGGTTTGAGCAAAATTCGAGTGTAGAGTGAAGAGAAGGCTCAAGTCTTCCGAATGTTGCGCAATAATATTGCAAACTCAATGTATAAATGTTTATAAACATGCTGTTGCTGTTATCAGCGATACATGGTGCTGTTGTGTGGTCGCTGGAGGTAATGAACCTATAGCTTATCAATGCTGATAAGCAACTGCTGTTCATGAGTCAGTGACGAAGACATTTGAAAGTGGGCTGATTTCCAATATTTAATCTATACTCATTGTAAGTTGAGTAATGAAAGTTGTTTTAATATTTCCACTTTACTTAATCAATAAATAAACCGGTTACACTACGTTAAGTGCTACCATTAATTTATTTGTTTATTTACTTATATATTTACTAGGTTTGTAGAGTGCAAGTGGGAAACACTTTTCACAGCTATCGCATGACGATCGAAGCATCACTGCACTTGGACACAGTCAGCTTAAATCGCTATAGATTTGGCTCCGTGCTAAAGGTTGTGTGTTCTTTTCTTTTTAATTTCTTTATATGGAAGATCAACAAAAGCGAGAGTAAGAGAGAGAGAGAGAAAGAAAGAGATATTGTTCCGCCTATGCTAAATGTTTTGCAGACACTGCACCCTTTCCCCTGCTGCTTTTGATTGTTGAGTATAGCAGCAAGAGCGACAACAATGACTCGCATATCCCTCCCCCTCTGCTTTTGATTGTTTATTAAACCACCAAGAGCCACTGTCCCTATGGCAGCTATATGATATAGTCATCCGATCTCAGAATGTAACAATGAGTAAGAAATACATAATCTATGAGTTTCGTTGAGATAGCTCACAGAACAACAAAGCTCTGTCTCAGCTATGTTGTGTGAAAATTTCAGCTCGATATCTTAACCCGTTTGGGCTACAGCGTGATGTCTCAGTGAACCAGTGAATCGGGACAAAGAGTTTTATACACATATTTATATTTATATATTAATAAATTAATTAAATTATTTATTTATTTCTTTATATAATTACTTATATAATTATTTATTTATTATGTTATTTACTTATTTATTTAAATATTTATTTATGTTTTGTCAAGCCAAAAACAGACACAACATTGAAAATGTAAGTTATAAATAAAACTATAAATTTACAATTTAAGTTTAAAATTAAATATTTATAATGAGTATAAATTAATATTATATTAGGGATCAGTACTCTTCTAACCATAATTATCAGATTGTTGAATGCTATTTGCTTAACCATCTTCAACATGTGCGTACTATATATAATTTTATTTGTGACCCAATTGTGTGTTGGCCTGATGTCGTCTCATTCTATTCCATTTCCATTTTCATATCACATTGACTTATCTCAATGGCCGAAAAAGAGTGACTAAGAAATTTTAATTAAAAAGTGAACAACGCAACAAAAAAAAAACAGAGACAGTGCTAAAATGTCATTTATATCAGCTTTCAGAGGACACTCCTTTGCTGGCTCCTCCAGGCATCCAACAGTAGTTGCCTTCGCTTTCGTCTTCCCCATCGCCTATCACTTAGTGCTTATCTTGCGTTGACATACCTTGTCATTCGGCCTGTCTTCGTAAAAATATCAAATGTAATTTACTGCTGCAATAGGAAAGTTCACAAAAACAAGCAGGATACTATACAAACTCGTATATAGCAGCGGGAGCTATTGCAATTTACTTTTTATTTATTTTTATTTGACAGCTGCAATTCCATTTGCACGAAAGATCATTTTATTTAGATAGCTTTTAAATATACAGTTTAGATTGCATGTATTGCACTTACAGTAATTAATTTAGAAAGTATCATAAATGGTAATATTTACAAGAATTTTATATAAAGTTTATTAAGCAAAATATTTGAATTTACTTAGATAAATAACTTTTCTCAATAAATATCAACAACTAAAGGACTTCAGAAAATCCAATATATAGGATGAAAACAGATATTAATCCTTATTCCTTATGCAATTCTCTTTTTTGGATTTAACGAATATTCATTTGTCTCCTTAGTTTCGAAGCTAAGCTTTGAACTTTAATTGAGTAAATAGTTACAAATTTCTCCTCATATCTTTGACAACAGTTCTGCCATTATTTATTAGGGAGATATAATAAATCGTGCCCCAAATGGGCCTTTAATTACCATTGACCGTATTTGGTAACAATGGTTTTGTTTTCTCTATTTCTAATAATAGTTACTATGATAATATTCATAAATAATAATAGCTTCCAAAATATTAGATTAAATCTTGAATATTTAAGTAAATTCCCTAGTTACTTAACTTATACTAGCGAAAGCTTAGTTGCTTTTAATTGTTTACTACGACCGAACTGTTGTAAGCTGCCATCGAGTGCCAATTTATGCATCAGTCCATAATTTTTCATTGGTTTTCCCCAGTTACGCTGCATGCTGCATGTTGCATGAAGTCGAACTAGGGCGAGTTAATTTATTTGCATAATTTTCTTGTTTACAATTTTGAGTAGCAGCGACAGTGGCAATGGAAGAAGTGAATTGTGATTGACTTAAATGAAGTTACGACTTTGCAACAAGCCCTGAGGCAAAAAGCTAAACGAGGCGCTAAGTGAGTGGCACGAAGAACAGAAGTTGGCATAAGGCCATTTATAATATTCAATTTATATGCATTTTTTTTCTTTCCCTTTGGCTGGCGTTCTCAAAGACAGCAGTGCGAACAACAAACAACGAACAGCAACAACAATTGCAATTGCTAAGCTGATAATTTCACACCCACATAGATATATTTATATTAAGTGAGGGGAGAGGGATAGGGAGCGTCATCTCTTTCATTGCAAATAAAATCTTGGTTGTGATTAATGAGATTTGTCACTTGGTTCATTTGTATTTTCCATGCTGTTGACTTGGCTCAGAGCTGTGCCTGTGTCCAGACCAAGTTGGACTAGTTCTCTGCATATAAATTTCATAAATACTAAGAGAGAGGCTGCAACTGCAGAAACGGCTCTGAAAAGTATGCTACACTTTGTTGTTAGCGAGGTCGGACAGAGCAACAGCAACAGAAGCGACCAATTTGCATTTTCATTATTTTCAGCTCAATTTAAAATGAGAATCAACAAAACAAGCAGTCCCATTTCACTGACTATCTGACTGACTCACTGACTGACTGTCTCACTGACTGGCAGACACAAGATGGCCGTACGAGACTTATTAAAACAGGAAGTATACCCATTCGGAGACATAACGAAGTGGCACATTAAATTTGACCCCGGCCAATAATTCATTTGTAAAGCCCCGGCTCACTGCCCCCCCAGCCAAGGATAATCATCAGGCCAAGGACAGCGTCGCCTTCCGCTCGTTATATTATTTTATTGTTATTTTTCGTATTTTTATTTTTAGTAAAATTTTAAACGCTGCACTTTCGGCTAGCCGGGTGAATTATGTTGGGCAATAAATTTCTATGACATATAAATGTAAATAATTGAGTAGCGCCTAGGCTCGGCGCCATTGTCTGCCATTCCATTTGCATTTCTACAGGATGTGGGGCAGGATGAGCTGGATATGCGTCGGTTTTTCCGCTGTGATGAATGTTCGTTCACTTTCTGGAGGCGCGCATAAAACGCCTTTATGGCCACTTTGGGAGCATGCACAAACATTTAATTGGAACTTTTTGTTTGTTACAATTTTATTTCCGACTGGGCTGTCAAATAATTGCATTAACTATCCTTAACAGACCCTTAGTAATAATATCAAGCTACAATTTGTATTAATATAAAACTAGATTCGTTTACACAACCAATGGGAATTTTGGCAACGCTTGGCTCATGTCTATTTTGAGTCTTTTGATTACATCATGAACTTGACCTTGACTTCCCAATCCGTAGGCATCAAATGGACTGACATTGAAGCGACATAGCCTATAGGCAGAAATAATTGATTTTAATATTTAAAAGATTTAACATACACTTTCACATACCTATTGCCCGAGATATCCATGAGGAACTTATAATAACTGCTGCGCATCGAATTGGGTTCCATTATCGCGCAGTGGAAAAGCAGAGCTGTGCAGGCGGAGTACAAAACCATATTAAAGTAGGGTACTTTCGGCAATACACCCTCTTCTTGGCCCCAATTGTACAGCAGTTGTAGTGTCTTCCACATCACATACATTGAAATGGTGATGTTGGGGAACTGCAGCAGTCCAATCGAACCCAGCAGTCCAGCGGGTATCGCAAAGAAGGCGCTGTCATAACCACACACATGGCGTAGAGCACATGAAATTATCTGAAAATAGTAATCGAGTCCGTAATAGATTGGGTTCTTAGATTTCCAACTTTCATAACCTTAACTGATTTGTTAGGGAAGTCTTACTTCTCTAAACTTAACATTGTTAAGGCTGAGCCAATATCTTTTGGGCAGATTGATTCTATATATTCCTAACTTTATTTAAATTTTACTTATTCTATATAGAGTAACTGTTTAAATTATTCTTGTCTAAGATTGATTAAATTCTCTTAGAGCCCTCAGTATCTGTACTTTTATACTTTTGGCAGCCAAACCTTTTCTGATAGCTGATAGAAATCCCATGAACATGACTTAAACTCATAATTGTTCCTCATCTTATCAGATCATTTGAAATTGAACCGATGTGAAAGAAGACGGTTTGATACATATATTCTATAAATGCATAACTAAAGTCCAGACAGTCTGCTTACCTTGTAGACCAGTGAGATGCTTCCCAAAGCCATTCCCAGCTTTAGGTTACCTTTGTGGAAAATTTGATTTCGCCAGTCCATATTCAGTTTGATCATGTTGGGTATATTTAGCAGCAGTTTGAGACCCACTTGTACTCCAACACCGCCAAGAAAGGGTTTCAATCCCCCCATCAGAGCATAGGTACTGCATCCATGACGATGTGGGCAGCTGGGATGTTTGATACTGCGGAGACGGTCGTAGAGCTGAGCATAGGCGGAGATGCTGGAAAAGTTCAGAGGCTGTTGACTAGAGCTTTGCGTGGTGGACACTGTAGGTTCTTTGAGCGGACCTTGCTCCTCCTTGCCAACGATCACTTGAAGCGCCTTGAACGTGGCATCCTTCAGCTTGGTCTGATGCACTCCAAGTCGATACATATAGAGTAGAGCGGTAATGCTGCAACCAAGCACCAGTACCTGTCCATTGGGTATGGAACGCACAAGTCCACGTGCCTCCAGCATATTCCACAGCGCCTCCGTCGACACGTTTGCCACATAAAGAGCCAACGGTGTGCGTCGCGCTGGACGCTCAATAAACAATGTGATAATGCTGGCGGTAAATGTGGGAATATAGGCAATTGTGCTGAAGTAGAAGCGACCCAGGATCAGGCGGAAAAGGCAAACGCACAGGTTAAATCCATAGGCGTTTGATACCAAGAAAGCTGTTGACTTGAAAATTCCCAGAATTGTGCGTTTTAGGTCCAAGAGCGTGGGAATACGCATCCTAGCGACAAGCGCGAACTGTGATTCAATTAGATAGTTATATTAATTCAGGCGCCTTAATTCATTTCAATTATATAATATATATATTTACATAAGAGTATTGTAAGCATCTTCACTATAGCCTTGCAGAGGGTATTATAATTTTGTTTTCGTATCTTGAACTGGGACTTCAATCTTCCCCAGTTGTGATGTAATTCTCAATTAACCGTAGCACAATTCTCAGAACATTCCCCATAAACGGATCATTGGTGATATTAGCTCCCTTATCATTATTTACTTAATTGTAAGCATTGCATCTTGATCAAATGAGATTCATAAGTTTACTACCATTACCCAAAAAAAAATAAAAAATTGGATAATACATCTATCAAGAACACCCCACTCCCAGTCCCTTAGAATTGCACACTAATGCATACATAAAATGCATATTAAATCGCATACATAATTAAAAGCCGAATGTTTATGGCTTCATATGTGGTTTATCAATAATTTAGTATGGTTTTCACCTATCCTGCGCATTTCATTGCGATCGAATGGTGTAAACAGCAATTATTATTTCTGCGATACATTCTGTATTACCTTAAATTGATCGTCAATTATAAGTACTAAGGTATCTATCATCTGAGTTAAGACGATAGCTAAATGTTATTTATGATCATTGTTTTGGTCTTTGTACTAAATAGTATGTCAGATTATTCCATTAGTGCAGTAAAACTTATCTATAAGTACCTAACGATTGTACGCACAATAATTCAATTTTATTGCAATGATATAGTAGAATTAACGAACTCTAAAATACGTCATACACTTTCATAAAGTAATTCCGTCGATTAGCATTTCCACAGCAACATGTTTAGACCCTGCAATTTAAGGAGTAACAAGGGTCTATTGTGTTTGTCAATAAATGTGCGCATTGGGCCGTAAGAAGTCAGACAGATCCCATAAAGTATATATAGGTCAATATAACCATAGAGTCTGTCTGTCCGTCTGCATGAAAACCTACATCTCAGATACTACAAGAGCTAAACATACCAAACTTGATATGTAGGTTCCTCTATATTCTAAGCAGAACAAGTTGGTTTTACATCGATGGTTTTTTACATCCCTAGTTTGATTGCCTGTGAATGAGACTAACACAGGGTCTCTCACAGCCGAGTATGTTCTTTTGAGCATGAGAGTATAGAAAGCAATGCTATTGTAAATCTATTTTTAAGTAGAAATCTTTCTAGATTAAAAGTTAGCTATGAATTTCTTAATCACTTTGATAATTTTTCTAATTGTAGATACTTGCCAGATAGACCATGGTATAGGTGCGCATGGCAAAGGGAACGGTGCTGAGCAGAATTCCGGCTGAGCTATTAACACAGCTCGAAGTCCAAGGATGTATATAATCCCTGCAACTGCATTTGATGGCTTCTTCCATAAGTTTACTTTGTGATGCCATGTTGTTGTTATGAATTGGATTATATTAAATTATTTTAGTAGCAGGTGTTTTTAGATTATGTCTTAAATTGTGCTGTTAAGATTATCGAACTATGCGCTTTTAAATGATAAGGTTATCGATGGAATGCGTACTGTTCAGCCAAATACTCCGTACAAAGTGCAGTCAAACCGTGCGTTCAGTTTACCCAACGTATAAAAAAAGTCGAAGTTAATGTAATTGTCTATTTAACACGCAGTTCAGTTGAAGCTTAACCTTTTTGCCACAAGTAATAAAACGACGATATTTTTTACGGAGTAACCATGTGGCAGCACACTCCGTACTCGACTAAAACTATTTACTGGAGAGAATTCCAAATTTGTTCTTATCTGTCACGCGAGCTGAACAGTCGAAACATGAGTTTAGTTCTTATCGGAAACTAACACTCCCTTGTTTATCGGTTAGTGCAACTCTTTAAACTCTTTGCTCTTAGCTCAAAACCAGTTAAAGAGTTAAATATCGTTAGTTTCTTTAGTTTTATTAAAAGCTGATACCACAAACAAAATAGTCAATACTAAGTAGATCGTTTATCAGATAATTGGAGCGCAGTGAGTGGACCATAACATAGACTTCACTTACATATAGGCATATATATACACACACATATGGTACATATGGTTTATTGAGAGGCGTATCGAACGCTGGATATGTGCACTTTGAGTGCTGAGAGAATTATTCTAGACACTTTATAAATTTGTTTGTTAGACACGTTTCAGTTTCAGTTGAACCGTTGCTTAGCTCAGGAGGCAAACGAATATGCCGGCAAGCCAGCCTTATCGATGATTTTTAGGCTTTTCAGCATTTCCGTTGTCTGCTGTTGGGTGTTAAGACCGAATACATCAAAGGCGCTCAAGTTGAACTTGTTGAGTCTGAAAATATTTATATGTATAACTACATCTGTTATCTATTGTGCCATATGCGTTGTCACTTGCCTCTCGCCCGATATGGCCTGTAGGAATTTGTAGTAGTTGGGACGCAATGACTGCGCTTCCATAATGCCAACATGGAAAAGCACCGCGGTGAAGAATGCATAGAGATAGAGCATAAAGTGAGGTATACGCGGCACAATGCCTTTATCCTGACCGATGCCGCAGAGTATCTATACAGAAATGGTATGTTAATCTTATAAAATTCTTTCCGGTCACAACTTCCACTCACTTGTATGGCCTTCCACATGACGTACAAGGAGACTGTGTTATCTGGGTACTGGGTGAATGTAATCGAGGCGATCAGACCAGCTGGAATGGCAAAGAAGGCCTCATCTCGATTGAAGCAGTGGCGTAGCAGACATGAGACAGACTGAAATTCAATAAATAAGTTAGCTCTGCAAATAAAAATGTATAGTTAAAGTCTTACCTTATATAGGAATGAAAAGCTACCCATGAAAATGCCCAGTTGTAATGTGCTACGATTAAAGATTTGTTTTCGCCACAGCATGCGGCCTTGTGCTATAGCTTTGAAGTTCATCGCCAGCTTTAATGCCACTTGCAATCCCACGCCGCCCATAAATGGACGTAATCCGCCTAATATGGTATAACTACAACAGCTTGTCTTATGACGGCAGGACGAGTGTTTGCCGCGGATTAAGTTGCTATAGACGTTCACCAAATCAGCGACGGTGGAAAATCGTACAGTTGGACGATGTCGTGAGGGCGCTGGTTGTTCGCCAGAGATGGGCTCTGGAATGGCAATCGGACCAGCCTCCTCTTTTCCTACAAAGATGCGCAATATGTTGAAGATGGAATCTGTTGATGTACCCTTGCGGTACAGATATAGAAGTATCGAAATGCTGGAGCCAAAGATGAGCGTTTGGCCATGTGGAATGGAACGCACCCAGTTTCGTGACTCGGCCATCTTCCAGAGTGCTTCGGTGGCCACATTGGCAACATAAAGTGTCAGCAGTGGACGGCGCGCTGGGCGCTCGACTAGAATGGCTGTGAGCGAAGATAGGAATGAGGGCACAAAGGCCACTGTGCCGAAGTAATAGCGCCCCAGCAGATTGCGGATCAGGCAGTTATATAGGATGAATGTGTAGGCATTGGTCACCAGAAACGCTGTAGACTGCATTATCCCGAGCAGAGTGCGCTTTAAATCCTCCAGCGTTGGCACACGATGGCGCATGAGTAGCGAAAAGGCGTAAACAATCGTATAGACACGTAGGCAGTAGGGCGTGGCCGATAACAATATGCCAGCAGTGGCATTCACACACTTATTCGTCCATGGATGCTGAAATTCCTGACAGGTTACGCACAGCGGATCAAGAAGTTTGCTTTGAACAGTCATTATCTATTGTGAAGAGATTTATTGATTAAGTATGCCTGGGTCTGGGCCAAGGTCATGGCCAGAGCCAGAAGTCAACAGTTTGGCTTTTAATCTTATCAATGTGTGTACTCGTTTCTATGCGTTTACACCTTATCAGATTTTGCACTTTTGCTTTTAATAGCTCCAATGTTAAGCAATGTTTTAGATTGAAAAATCGGATTTAGATAAATTTAGATATCTACATATTTACACACGTGTTTAGTTATGAATTTAATTAATATGCAGTGGCTTAGGGCATTGGACTATCTATAAGCAAGTCTACAAAGGCAAACAACGCTGATAATAAATTATTTACGCGCTTTAATTCGACTTGTTTATCTGCTCTTTGTGATGGATGAGCTGTTGCTGTATAATTGTACTTACGCTTAATTACTATTCAATAGAATGTAGTTTTATAGCAGTTGTGCGATTAAGTGCAATTTGTTTTATATAGAACTCTGAGAAAAATAATATGTTTATTATACGTCGAAATTATTGACAGCTTACTACGTCTACTATACATATAGTGTATGTCAAATGAATTGCTATGTGCTGATACTGCTACTGTGTCCCTATCCAATTCCCACATCAAAACGTAAACAAAACAATTGAAACAGCTGTCGTCAGTGTGACCGTGCTTAATTTGGTGAATTTTACCAACAAAGCAGCCTTTGAACCCGTCGTCAACAAAAACGGATGATTTATAATTCCGATTTATTGCGACAATAAATTTGCAAACGAATTGGCTGTTGTTTTGCTTATGTAATTTAAGATAAGTGTATTATAAATAAAAATGCAATTTTGTCGATAACTGTTGCTGTCGCCTACGATTTCATAATATAATAATGAATATTTAAACGGATTATAATTTAAAAATGTTGTTTTATTGAACAATATAAATATAAGTATTAATTAATTTTAGGTGCAATATATTTCACTGTCTGTAAGTGTATTTACATTCGGCATCGCCACCAATTTAGTTATCGTTTTCTTCAACCGAATATCGATAGACTTTATTACGATATTTGTTGCCGTGCTGGTGTCGTAGCAGTTAGCTTCTGACTTTGAGCAATAGCATGGCGCAGAACAACTAATTTTTCAATCTTTCATTTTCATTGTTTAAAAAAAAATTAAAATCATTCTCTCTTTTATCTGTTCAAATGGAATATAAAAGCGGTAAAGTTTTTTTTAAATAAATTAAATTAAATTAAATTAAACAAAATAAGGGTTCATAACGGCTTGGATTGGCCTTGGCAGTGAATATCAAAATATTACCATATTGTTTGTTAAAGGGGGATAGGAAATTACTTGTGTGGGTGGTGCTAATACCTTTACCTCTGCCTTGACTTACTTGCCAATGCGCTTAAGTTGTAGTTCCATTCCGAATGTGGCAGAGAAGATGCTTAACTCTCGCTTGTCTTTGCGTTTGCTTAGCTGCTGTTGTTTTTGTTTAGCTGCTTAAGAAAATTGCGGTTGCTTTTGGGAATTATGTAGAGGGTAGGTTTCCATGGGCAACATGCCCATTAGAGTTGGAGAGTGCGAATGAAATTCAAGGAAACTTTGATATCATGGCACCCACTTAATTTACCATACCTGATACAAGATCTTGTGAATAAATCTTTGCTTTTGACATGCCACTTGGCGCTAAATACGCACTTGAAGTTAATAGCATCCCAGCCTGGAGATGGAGGGGTATGAGTATGAGTTTTGCCTCAATTGTACCAAAGGCCACAGAAACGTGCAGCTACGGGATGTTGGCCAACAATCGAATCCTAACAGGTTGCAGCAGATTAGTTGTAATTGTTGGAATGTGGGCTTAAGAATGAACGTGTGTATCAGCTAGAACTATGATGTTTATTCTAAAAAGATTATAGTGTAATTTCAGAATGCCCTTCTTTTAAACAGATTATAATAGTTTGGAAAGTGAAAATTGTTTTTTCTTTAGTTGGATTATTTATTTCTATTACTTTCTAGTACAACAATTAATGTACTTATCACAAACAGAAATTAAATTTGTTCTACGTATTATCATGCTTAAACTATGTCATACAATTTTTAAAAAAATATTTATATTTTTATCGATTTATTTTTTACATTAATTACTTTAGTTCTTATGTGTAATTATTATGTTTTGGTTTTTACATTTAACATATAGCACCGATATTCTAAGTTAGGCTCATATATGCTATTAATACAATAATTTATATGTTAACCCCTTCTGATATTATATATATAACAGCCTATATTATTAAATTATACATTTAATTTGTGAGGTGAGACAGTATAAAAGTTTCCTATAATTTGAATAACTGAAGCTACGAATAAAGTATGTTTTTGATATAATTAGTATTACAGTTGAGTATAAATCGTCTAAAATTTGGATTGTTTTTACACTTGGGATTGACATTGGGATTGCAATTGCTTATTACAATATATTAACACTTAGACGGATTGAGTGATAACATAGTCCATTGCAACGTGAAACGGCCCAATTGTCATTACTTAACAATTCCACATTACATATTACATACTGAAATATTCCATCTGTAGGACAACTTACATACGTTTGGACATCATCAGCTTTAATATGCATATAACTATTTGAGGCCATTTATATATATTGAAAACAGTAGTTAGCCAAGGACAGAATCGTGTGGCAATCCACGTTTCCGGATCAAAGACTCAACGGACTCACTATTAGTTATCTCAGACTGACAGTATCTATTTATAAATTAAATAATTAGAAATTTTAGTACATAAAATATCGTGAATTACCGTGACAAATGTGTTTGTGATGATGTCCAAAAATGTTAATGATGTCACATAAGATTGTCCATTTGGTGACTAAGGTTCTGTATCTCTAAAATTAAAGATTGAGTTTAAGACAGTAGGAAACCCTGTGCAGGTCTTCAAAGACAAGTATTTTCATTATAATAGGATTTAAATATATCGCTTGAAGTCGATTTTTGCTTGTATCGAGTGTAAGTAGCTTGCGATAGTCTGGCAGCACTGGACTGCAGCTGTTGATTGTTTTTGTTTGGCGCCATAGTGCCACGCGTCTTTTCTTTTGTTATATCGTCGCGCTGCGCTGCGACGCATCTGCTGCGTTGATCCGATTGTACTGAAATTTGTAGCACACATTGAGAGCAGGATACTTACCATGTGTGCCAAATCTCAAGTCTCTAGCTATAAAACTGCTCTAGTTATCAGCTTTTTCGAGTTATGGGCAAAGGGGGCGTAACATCACGATGAAATTTTCAGGACACATAAGCTTTTTATCATGTGTGCCAAATCTCAAGTCTCTAGCTTTAACATTGCTTATGTTATGGTGATTTTTCTATCGATATCGAAAATTGAAAATAAACTTGATCTGCGTATGGTATTCAGGAACCTACATTTGAAGTCTCTAGCTCTTATAATTGCTGAGATCACAGACGAACGGACGGAGTGACAGATGCACAGACAGACGGACAGGTGTCGATTGACTCGGCTATTGATATTGATGCAGAATATATATACTTTATAGGGTCGGAGATGCCTCCTTCTGCCTGTTACATACATTCACACAAATTCATTATACCGCTTTTGCCCATTTGCACAGGGTATAACAATCGGGACCCCGACCGTAATAGTTATACACTTTGGCTCTACAGGGACCCGTTCAAATTCACTACCGATGGAACTCTCTTGTAATTCCTTTTTTTCGATTTTTGGGCGAAGGGGGCGTGGCATACAAAGTTAAATATAAACTTGACCTGCCTGCACATATTACCAGTGCTGGGAGACTAAGCTCAAGCTTCTAGCTCTTACCATCTCTGAGATTCTTTCGTTCATACGGACGGACAGACGGATGGACGGACCGACGGATAGACGAACCGACGGACAGACGGACATGGCTACATTGACTCGTCTGTTGATGCTGATCAAGAATATAAATACTTCATAGGTTCGTACTTGTCTCGCGTCATGCGTTACACATTTCTGGACAATATTATAATACCCTCTGTAAGGGTATAAGAACTACATATTTATATTCAATACGCTTGCGTTACATATTCAATTGTGCAGTGCTTTCTTAACGTGAAGAGTCGTGTTAATCGTATTTACTTGTACTACTACTAGGCTTGCCGGATCGTGTCACGACACGCACCCAGACCTAGCACTAAGTACATGCCAATTCATTTGTTCAACGAGGCGCACTTTTAACAAACATACTTTCAATATGCATTCAAACAGTTGCTGACTGAAGGAGCAACTAAATGGTGTTTATTAAATTGTTGCCTGCTAACCAATATAGCCTAAATTCCTTCCTGACAAAACGGTTGTGTGAGTTGATGGGGTAATGGAGGAGGGGCGGCATTGCTCAATACATGTTGCTGTACCAATTGCTCACGAGCCTGCTTTGTCATTGATTTTATAGAGATGTCATTGGTTAAGACAGGCAGCGGGCAATGGGGATTCATCTATACTGTCGTCCGGCTTGACCTTATGTTTAGCTGGTTCCAGAATCCCAGCATGCACACGCACACACACACACACACACACACACTATGTTTACGGTGGTTCCTGCTTGCGTCTAAATGTGCTCAATTAAGCGGTTATAAATTGTTCATTTGCCCAGTGGTGCGCATGGACATAACAACAACGATAGAAACGTCAACAACAACAGCAACATCATCCGGTGCAACTGTGGCACAGCAGGCGATATTGTCCTTGTTGTATGATACTTATATACATACATACATATATTTTACTATGGGGGCTTTAGGCCAGCATTTTGGGCTGATAAGCACAATATGTGAGATATGTCGACATTGTGCCATTGATGCATATCCTGCCATTAACAAGCCTGGCATAAAATACAATTAATTTAACGCAAAGTTGTTATTTTATTAATTGCTGCAATTATTTTGTCGGGTTTTATTTCGGCCAAAATCGAAACTCAACCTATCAATATACAGGACATTAGACAAACAATACTTGGCTAACCAAATGTTGGCTGCCAAAACAAATGCCAAAAGTCATCAATAGACTGGGTTTTGTCCATTCCAGCTAAAAAGTCAAAATTCAGGGTTTAAATAGAAGGACCAGAATAGACTCGAACGGATCTGAAAAAGTAATTGTTGGAGTGTTAAAAGTTCTGAGCATTTGTTGGCCATAACCAAAAATTGTGGCCAAGACCACAGAGACTTCACATCAAATAGAAATTTTGTGGCTAGTGCTAACAAACGAGTCTCAACGCAGAGACAGACACACACACACACACACATAACCACATGCTGCATGAATTTCCGCAGCAAATGTGAGGAATGTCACACACACACACATACAAACAGGGAGGTAGAGAATTGCATTTCAACTACTTTTGGACATGGTCGAGAACTGTCTGTGGGCCTCAGTGACTTGCCAGGCGGAAGTTGTTACCAAATGTAAAATTAACAATGGATTATGTGACCGTTGTGCCTCCTTTATTTTTGGTTGCTCCAATACTGAGACTAACTAAACGTTACGAAAATAGTAGAAGAACTTGTCTCTAACATTTATACTCTTACAAAAAGCCATGACAATATGTAAAATGAACAAGAAGATGATATCACTATAACTTATTGTATAGTTAGAATCTCGCATAGAGTATTATCTCATCGGCATGCCAAATTGTCCGACTTTTTTTTTAGTTTCATGATGTAAATGAAACTGTAGCCAGACTCTGTTGAGTTAGTGCCTGTACGTTTGCTTCTCTGAGGCACTGTCTAACTCAACTTACCATAATGAAGTGTAACAAGATGACAAAACGCTCAGTCGAGAAGAAGAACAGCAGGTGACACAATAAAGTGCAGCTGGCGGACTCATCGGTTGCTCATTGAACTTTTGCACTGTTTTTTTTTACTTCTTATTGTTTTTTTTGGCCAAGTTTATGCAAATTGTGTACACACACAATCCCGCTCAATGGGGAAAGCGAAGTCTCCAACGCAATATCCAAAGCAAAACATAGAAAACCCACATGAAAATTTCGTTCGCTGTACATAAAAAGTTTGGCAAAAAGTTTTCCGTCGCCTTCCTCTAGCCAATACTAGCAACTTGGTTTGCCCCACTGATTTGTGCAACACACACATAACACACATACGAACAATTTGGTGTTGAGGGACCATCACTTGAACAACTTGCGTCCCAATGGCTTAATTGTATTTTCCAGTTTTCACGTGAATAACTACGGCAATGCATAGCCACCGATTGAATTTTCATGTGCAATAAATGAAGAAAATGTACGTTGTGCCACTTCGATAGCGGTTTTTAATTTTTCCATTCCATTTTCTTTTGGTTTGGCACAGTTACACCTTTACACTATGTTCACGCAGCGCCTTTTTGCCTTTGAATTTGGCCCAAATCGTAACTAGGCGAGTTTTTGCCGCATTGCCAGCAACTCCTTTGAACGTAGTTTCTTCTTTCGTTACGCAGACAAACACATATGAACCATATTCTTGTCTTCATTGCAATCAAGTGAGCATAACTCAAAGAACAGCAAATTCGTGGTGGAGTGAACGAAAGAGCTTAAAGTCTTTAATCTTTAGATATTTAAAAATGAAGGTATAAATGTAAAATAAATAATGCACTTACAAAATGTTATACTAGTTAGGTTGGATTTGCTTAATATCGAAATACCGAAATATCTGGCAAGAATAACAAACTGTAAGACAAAAGAGTGGAATAAGGAAATTGCATATTATACTAGAACGATAGTTATACAATACAATATATACAATACAAGTATTCAAAATAAAATGACGCATTTCCCCAAGAGTATCGAATGTTGAAAATAATACAAATATTTCAAATCTTCATTGTAAATAAAGTAACATTTATACTAACGCGAAAATGTGGTAATATATTAAAATTTTATATAAAGTCAAAGTTATATGTCAAATATGATCAAATTATATGAGATGGATATGATATAGTTTTACATTTGTCATGTATGTGTATGTATGTGTATGTGTTCTGGCATATAATTAAAATTTTTGAGCAGATATGCACCGGAATGGATAAGGGATGACTTTATCTTCATCTATTTTAGATAAGTGTTTTAAGTAATTACTCTACTTTGATATAATTACAGTATACAAATGAGATTTAACCTTGATTTCACTTAGAAATCATCTTACATTTTATAATCTATAAAATAAATTCACAAATACAATAATATTTCTTGTTGATTTCATTTACATTATTTTAAATTATATAATACAGATAATCAAAGCTGCAACCTATTATTTTAACTTTAAATCGCAAATCTAATTATTTAAGATAAATCGGCTTATACCTAGTAAATTTATGTTTTACTCTCAGTGTAATTGTATTTATACTTGTCAATGAGTCAGCGTGTTTGATGTATGCAAAACCGTTTGTTGGTTACGCTACAATTTCGAAAAACTTGAAGATTTAATTTATTTGAAGTGCGTTTCAAGTCATTAGTAGTAGAGTTGGGCATAGAAACCATCGGACGCTGTAGTTTAAAAGATCTCTTCTAAGAATTTTGATCCAACCCTGCGAAAAATTGTTTCTTTAATAACACTTCAAGTTTAGTATCCGATCGTAAAGAAAAGGAAGATCTGGAGTATTGAATATATCGAAATATATTTAAAGTCAATATTTAATTTACACAAAGCCACACAAAGGATATATGGTATAAAAATACCTGGAGGAATTCATGTATTCAGGTACGTTTGCCTCATCGCTTTTAACAATTGACATATAAGAGTTCGGGTAATTTCGTATTCTATTGATTTAGTTATTTATTTGTATTTTTGCAAACGAAATTGCCGGGTATGTTAGTGCGTCAGAAGTCTTGCCTTGTATAAAGCCAAACAAATCTGAATCGTGCCCATCTCCCCAATCGGCACACAGTGGGATATTAAACCGGGAAAGGGTCAATTAATTCGGTGTTCTACCATAAATACAAATAAATATGAAATACATTAGTATTAGAGGAATTTTGTTTCTATTTTCTGATATGATTTGGCGTTCTAGATGAAAAAGAAAACACTTTTAAATGTATTTATTTTTCTAAGGTGAACTTGAATTACTCGAACATCTGGCAACAGATTTTAAAATGCTTTACGCTTTGTGAAAGCATATTTGCATGATTGCAAATATATTTATATTTAATTTAAATACCATTTAAATTTATAATAATAAGATCTTGAGGTATCTCTGGAGGGAGCTGTAAAGTTCTAAGGATAATCAAAATTATGACTTTAAATGATTCAACATTTGTTGAAAGTATTACTTTGAGTATTATATTAATCAGCGTGTTTTTTTAAACATTTATTGTTTACTTATTTACATAAATGTAATAGCTAGAAAAATTTCATGTCCACAACATAAGTATTTAAAAATATTGGGTGAACAACGAAATAATTGGGAATATCGACACTTTTGGGATAAAATTCTCTACTGTGCGGCATATATAAATCATCTATCTATAGATTGGGTGAGAAATTTCTGCGTTTGGCTTGGTTTTGGTTGGTCTGCTTGAGTTTGATTTGCTGATTCGTTTTCCATTGCATTTCATTTAAACGTTTCAATTGCTTGATTTGTGTTTTGTTTGGTGGCTTCTTTCGCCCACTTCTGGCCATTGCACGAGTGCTTTTATTATCGATTTAATCTTGAAGTGATCTATTGTGCAGTGGCTTGTGGGTGTGTACATTTTGTGATTGAGATTTTAATATCAGTCAAGTCAATTTAAAATGGACTGAGTCAAATGTAAACAATAATTATCTGCGACCCAAAGTCCATAATTTGACAGAAAGAGGTCCTTAACCAATTTCCGAATCGTCAACTGTGAGCTTGAGACTATAATTTAAATATATAATTAATTCTGGTTGAAACCACTGCTATATAAAGTGCGTGTACTCGCGTTTCAAATTCATAGGTGCCAAGAAAATAGAACTCGCAATGCCGCTGGTTAAAATCGAAAGTTTTTTTAAGTACGCCAACTTCTTCTATAAGGTTGTGGGTATTGAGCCATATACAATAGTTTCACGTTCTAATGCTCGCAGCATTTGGACTGGTCTCATATTTTGGCCCAATATCATTAACCTTGTTTTGATGGTGTTTGCCGAGTATGTGTACGTCCTGCTGGCCTTAGTCTCTGGTGAAAACATCGTTGAGGCCATCATGGTTATGTCGTACATTGGATTCATCATGGTTGGCATGATTAAAATGTCCTTTGTCTGGTGGAAGAAATCGGCGCTCAATGGGATTATGCGACAGCTAGAGGATCTCTTTCCCCATACCAAAGAAGATCAATCTGCCTATCAGTTGGATAAATACTTGGAGTCCTGTTCCCGCCTTAGTCTTACCTTCTCGCTACTATACTCCGTGCTTATCTGGACCTACAATCTGTTCAACATTGCGCAGTATCTTGTCCATGAGCTGTGGCTAAAGACAAGTGTGGTAGGTCTCACGTTGCCGTACACAATGTGTATACCCTGGAACTGGGAGGGAAACTGGTCGTATTACTTTCTGCTCATCGCGCAGAACATTGCTGGATTCACTTCGGCAGCTGGACAGGTTTCATCTGATCTATTACTCTGCGCTGTTGCCACACTGATTATCATGCACTACGACTATCTGGCCAGGACTATAGAGTTCAAGAAGCTGAGTGGCAATTGGTCACAGGATTCGCTATTCCTGTCCAACATTGTGCAATATCATGAACGTCTCTTGAGCCTCTCAGCGGAAATAAACGAGATCTTTGGTGTGCCACTTTTACTGAACTTTCTAATCTCATCATTTGTCATCTGTTTTGTGGGATTCCAAATGACGATTGGTGTGCCCCCCGAACTATTGATCAAGCTTCTATTGTTTCTAGTGTCCTCCCTGTGTCAGGTCTATTTGATATGCCATCACGGACAACTGGTTGCAGATGCGGTAAGTTCTCCTACATGTCCAGGATTTATACAAAAAAATTCTTCCTTTAAACATCCCTAACAGAGCTACGGCATTGCTCAGGCGGTCTATAATCAGAACTGGAGCTACGCGGATGTGCGTTATCGCAAGGCTCTGTCTTTCATCATTGCTCGATCCCATAAACCGGCCTATCTTAAGGCAACAGTTTTCATACAGATAACCAGAGGCACAATGACGGACGTAATCTTTAGCTTAAGCGTTTAATGGATTGTTTTAATTCATATCATTGTTTTACAGCTACTGCAATTGTCATACAAGTTTTTTGCCCTGCTCCGCACCATGTATGCCGAATAGAATGGACAACAAAATACTAAAAAAAAAAATGAAACGGAAAATTAAACCGCATTTCCTGTTTCAAATTCTCTACACATGACATACTTCATACTGTAATACTACTATATGCTTTCAAAGGCTCAACCTCATCATGTTCCATCACTTCATTATGCAAACGCATGTCCTGTCCATTAACCCAGCACTTTGCCTACATGCAAAAACAAAAAGAATGAAAGAAAATATGAACACGTTGCCTATTTTTAGCGAGTGCTTACTCATTTCGGTATTGTTATGCTCTTACAGTGGGTATTACGATTTGGAAGAGATCTTAAGAATCCCATAAGATATTTATCGTTTTGTCCATTAGTTGATGCCTTAATTGAATAACTAAATATACATATAACATAGTAGCCAAATAAGTTTAAAATGTTAAAATATTTTTATAAAAATTGTATCCAGATAATTAAAGTTTTATAATAAACATTCTTAGACACTGTAATGCTCTGTCTGGCAGAACCCGTAAAGTATAAATATTACTGATCAGCATGAACAGTTGAGTCGATATAACTGTATAATTTAAAAATATTAAAGACTAATAGAGTAAGAGACACCAAACTGTAATTTTCCCTACATCCTAAGGAACATTCTAAAGTGAAAAACGAATTTTAGGAAATTGAATTACAAGAGAAATTATAAAGCTGCAGCCTTACATTTTGGTATACGTGATAAACAAAGTATGTGGTTTAAAAATGTAATCATAATCGGATTATAATCTCGGAAATAATTCAGCGTCGGGTCACAGGAAGAAGAATAGAACGCTAAAGCTACAATGTACAACGTGTATAAGTTTCTCACAGTCAGGTTACCATTCTATTTGTTTTAAAAGTTATCTTAATTAAACTACTCGTAACCTGAAAAAATACAAGATTTTAACAATTTTAAAGTGTTTCTTGGTGAGAGGTGAGAAATACCTCTTGTTTTCACCAAAGAATATCAGATTATGAACTGAACTTTTCTGTGATGGCATGTATATTTATACTTATATGTATCTGATAAACAGTTTAGGCAAGTAATCTCAAAAGGAGCAAAACCTGTAACACTTTCAAGTAGCATGTGTGATATCTTCTATACTCTGATCTATCATATTTTTGACAAGATTTTGCTTAAGATTTTTTATTATTTCTGTAGTGAGTTTTAAATTCGTTTAGTCAATGTTTGCTATTTTTTTCGCTGCTATTCTATAAGTACTCCTTCAGCTCAAAGCAATGGCCATTTTTTTCTAGCAAGTTTTTTGATTGCACTTTCTATATGTGTTTGTGCATGCTTGTGTGAGTGCTACGCACTCAGTAATATTAGCAATTTATGCGCTGAAGTGTGCGAATTGCTACAAAACGAAAATTCGACAATCCGACAACGATGTGTTGTGCTGAGCTCCAGTAACAGCTCCATCTCTAGCTTTGGTTTCATTGGAGCTTACTTCTTGGCCAAGCCACTGTATACTGTGGATGTGTGTGGATGTGTGTTGATGCCGACTAACAATAATGCCAACAGTTGCATTTGGCGCATTTTTGATGAATTTATAAATCACCTGCAACTGCCATTGGCAATTGCACATCAGTTGCTTGCGGCCTTTTCAAACTGCGCTCATAAAACATATTAAAATATTTTTTATATATATTTTTTTTATTTGTAGTTTAAATTGCCAACGTATCTAACATGCACACATGCACATATTTTTATATATATATGCGTCTGTCGTTTATTTATATGTGCGCTTCCATTATGGTTGGGTCTTTACAGGGGATTTATTTTTCATTTCAACGAGCGAAACTTCTCTGGGCTAAAACATTTAATTTCTGGTCACGTCTTGTGTGATTTTCAAATGGCAACAGGCAACGGACAATTTTCAATATCTAGCTGCATTGTTTGTGTTTCCAATTTGTTGGCTATAATTTGGTCATATTTCATAATAAACTTACTTGGATTTCAACTGTGTTTGGGGTCGTGTCAATTAGTCCATATTTTTTTTTAAATTTATTGCAGGTGTTGTCTATAAAAGTTGCAAACGTGGGCCATATTACAATGCTTGCAAAATAATAATAATTTATTTTGTTGTTGTTTATTTTTATCTCTGCCCATCAGTCACATGTAAATTTAGCAAATCTAGCTATTTATATATATATTTATATCTGCATTTGGTTCTAATTCTTAAAATAAACAATAAATTCTATATATAAAAGTGAGTTCAAAGACTTGCCAATTTCCAATTTGATTGAAAAATATATCGTCCCAAAGAGAAAATTGCCAAAAAAATGAAGAAAAAAAATGTATAAACTGAACGTAAAAAACTCACTGATTCTTTGATCCATTGCAGTAACTGGCTTTTTTGCTTTCTGTGTTTGCTGCTGATTGTTAAATCCACTTATCAAAACGTGCAAATAACTCAACACCCGGGATAGACACACACAGCTGGCACTCACACACATATAGTATGTGTCACATACACATTGAATCAG
The DNA here is from genome assembly GCA_958299025.2 of Drosophila histrio. Lineage (NCBI taxonomy): Eukaryota > Metazoa > Arthropoda > Insecta > Diptera > Drosophilidae > Drosophila > Drosophila histrio. The sequence goes on from OY282581.2 coordinate 4,451,037, forward strand.
ATGACCCAGTCAGGCGTGTTCAGTGGCTAGTATGCCAAGAAAAAAAGCAGTCAAAAAGGCTACAGTCGAAGTCGACTATGAGAGACCCATTACTTATCTTCTAAATGGCAATAAGAGTAACACTAATATGGAGGCGGAAGGGGGCGTGTCAAAATTTTAAGATAAACTTGATCTGCTTATCCCATAGACGAACCACCATACCAAATTTGGTGACTCTAGCTCTTATAGTCTCTGAGATCTAGGCGCTCATACAGACAGACGGACAGACGGACATGGCTATATCGACTTGGCTGGTGATACTGATCAATAATATATATACTTTACGGGGTCTGCCGGACTTTCTTCGACCTGTTACGCACATTTTGACAAACTTAATAGACACTTTTTTACTTTTTAAAAAGTAAAGGGTCTAAAAACCCGATGCTAGTTTGACCAAAAGAAAAGTTTTTAGGTCTTTAGTGAAGAGTGCTTGACTCGGAGTTACGCTGTAGTCAGATTAAAACTAATTTTTGAATTAATTGCTCTATTGATATGAGGTTATAAGTATATTTAGATAGCATAGAAATATGAAAAACTTACCAAAAGTTAGAAAATACATTTCAATTAAGATAACTTGCTTAATATCATTTTAAGTCAATTTTTTACTAATATGTCTTTGAAATGAACCGTTTCGATATCCAGCCTTTTAGTATACCCTTTGTTGTTATTATTACAGGGTATAAAAATATATGATCCAGTCTCTCAGTAAACTCTGATGTTTTATTGTTGCCGCATTTTGGGCTCAGATCGCTATTTTTCAATTAGCTGCCATTAAATTGAATTCAAATATTGAAACAATATGTGCAACACCCGTCTAACCATCCCACAAGTTATCCCAACATCGCTCCAGATGGGTCAGTTGATTGTAGTTTGAGCATAGTATTGCCGTCATATGATTTATTGATTCGAGTGCATTTTTTCTAGGCAAAAGTTGAGTGCGGCCTGAGTATGAGTATGAGTGTGAGTGAGTGAGTGAGTTTTGAGTTGCCAGTTTTATCGCTTCGATGCGCTGGGTGTCCACGGTAAATGTATATAAAAATCATAAAAAGTACTGTAGAAACTGTCAGTTATTCGTTAGACTATATATTTCATTTTTTCTTCCTCTATTGACTGTTAGAAAATGTGGCAATAGTTGCGGTTTTCTAAGCACTTTAATGTGCAGCGCAATGAGAAATCGAAAATTTAATTGAATATTTTTGGTTCGCCAACCAAATGGTCAAATGACTGCAATGATTGTAGTCCAAAAGGTTATAAATGGGTTAAAGGTTAAAATTGTTAGAAATTTTTATACACATATGTTAACTTCAACTCACATGGAATTTGTAACTATCTATAATTAATTATTTTAACGTTAACAGGTGAACAAATAGGTATGGCTAAATTTAAATTCCTCTTTTGCTGGAATCCATTAGTTTGTTTTAATTGATTTATCTAGAAAATTATAAAAATAATGATGGTTTGAGTTAATGAACAGTATTAATGCTTGATTTAATTATAATGCATCGTGGCTATTCTAATCAATTACCATGATTTAAAGAGTGATCACCAATTAGAAAACTCGTAATATTTTATTGTTTTCCTTTTAAATTGTGTTAATTATCATTTTAAACTAATTTTTGCTTAAAAAACTGAATAAATTATTACAGATAACTCTTTTATTAGGTTTGCCTAATGATCTTTTCCTCCTTAGCTTCAAAATCTTAATAAATTCTTGAACTATTCATTGTTCACATTATTGTCACTTAAGTAAAAGTTTATTCCCAATTCATTAAATGAAAGTGTTTCAGTTCAAATGTTGTTAATGTTAATATTATTAATATTATTATAGCCTGTGCCCATTACAAATGGGCAGAAAAGGCTATAATGAATTTGTGTGAATGTATGTAACAGGCAGAAGTAAGCATCTCCGACCCTATAAAGTATATATATTCTTAATCAGTATCAATAGCCGAGTCGATTGACACCTGTCCGTCTGTCTGTCCGTCCGTCTGTCCGTCCGTCTGTCCGTCCGTCTGTCCGTCCGTCTGTCCGTCCGTCTGTCCGTCCGTCTGTCCGTCCGTCCGTCTGTATGAACGCGTGGATCTCAGCAACTATAAGAGCTATAGACTTCAAATTTGGAATGTAAGCTCCTGAATACCATACGCAGATCAAGTTTATTTTAAATTTTCGATATCATGTCCCGTTGGTTTTAAAATTAGAAAAATCACCATAACATAAGCAATGTTAAAGCTAGAGACTTGAGATTTGGCACACATGATAAAAAGCTTGGGCTTAATGTGTCCTGAAAATATCATCGCGATGCCACGCCCCCTTCGCCCATAACTCGGAAAAGCTGATAACAAGAGCAGTTTCATAGCTAGAGACTTGAGATTTGGCACACATGGCAAATATCCTACTCTCAATGTGTGCTACAAATTTCAGTACGATCGGATATTGAACTCAAAAGTTATTCAAGAATCAAATTTATGCAGCGCAGCAGATGCGTCGCAGCGCAGTCGCTGCGCCGCCCGACGATATAATGAGCGAAAAGACGCGTTTGTTCATGTATGTTTGATATGCTTTTCGTCTGCTGTGGCGCTAAACATAAACAATCAACAGCTGCAGTCCAGTGTTGCTAGACTATCGCAAGCTACCTACTCTCGATGCAAGCAAAATCGACTTCAAGCGATATATTTAAATCTCATTATGTTAAAAATACTTTTCTTTGAAGACCTGCACAGGGTATCCTACTGTCGCGCCCGCTCGACTGATCGGCTTGTTTTTTTATTGATTATGCTTAACGGTTTTGATAAAGTTATCATTTGTTTGCATAGATTCATAAAACATGAATACATTTTGTATTTTATTTTCATAACTTACATTTAACATCATTACCTTTAACTGAATAATTGACCCGGTTAGTCTGTCCTCGATATAACCAAAAAACCAAATAATAATATTAAATTGCATAACATCTAAATTTGTAGTTTCTGATTGAGTTGTAGCTTAACATACATATATCACTGTCGAAGTTGGAAATTGCTACTTGTGTTTAGGCAAATGACTTTAACTGATTGTTAAACGCTATACTGTTAACTTTGGCATTACATATGTTCAGGTACATCCAATGATTTATGGCCCTGCTAGAGGTCATAAAGGGATCACAGTTCCTAGTGCTCTGATTGATTTCGATAGTTGACATTAATGTGCGTTTGGCTAGGTGGCATTATACTCATATTTCAATTAATTGATTCGCATCGATAGCTTTGACTAATGTCGACGGAGCAAATTGTGTGTCATTAGATTCTATATTTATGTGTGACTTTTTGGTGTGAATCACTGTAGGGTCATTTCTCAAAATTCAAATGCAATTAGCTTTTGTTTGAGCAATCACCGGAAAGTTGCTCAGCATCTGAAAGTGGGTCAAAATGAAGGAAGTTGTGTCTTCTACGCATATAAGTTGAGATGAGGACTTAATGTGCCGCTGAGCCACACAAAGCGGCCACAAAGAGCCTCTGCCTTGTATGCACAAAGATAAGCAGCCGGATTTCATTTGCTCATTACTCAACGGCTTAAACGGCAACCGAGCAACGGGGCGGTGGGATTTACAACGTAGATGGCGGTGGGTGAGGTTGGGGTCTACTCGAATATAGTCTTTATTTCGCAGTAGCGTATAAGAAACATAATTCATTTTTTACGCTAGATTACAACAAAACGACGGCGACAGCACTGAGGCAGTGGCAGTATATAGTATAGCTGTAGCAGTAGCTGTGGCTAAGTAGCTACAAGACGCACCTACACACATATACATACATACAGACACATATGCACACGCACACGCACACTTGTAAAAAGTTCTTAGAAGAAAATTAAGTTGAAACAGACTAGGTTCTACTCGAACATCGTGAAGGCAGCGGAAACGGATGCGGCAACCGAGTTTATGTTAAAGTTTGATGCATGACATACACCCACACACTCACACACACAGGCCGACACATACATATATCTAAGTAGCTGTATTTGCTGGCAAAAGTTTCGTACCCAGAGCGTTTGCTGCCGTTGACTTTTATGCCTGTACTTAGACTTGCGGTGGTGTCCGTTGCAACTGTGTTTGTGTGTTTGAGGGTGGCGGTAGTGGGTGGCAGGTATAGCGGAAATTAAATCAGCTTCATGTGCAGTGCACATCATTAGTATGTAAAGAGGCGTCTGCGGCAGAGTTTGCGCTGCGTCCCTATAAGTATGCAACAGTTTCATTATTAATTCTGCAAATTGAGTTTGCACTAAAGTGGCGATGGCTTGATTAGTTGCAGCACTGCATCCTTTGGCAAATTCAAACTACTTTCTGGCAATTTTGCCATTCATCCCTATACTAACGATTACCTGCTACTCTTGCCTGACCAAACAGCAAAAACGTATACAGAACTTGGAAGTTTTGTTAGCTTGTTGCCAGCACAAACTGCAACTATTCTGCTTCCTTTTCTCATTCCCATTTCCATTTCCATTGCCAATGCCATTCCCCATTCTCTATGCTCAAGTATTTGACGCATTTGTCGTATAAGCTGCTCTTTATGACATTTATTTTTATTGACTGCACAACGGAAAACACTGCAACGAGGCAACCATGAAATGCCTTTTCAAACTCTCTAAACTGTTTGTGCTCTTTTCTTTCTGCTGGTAAGCTGCTTGCAAAAGATTTAAAGTGAATTCTCAGTCGTTTTCCTTTGGCTTAGTGAGTCAAATGATGAGGACGGGGAGATGGACGATGCGGCAATGGTTGTGCTTGCACTGTCTTTATAATATGCAAAGAATGGCTCTATTATCTATACATCTATGAGTATCTATATCTTTTCTTATGCGAATAAAATGTTCTTATTTGTGTCGTCTTTGAGCAACATATTCTTTTGTTATTTGACTTTGAAATGGACATCTGAGGCATGCTAAAGAATTTATATGAAATTTGGTCGTTTGTTTCTATTTAAGAATATGAATTTTATGTTATTAACCCGTTCTATCCATATTTCCATTTCTTTTTTTGAAAATGTTTAATATCTGCTTTAATAACATCTGCTTGTATCAATTTAAATTTTTTTGATTGACTAATATTTTATCAGGAACATTGATAAATCTTATCTGGAAGCACGACTTTCCACTCTCTTTTATTAGCTAAGGAAGTCGTATTTTCATTTCAAGTCATACATTTATCAATTTGAAGTCCTTCTTTCCATAGTTTATATATTTTCTGATTTAGTCTCATCATTTTCACAATTACTATTATTACAAATTCACAATTTATCGATTAAAGAAACAAATTGTCATGAAAACCATGTATCTTCGGGCTTAATTTTATCTATGTTTTCAAACTTCATTCTCAAAAAATTAGTTTTAAAATGGTGCAAAATATCTCACTCATTTTTAATTTCCATACCATTATACGTAAGACTTACTAATTTTGTATTCTCTATATTCTATTCCTTTTTTTCTAAATCTTAAATTAGTATTAGTATTAACAATGAATAATCGTTTACAAGCTCTTCGCCTTAATTTAAATCACTCAGCTCCTGTCTTTTTATGCCGTGTGTCCATTAAAAATGGTCAAAAAAGTGTATAATGAATCTGTGCAAATGACATAAGGAGGCATCTCCGACTCTGTAAAGTGTATATATTCCCAATCAGTATGAATAGCCGTGTCGATTGACACCTGTCCGCCTGTCTGTCTGTTCGTCTGTATGAACGCGTGGAAATCAGCAAGTATAAGAGCTAAAGACTTCAAATTTGGAATTTTGCCTTAATATCATATGCAGATCAAGTTTATTTTCAATTTTCGATATCTCACCCCCGCCCACGCAAATCGAAGACAATTATCACAGCCTCAAATTTTAAGATAACTCAGCCTAACAAAGTTAGATAACATAGATAGTTGAAGTACAACTCACGCTGATCAATTTGTTGCAAGTTATAGTAGCAATCGACCCATTTATAAAGAATATATTAAGGAATTTGTTTTTAATCCAATATTTCATAATCACGATGCAAGCAAGATTTAATTCAAGCGATATATTTAAATGTCATTATGTGTAATGAAAATACTTTTCGTGAAGACCTGTCGTGCGCGCTCGACTGATCGGCTTGTTCTTATTATAATTCTTATAACTTCACTTGACTTTCTTTTTAAGTTGTTATTATATTTACCTTTTTGCTCTATTTCTATTCGTTTTCATGCTCAGTCATTAATCGAATGCAATACTTATTAAGGTAATTCACAAAATTTCTCCCTTTCTTTTTCTGTTTTGCCCGATTTTCCACTTTTTCCAAGGATGAGAAAGTAATTTCATTCTTCATCATTATATTATGTAAAGAATGACTGCGCTATCCGTTTGTTCCATATGAGAAATGCCCACATTTGTGTCGAACTGCAGCAGCAACAGTAAAATACATAATTCAGAGCAGAGGTAAAACGTTGCGTATACGCCTAGCTGTACATACGCACGAGTACTGCAGCATCCGGTAACCGTAGTGCAGTACGTTATTTATGCATTTAACGATCGAAGAGTGCACAAATGAGTTGAAACTTTTGTGCTGCACACATATACCTGCAAGTGTATGTGAGTGCATCATATATAGAGACGTGAACAGAAATGTGGGGCAGATACTCAATACTTATATGCGAGTGTGTATAAATTATCTTATTGCTACTTAATTAGAAAACTGTAAGGTCTCGTTGCATTGTGAATGCGACAATTTCATTATTGTTGACAAACTTGAGGTAGTTGTGGCTTGCCACAAAATGCCACTTGGTCGGACTCTCACTCTGCTGCAAAACTGTCAACTATCAATGCCAATGCATGCGGACTGACAACACACAGTGCCACAGCCTGACGCGCCTTCTTCTCCTTCTCCTGATCGTTCTTGTTGTTATAGCATGTTATTGTTGTTGCTGGTATAGCTTGTTGTTATTGCTGAATGCATTTTTGTTGCTGCTGCTTCGGTTTTAATATCATTTTCGTTCCACTCCAGTTGGCATTTTAATTTAAGTTTCATTTTCAATTTAAGACTTTGACTTGCCACTCGCCTGCCACACAGCAAATGCAACACGCAATGTTTACCGCCCTCCCACCACCGTTTCTTCAGTTTTGTGGCCTTGCAACGCTTTCCCATCCCTTCGCCTGGCATTGTTTTGTATTTTCGCGCTTTTACGCTTTTGTATGCTGCCCCGACGCCATTTCGCGGCTATTTTAAATTTATTATTTGTATTTTGTGTAGATTTTTGTTCTTGTTGCTTGTTGCTTGTTCTTCTTGCGGCCCATAAGGCAACTGGCCAGAAACGTGGCCGAGTTATGCAGCTGAAGCTTTTGGCCCTTCTGATCTGCCCGCATCCTTGCGCTGCCCCGTTTGCATTTTCAATTAGAAAAACTTTGCAACGCGAAGACGCCTGACAAGAAGTGCGCAATGTCTGCAGGGAGCGGTGATAGTGCAACGAGTTGCTGCTGTTGTCTATGCTAATGCCTTGCATAATCAGTTAATGAGAAATATTTGTTGTAATGAATTTTCTTTTGAGTTGTGGTTGCTTATTATGATTATTGTTGCTGCCTGGCATCGTCTTTGTTCGCGTGACAAATAATTTATTGGCAGATTTTTAATTAAAAACTTTTAGCCAACGCTCTCTCTCTACCCTCCCTATCTGTCTACCCCTCACTCTCTCTTGTATTCTTTGTGTTGATTACAAGACTCGATATTATAGTCATAAATTTGTATTTTAACTATAACAATATTTTCTCGCAGCTTTGGTTCAGCTAGTCTTTTAAAAAATAATAGCGTCGGTTAAGCCAATCTAACCTTCTTAATATGATAAAGATGGAAACAATAAGTATTTTTAAGCTTTAATATATATTAAAGCTCTTTTTTTTCTTAAGAATTAGATATTACTTATGTTTACTTTTCGCCAAATCTCTCAGTCATATAGTCTCGATACCTTTATGTTCTTATGTGTAAGTTTCGTGCTTAATCTAATAATCTAAATTATAATCACATTACTATAATTTAGATTATTAGATTAAGGAAGAAACTTACATATAAGAACATAAAGGTATCGAGGTATATATATATATATTAAAAATAGAAGTAAGATCGATTTGTCGACTATTTTCCTGGCCGTTTCTAACAAAAGCCAGAATTTGTTAGACTAACTTATTTTACTATTTTGGTTATGTTTAATTTAAAGCTTTAAATAACTACTCTGAAAGTTTTTATCATAATCGTATACTAAAAGCAAAAGCCGTTTGGATTGACCCATAGCTAAAATGCGTCTAATTGATGCCTCAATTTATTAAGCAGCATAACTTAAAGGGGAACACAGCTGTTGTCATAGTACTGTCCTAACTATGGCCATGTGTCAAAAGGCAAAATATTTAATTTATGGTCTCCCAAGTGTGTCAGGTGTTCTGTTTGGTAAATGCAAAATCTTTAAGCTATAAACAGACCTTTTTCTTAACCTTTTTCTTGTTGATATTATTTTTAATAAACTTGTCTCTGTCTGCCTGTCGACAGCAGCTGCCTTCAAATTGAAATCCCTTTAAATAAGTACAAATAAATATACTTTTAAAGCGCACCCCAAGCTGAGTGACAGTTGTGGCACATTCAAGTTGCGTCAGTGTTGTAGCTAGTAAGATGGAGTCGAGTTGCTATTTCTCATGATGATAATTTGCAATGCAATTTTGTTATATGCTAAATTGTTCGACCATCAGCAATGCATCAGTGTGGCGACTGCTGTCTTATGCTGCTTGCCACTTGCACAACATCCAACAAAACATATCAAACAGCTGTAGCAACAACAAGAAGTAAAAGAAGAATGTTGCATTTTGGCGATAAATTCAACTGCTACAAATTATGTGAATTATGCGTTCGGCTGGCGCATGTGTTTGCATAAATTTTGCAGCTGCCAACATAGCCGACAGCATGACAAGCATAGGGTATATGGTAGGGATCGGAGTATGGGGCAGGGAGGGGTATACCGCGGTGGTTGGCACATATCTTGTCCTACAAATTGCATTCGAGTGTTTAACATGCGCCCAACAGGCGTTGATGTTGATGTGCAAAGGATGCGAAGGACTTTTCCATGTTATTCGCAAGTTTTACAGTTGCCGCAACAGCAACAGCAACAGCAACCGCCGCATGTTGCATGTGAGTGTGTCCTGAATTGTCATAATTTAGTTGAAGTGGCATTAATGGTCGCCTAGCTGGCCGACAGGCAAACAGCAGAGCCCAAGTAAAAAAATAAATTTGTTGCAAATTTTGATGGCCACAAATGAAATCAAATGAAAACGCAATAGACATGCACCACTACCACTACCACTACCACACAAACACACACACATACATACACATTCACATGTATGCATTGCCACAATTGCATGCATAATTGCATAAAATTGCTAAAATTTGATTTGAAAATGGTTCATAGATTTGGGCGGCGGTCGCTCAGCTGCTGCGCATATTGAAAAGTCACACGGCGTGCAGCCTCAAAATTGAAAACTGCAAAACATCAAACGGACCAAAATGCAACAAATTTAATATGCAATAACGTACACGCGGCCACAAACACACAATCGCACACACACACACACTCGTCACTTATTTGCATTTAATTAAAATTCTCAGTTATTGTCCAAAGTATTGAGCGCTTTTTTACGCCTGCTGCCGTCGTTGCTTTTGCTATTGGTAAATTGTATGTCGTATGTAATTAAATTAGGCTTACAACACTAACTAACACATATACAAATGAATATATATAAATAAATTCAAAAAATTCGATTTAATTACAAATTCAAATCCGATTCTGTACAAATTTGTAAAACAATAAAAGCAAAAAGTAAAGAGAATGGTAAATATGTATTAGAATATATGTATTGCATATAAAATCAGATTGATATTGGATACTTATCAGTTATCGACTGACCTTGACAGTGATTACATTTAGATATAGAAAGAATTCTCGAAATGTTTATTATTTATCATTTATAATTTCAAAACCACCTGAAAATTTAATAAATAATTAAGTTTTTTATTTGACATCTAAGCAAGTTAGCTATGTATAATATTAATAACTTTACAGACAGAAGCTGCTTTGCCTTAGAGTTCAACTTATTAACTCTCTTTAAGAATTACAGCTCTCTTGCCATGTCAATACAATGGAATAATATATCTACTATAATTACAATATATATATTTACATGGTATTATTAAATATATATTTATATACAATTGTAGCAAACGTTAACGATTGTTACCGATTTTAATTGTCATTTACTTGAATAATTCAATTCATATTGTAACACAAAACTCAACACATAGAATAACTCATTATGAATAGTCGACTGGCAGGTGTTCTATATTTTTTTGTATTTGCCAGACGATTGTGATAAATTAGTTAGGATATATAGATATATGTGCTGTAATTTTTGAGAGCCTATAATAAAGACGTTTTTAATTGTGTTTGTTATTACATAAAATTTTAAATTATCTTAGAATTGTATAGTTAATATGTAAAAATTATTTAATATTTGAAAAATTTGTGGAAAAACGTTTAAAAATTTACATAAGCTAAAGGGATAATGAAAAAAAAACAGTGTTTAAACTTCAGATTCTGATGAGAGGTTTGGAATAGAGATCGAAAAACAAATATAATAATTAGTAATAAAATTAAATCTATACTTATATATTTTCTGTCTCTCACGTACAACTACAGCATACCCCTTCTGATCTGTCTTTTGCCCGAAGGGTATAATAAATGTGAGGCAAAAAGTTGATTGCATTTTAAGTCTAATGAGTTTTGAGCTTGTTGTGTCTTAAATTGAATGGAATTAATTATTTGCGGTCTATCGAATTTCCATAACATTTAAGGATGCCAATACGATATCTTGCGCATCCTTGAGGATGCTGAAAAATTATGGCAGTATTTACATTTGCAATGGCCCAAATGTCTGTCGTAATATTAATAAAGCTATGTGGTCCACATACCCAGACAAAGTCACAAAAACACACACACTCATGCACATACACATATGTAGGTTATACATACCCGCAGATAGATGTATATGGGCTGCCATTATGTTTGTCATCTGCCCAAATATTTACAATGGATTAGAATAGTTTAGCTATTAGCGCTTGAAGCTCAGCGTATGTAAATAATGATAATCCGAAAATCGCATAAATATGATGACAACAAATGATTGCCACGCCCACACACACAGACACATATATGTACATATATATGTAAATAATAGGCGCCGATAATGCTAACGAGTTTTTCATTTGTATTTTGCCTATTGAATATCACATTTATTTACATTAAAGATACAGGCTAACAAAGTGGTTAATAAGCATTTATAAATGAGAAACATTCAAATCAATGTGATATATAGATTAGAGTGATATAGTAACACATACCCTGTATCTAGCTATGGAGTAAGATATTGTTCTTAGAGTGAAGTTCACCGGTTGATGCCAATACTAGAGTACCCGAATATACGAGTATATTTTACACATTTCTCCTTAATTTCTATCGTATACCCATATATTTTCTATATTTGAATATTTGTTAATTACAGGATATTATTAAAAAATATTATGAGCAAATCAAAATTGAAACGTGCACCTAAATAGCTGTTAATGCTGCAATTATGCTAAATATTTGTTAGACAATCAAATATTTGCTTGTGAAACCAAAAAAATAGCAACAGTATTAAAACATTATTATTAAGCATTTTGTGGCCACGTTCATATAATTGTTGCGACAGTTATGCATTTTAATGAATTTTATGTTATTTGGTTAGGTTTTTAGCCAGCGACGCGATATTTGATTTGTTCAAGTTGTGCACACAAAAAACATAGCTTAAAACAAGCGCCTAAATCTCTAATGCTTTTCAGGCAATGAGTAACAGTTTGAAAAAATGTTGACAAAATTTTAATTACTTTTTTAGCGTCGCTTTTGAGCTATAATCAAGTGTGGTATGTTTCATTATTTATGTTTGCCTAGAACATACAGAAAAGCATTCATATAAGAGAGATAGAATGAGAGAGAGAGAGAGAGAGAGAGAGAGAGATGGAAAAAAGAGGCTTTCAATGTGACTGCAGTTGTTTTGTATCCCATTAGCTGCTGACAGCTGGCAGCACGCATACGCCATGTGGCCCGTCACTTATACTGTCGTGTAAGGGCGTTGCTTGGTAGACAGCCATACACACACACACATGGCAAAGCAGCAGCATTTTCCATTTCATTTACAATTGTTTTACACTGAGAAAAACTAATGTATTAACTCAATAATAATCAAAGTCGCAATCCGGGAGCGAAAAAATTAGCTTAACTTCATTTTTGAATTCATTTTGCCAAAAATCAAGCAATACAAGCGTGCTTTGTAAAATGTTCATTAAGTTGTGATTGGATTTAAAGTAGGTTAATTCAATGCTAAAGATCTCATATCCTAAAAATATTAGTTAGAAAATATATGATATTTTATATTATGTTGCTAAATAGTAACGATAGTTTTCCTTTTGCTATCTTTTTACTGTTAGTGTATTCGTACTTGTATATACAATTTGTGCACAAACAATTAATTTAAAACTGAACAGCCAGTTGGCCAAGTTATTGCGTCTTTTTGTGTGGTCATTTCTCAAGCCTGACAAATCGGTTGCATCCCTTTAATGGAACCGACTTGGGGCGATGTGAAGCGCATTATAGATTGTTCTATTGCATAAAAGCTGTTTGTTTTGTGCTTCAAGTGCTGTTACAGTTGCTGTGACAATTGTCAGCCTGTCACTTGGCCAAGGAATTCGAACTGAAAAGACCTCTTGGCTTAATGCGCCATCAAACCGAAAGCACAATGCAAGCGCATAATGAACTGAACCCAAACATAGAATCAACTCTAGAAATTTTTTAATTAAAATATTGCAAGAGGGCATTATGCAGAATACTGGAGAGCAGAATGGGATTGGGGATGAGAGAGAGAGATAGAAATATCAGACGCAACTACAACAATAGACAGTTGATGACACAGAGTGGCCTCTCTAGCTGGCTTGCCCTTGTGGCCAAGTGCAACGCTGCCCGACGCTGCGTAATGAAAATGTCAAGGCGGTTTTTGCCCCAAACCAATGCCCAATGCAAATGAGCAGCAACCATTTTTTTATGGCAATTTATTAAAATTGACATTTTTACGAGCCATCACGATTGCAATTATGTGCTTGAAAGCCTCTGTCCATTCCCTGTTCTTTAATAATAGTCTGTGTCTTGCTCTCAATTTTGTGTCTTGAGTGTCCACAACCACACCAGACTTTCCCATTGTCCGTGTGTGTGTGTGGTGGTTGATTTTAGGCTCTCCGTGTCGAGTGTCAATCGCTTTCGTTGACAACGTCAGCCACAACACGTTAACACTGTCAGCGCACAATGGCAACTCGATGTGGCCGACTCACATGACGTTAGGTTATTACCACTTAAATGACCAAGAGGCTGAAACAATGAGATGTCTCTCTCAGGCATAGACCGCAATCTTGTAACGGTGTGCTTGTCAGTAGTTGGAACGCATTCATGTTTGTTCATTGCCGTGGGACTGGATCATATTGTATGTATCTTCTACAGTTGAAAAGTTTATAGTGTAACAACAGGTTAATTCCAATTGAAGATCAAACTGTGAGAAATCATGACAGATTTATCTAAAACCAGTCGAAAGGGCTATAGTCGAAGTCGACTTTGAGAGACCCTTTACTTATTCTTCAAAAAGGAAATAAGAGTGACACTATCAGTACCCCATAGCGCGTTTTAACGTCCATATGCTCTGCTTCTTCCTTCGGCCCGACACTGAGTAATATTGAGTTTCGAATAACTTCCGAGATTGTTATCCGATCGTAATGAAATTTTCAGGCAATGCCAATGTAGGCACCCTGATGCTTGTTCTGTGTGTCAAAATTCAGGACTCTGAATCGTTTATGGGATTTCAAACATTTTGTTTTCGATTTACGGAGGCACAAGGAGGCGTGTCAAAATTTTAACATAAACTTGATCAGCTTAGCCCATAGACGAACCACAATACCAAATTTGGTGACTCTAGCTCTTATAGTCTCTGAGTTTTAGGCGCTCATACAGACAGACGGACAGACGGACAGATGGACATGGCTATATCGACTCAACTGTTGATACTGATTAACAATACATATGGGCATTTCCATGATGTCGCACGGGACAATCGTACACATTGTAAGTGGTAAAAAGGTCAAAGTAAAACGGATTTTCAAAATTATTTTTCCAATTAAAAGTAGTTCTTGATGAGCCCTATAATTGGTGCTAAGGTCGATTTTGAGGAACTATTCGTATTGTAGATTTTTACAAAAAATCAAGGCATTCGCACGGGACAAAAATAGAAGTGGTTTTTTTGGAGATCAATTTAATCTCAGATTTCAGCGAGAGTTTGGGCAATATATTCACGCAAATTTCTGATAAATGTTATGCATTGATGTCTCTTTAAAATGGTTATAGTTTTGCTCAAATATGATTTCTAGTTTTTTTTTAAATTAAATAAAGCCGTATTCGCACGGGACATGTCGCACGGGACACCGAAATATGCGATAATACAAAGCCAAAATGATCGTAACTTGCAATCGCATACTTTCTTATACATTATTTTTTGACTCTTTGTACCTTTTTCAAAGATTTGGAGTACCATAAGACAATGCATAATAACTTATTCTGAGAATTTGTATCAAAACAAAATGTACACTAGAAATGCCCAAATGAGAAAAGTTTCACCTGTTTGACGTTGTATCCCAATATTTCGAAATGGGTTATGAATAAAGACGAAATTTTGTTACATTAGTTAAATTACATTGCTTTCCTATTAAAATATCGACTATACACCCTATTTTTATAATGAAACAAGTTGTTTTTAAACACTTTGAATGTTTTGGTCTCGGTGGACCTTTTGGTGGAAATGCCCATATATATACTTTATGGGGTCTGCCGGACTTCCTTTGACCTGTTACGCACATTTTGACAAACTTAATAGTCCCTTTTTACTATTTTTATAAAAGTTTATAAAAAGGAGGAGAGCGGGAAGCACCAAATTTGGTAAGTAGACTTATATGACTGTACTTATGTGTGTAGGCAGGTCACGATTATATAATATGTTATCACACACTTAAGTATCTTGCGGTCGATGTTCTGAAAATATTATTTCATGTACATACTTCGAGGGGTGATATATTTAGATAATTTATATACATAATTAAAAGAAATATACTTTTCAATAAAGAGTGACAAGGGTATCTCATGCATCGGCTTGATTTTAATATTTATTGCATGGATAAGGCCTTATCACAATCTTCTACATTTTAATCACTTAAGGAATTGAATTACTCTTTGGCTAGACTGTGATTATGTCCAATATTGCTGAAGTCGACGTCATTTGAAATTAGTGAATATATGGGCTGAAAGTAACAGCTATAGCTGCAGTAACTGCTAAAAGTCAGGCTGACATTGCGTGAGCGGTTGCTGTAAAGTCCAGCAAACCGCAACAAAAGCCACACACAACATGGCCAATCTGTGGAGTTCATAAAAGTGTCAACAACTTGCCCTCGGCCAAGGATGCGAAAGGATGTGGATGCTGCGGATGCTGTGGATGGTACTCCGTTGACCACTGATAACGCAAAATGGCCGACAAGCCGCAACACACACACGCACACACACACACACTCCCACACACCACACACTCTTGGAGGCAGCAGCTACTCCTAACTATCGCGTATTCGTTAGGGTCAAAGTTAAGTGGCATTCATCCTGTCGTGGACTCGCCGCCGCAGCGCTGCTGGCTTTGTTTAGATGCCACCAATGCCACCACCAAGGCAATCAGCAAGCCTGCCTTCGTCGTATTGCCCCCGGGCACGTCTTATCAGGCGCAGATTCACTTGCCAGCCTCTGTTGCCTCTACTTGTATTTGTTATTGTACCTGACACACCACAGGGTGTGTGGATGTGTGTGGTGTGTGTCCAGTCCATAAAACTAAATATCGCTGCCATCGCAGTTGCCTTTATGACGCTTCACTCTATTGTCCATTGCGTTTTGCTTTATGTTTCGCGGAATGTCCTTGCCACGGCGTCTATTCTTACTGTTGTCGACGCAGCCGTTGTTGCAGTATGTAGCTTGCAGCATGCAGCATACAGCATACATCTGTTGCCATGCAGCCGGATGTTGTATCTATGTACATTTCTTTTTCTATTTTTTTTATCGCATTGCTGCTGTTGTTGTCTTTTCTATGTTCTCTTTGCTATCAGCTGAATTGTATGTCCTTTCGTATCCAGTTTCCTGATTTATGCAATTTCATGCATGTGCCACATTTCTGCACAACATGCCGCACATACCATGCCAGCCACAAAAACTTTCACAACGCTCAGCTGAAACATGTGGCAGTGACTTATGTGTGCTATGACAACTTTGGGGAGTTTCATTGAATTTCCTTTAGGTGCCACCTATAACATACCTCTCCCTTCAACTGAACACCCCGTTAGGAATAGTGAATAAGGTATGAGACAGTCCGAGATAACCGCTGGCTTAACCCTTAACTTGTTTTTGTTCCATCGTTAAAGTCGCAGGTCCAGCAGCGCCGTTGACTTCATTTGTGGCCTTTGTAAAATCATCGCAAGCTGTGTAAACAAAAAAATTAGCTAATTAGGTAGAATCCAAGTACAGCTGCCAATTAAACTTGCAATTGAAATGTGGTAAAAGTAAAAAATACTCGACCATGAGATACTCTTGGGGTTATTATTTTGAAAGATATTTCATTTAAAAAAGGATTCAAAATAGTTGCAAGCAATGCGTTGTCGATTATATTACAATACATTGAAGATAATTGTGCGTAAATTATAAGATAGTTTTGCAATGACTTTTTATTGATTTCCAAAATGCTTTCATTATAAATTCTTAAATTGTTGTACGTTTAGTTATTACATATAATCAGACGAGTGTGATATATTTCTTTATTTATACATAATAAACATTTCTACAAGTTTCTTATACCCT
>OY282581.2:4470610-4579602 GCA_958299025.2 Drosophila histrio
GTCCCCAGTAATTTTAAAACAACAGACGACATCAGTAGCCAGTGGCTCGCCAGGACTCGCTTCGTTTCGCTTGCTGCTTCTCGACGAGGGTTTATAGGGGATTGGTAGTAGGAGACGACAAGGGGGAGGCGGTCTGGCAGCGTCGCCCAATTGGCGCCATTTATTTACTTGTTTGTTTCAACTTCCGTTCATTGCCACGCCGCAAAAAGTGTAAGCTGGTACCTACCGAACCTTTCGAACAGTCCCTGTCCCTTTTTATGTGCTCGTCCCTATCCCGCTCGCATTTCCGCTGCCATTAGCCGACAAACTTCATTTGTCATCTCATTTTTCTGCACGCTCGACCGTTTTCCTTGTGCTGCGCAACGAAATTTATGTAAACGGACATTCGCTTGCTCGTTCGCCATTCCGCAGGATGGCCGGCAACTGTCCAGCCCGGCAAGGGAAAGACTCCTTGTTATGGACTCCATTGCGTTATGCGGTTATGATGACATAAAAGGCGCTACTGATAAAGGCAAAAGGCAAAACAGCGCAGCAGCAGCAGCAGTAGGATAGCAAAAAAATAAAGCAAAAACAATTCTCTTTGGCGATTTTGATCTGAGCGCGGGCGACATAATCGTCCTTAGTGTGTTGTCCTCGCCGGTCGCACACAGCCGGAAACGGAACGTTAAATGCGCCGTTCCAGAAGCGCTCAGCTCATCGCCGACACCCGCCAGGATTTCTCCGCTTTCTTCCGTTGGTGCACTCTCGCAGCGCGTGCAGCGGAAATAACATGCTGTGATTTAAGACTTCATTTTGTCGGCGCCTGTTTGCTGCTCCTCTGACCTTTTACATAGCTAGATAGAGGACGTGAAGTAGTAGGAGATGGAGTGACGGAGAGAAAAGGGGAAGTACACATCATCCGAAGAGCAAACGGTACGACCCTTTCTCCTTTCTACAAGTAATTAAAAGTTGAATTGAACAAGAATTGGCTGTGAATTCTTTGTTGAATGCTGCTGGTGTCGCTGCTGATTTGCCGCTTGCATAATTGAATTGTTTAATGCTGCGAATTTCTAATTGTAATGGTAACTGTAACTGAAATCTAACGCAAACGGATATGGAAGTTTGACTACTATTGTTGGTGCTTCTTTTATGCTCATTTCTGCCTTGAACATTGTGTAAAATCATTTAATTAGAACTTAAACCAAATGTCTATTTTCTCACTTGTTAGACCCTGTTCATTAAAACAGTACCAAGGGTCTATAAAGTTTCCAAAAAAATTTGCGTAACAGCAAAAAGAATATTTTTGATCCACACAAACAGTCAAGTCGACATAAGTGTTGGATGCGATGCGGTAAGCACTAAAACCAAGTGCTGGGTGATGTATTTGTTTGCCTGTGAATCAGATAAACGAAATAAATACAGAGTCTCTCATAGTAGGCATAGACTGCAGCTCAGGATACACTACGGTCGCACTCGCCGCGACCCTCCAGTTTGTTAATTTTTCTTCCGACAATCATTGACAGCTCAAGTGAAAGTTTATTCAAGCTGAAATTTCATAATGTTGTTTAAGATATTTCGTTTGAAATTATAATTTTCAAGTCATTAATTTAATATACTATACCATTGTACTGCATCTTCTTTAGGAAACTACATTTGGATAATAGAAAACAAACAAGAGCTCATGATGGCAGAGAAACTATAAATCAATTCCTTTCAACTATAGTAAATTATGAAAATGTGCTACTGAAATTTGTTTTATTCATATATAATTTGGTAAACTATATTAATTATTTAATGTCTCATAATGTTAACCTATTAAACACAGCTCGATTAGAAATTCTGTTGAAATATATTTATCAAATTTGTCCAGCAACTTCAAAAGGACCAAATAAAATCAAATGAAATAACAAAATTAACCACATCATCGAGTTGCAGCATTATGAATGCATTTAAGATACTCCCGAATCCTGCTGAATTTTGGATTGAGAAATTGCTGATAATGTTTAAGACTGGTTTAAAAATCAAAATAAAAATTGATATAACTAACAATTGAAAGGTTTGTTGAACTCAAATCTATGTGTGAAGCAAATCTGGCAGAAGCAACTAGAGTCACGTTCTCGCATTTAAATGGAGTGTTGCATGTGTTGCATTGCTCAGTGGAGTTGCAACACGCGGAGTCGGTCATTGGCATTCGCAAAATTAAACTATTTTATTGCTGGTTAAGATGGAGAAGCAATATTAGCTTCAGTTTCTTAAGTGGTGCGTTGAGCGTGGCGGTGCACCTAAGTATATTGGAAATAGTTAAAGAATAATGTTATGAAATGGGTGTAAAGGAGTGAACTTGGTGCATGCCACACCCATACATTGGCCAGCAAATCAATTCATGGTTAACTCCCCCTCATCCTCCTTTCTTCTCACCATACTCAGACACTACTGCTGCTTCTGGCATCAAAATCCAATTAAATTTTATAAGCCATGCTAGTGTTGCTTGCTTGCGGACTTCGAACTTGGCTGACAAGTTCAAGCGCCACCATGACCACTGCATACCCCTGGGAGCAGTTAAAACTTTAAACATAACCTACTTGCAACCAAAATATTTCCCAAAGCCATACACACTTACTCCCACACACCCACACAAACACACACACACACACAGACAGCAATTCTTAACTACTTTTGAGCATCGAATTTGAAGTCGGCCTTTTGACCAACCGCCGACGCTATTGAACAACAACAATGCCGTTAATTATTCATGAATAGAAAGTTGCATAAAATGGCAAGTGCAAAGCCGAAAATGCAAACTGAAGCGAAGGCAAAAGTTTTTCCAAGCTAAAGCCAAAAAAAGTTTTTCCCATGGATTTATCTAAAGATTCGAATCCACAAAGCAGTTGTCTATTTGTGTGTGTTAAGTTTGTCTGTGTGTATGGGTTATGTAATTGTGTGTCTGTTGGCTTAAGTCCAATGACCGAGAAAGCCTTCATAATAGTAATGAAATGCTCGTCCTTAAGTATTCATCATACGGCACGTTGTACAAGTTGCATATGTTGTAAATACTTTGCGACTAAGTCCAGTCACAACTAAAGTTTTTCATTGAGGGGGAAGCAGAGAGAAATTGGTGGGAAGAGGTAGCTTGATTGATTGATGTTTGGCTTGAGGGCAGTTTGATTTGCTTCGAGTTGTAAGTGGGGTGCAAAAAGGGATAAGAAAGTTGCAATATGTTTTTACAACTTTTCTCGTTTTCATACCCTTTGGTTGTTTGCCAAACTTATTTGATATTTAATTTATAACAATTTAATAACTTGCCAAAGAATTTGCCAATCAACATAATAAAAGTAATTGAATTGAAGCATTTCCTTGCCCAATCGCAAATCGATTTTAATTAAATTCCTTTAAATTAGCATGAAAAGTGCGCAATGCTTAATTCAATACAATCATTTCTGGCACCAAAATCACTTTTCATATTTGCATATTTATTTATTGCTGTTGGTGTTTTGCATACACAATCAATGCAATTTAGAAAATTGCGATAAACGTCCAAATGAATTTTAAATTAAAATAAAAAAATAAAATGATAATCAACATTGAAATGTGTCATTTGTTTGAAGTTGGATTCGAATCGAGGATGGCAGGAGATTCTATGTATATATAACTATTTATTGAATGATCTGTGTGCATATTCAGTCCCATAATGAAAGACAAATTATATCAAATTTAGGCGCTTCGCAAACCATAATAGTTTTTTATTTACTTATAATACATTTGAATGTGCGTCAATATGCATTTACATCATTTATATGCATTATTTTGATCATAAAAACAACAAGAAACAATAAATTTCGGTTTCTACAATTTAATTAAGCAAAGTTGAAAAACACATGAGACAGACGGATATTTAAATGATTGATTCATTTTTGAAAAACGTGCTGGCATGAACTTAGCTTCTGCGAGAAAACTTTGATATATATGCATAAGGAACACACTTTTTCTACTAGGGAAATGGAGCTAAAGCAAATCGAAAAATCGATCTTTTTTGTCCATTGACCACTTCTTAGAAGTAAGTATGTTTAAGATCTTATTGATCTACTCAGGGAGCATTCGACGATCATTTCAGAAGCATAAAATTGCTCGAAAAGATTTGTTTACGAAATTTGAATAGATATTGAAATTTATATTCGCAAAATATAATGAATGGAATGGGCGTAGGAATATAGAATGGTAATATGAATATAAATTGGAATCTAAAAGCGAAGTAGGAGTAGAAAATTTGTGAACATTTAGGCTAACTTCTTAATCCCATCCTAATACTCAAAAAAAAAAATCTATAAATAAGCCCATAGTTTCAAAGCAGCTGTCCAAGTGCCATAAACGATTTTTTCTATCCATGCCAAAAGCCACATTCCCAAGAGTTCTGTGTGCATAGGGTATCTCAGAAGGAACAACTCCCACTTGTGTGCGTGTTTTACTTGATGTAGAGAAGATGCGAAGAGAAAAAACTATTATTGCCTACTTTTGCCGAGAAAATGATGATAAATGATATAAAAAAAAAACCTCACTAGAGTCTTGACAAAACAACAAAGATGTAAAAAACATTTAATGGTCTCTGGAATAGCAAGTGTTGTTGAATGTCGTGGTTGTCACCGTTGCGACGTTCTTGGTGTTGTCCTGGTCATCCTGTCAAGCACTAAACATGTATACATGCAATCCAACTGTGGGTTGAGACAAACAAGACATTTATAGTTAGCCCGCTCCGAGTCCCTGGACCAAGTCAAGTGGTTGAACCTACACACAAGCGTCTTAAGTAGCCTTCTCGGTCCGATACTGAAAATAGCAGGAGTTGAAGCAGGTCCTGGGACCAGGCCCATCTCAATGCCCAACGGCTGTCAGCTCAATAATTTATTCATAAGAAAAATTTATGTCGCCTTGTGGCTGGAAATTTGTTGAGTTTTCCGCCTTGGCATTTGGCAGGTGCGCAAAAGGGTTAGAGACCCGGCATTCTTAATGTCGCCAACTTGCCTAGGGCCTTACCTTTTGTTGCTGTTATTGTCAATTGAAATGCGCCTTTCAAAACGTTTATCATAAATAATTTATAATATATTTAGCAATTCGCAAGCAAATCATTTTGTTGATATTTAATTTGGCAGGAAATTGGTTAAATTTCAAATTTATCAATTTCAGCTTTTCCACGTTAACAAGTAATGTTGTGTGTGTAAAGTTGAACTCATTAAATTGCAGAGCTTCTGCTACTGCTGCTGCTGTGGCAGCTTGTGGTCATCATGTTGGGGTTTCATTTTACTAATTCACATGCTGCTACACACACACACACACACACACACATAGTCACACCCACACACATTACACTTGGTACAGTAACAACCAAATGTTAATTTTAATTTATGTGGCCGCTGCGCACATTTGTCGCATTAGTTTGAGGCGCTTTAATGAGTGATTTATTGGTTAGGCCGCAGCAGCAAATCAACTGGCAAGAGCATTCAATAAAACTGAGGATGCTCTTGACTAGCAAACACCCTGCATATAGATATAAGCTTAAGCAGATAGATACTACCGAAAGTATTGACTATATATATATATAACATATAACAATATATAACAAAAGCCCGACAATTCCGAGAATATGAAAGCGGTTTACTGAACAAATGCTTTTTTTTCGGTCTCTTTCTGTCTTTCAGCGCAGAAATTTACCTTTATACTATACTTTATACTATATCTGCGATCTCCATTCTGTAAAATATACCTGAAATTGGCAATACTTTTCGTTGGATATAGAAAATGGTAGATTGAATGGCAACCAATCGGTGACTATTTTAACTAAGCTGATCAGTAACATACACTTGGTCAATAAATTGTTTTGTGAAATAAATGTAAATATTTAATTTGTAATTAGTAAAAATAGTTGATCACAATAGATTAATGTTTTAAGAACAGTAAAGAACTATATACAAAGAAGAAAATGATGAAATAAATGCCATAATAGTATAAATAGCAATACCTTACTATTAGTATCTACTGATACACTTTTTTCTGTCAGTTACAATACTTACAGCAGTTCTTATTCCTCTTCAATGCATTTTCATGCAGGGTATTGAAACATTAAATAAAATATCGTATTGAATTATTTATTTATGGTCTCTGGTTGTTTGCATTTCTACAAATGTTCAATAAAAAGCGCAATGCTGGCAATTTTGGCAAACGGTGTGAAAAATGACATAAGCTATGCAATGCACCCTTACTCCGCTGCCTTTCACCTATTCACTTTTGTCCCCTTATCGTGCATTCGCCCATCTTGCTGCGGTTAACCAAGGGGCATGGCATGGCAATCGGCTGCGCGGCTTTTAAAGTAATTAGAGCATTTCGAAAGTGTGGTTGGGCCTTATACTTATTTGTGGAAACAGTTGTGGATTGATTGATTAGAGCCCATGCTCCTGCATTTGTTCCTGGTTCGCTCAATGATTCCTTTGGAACGTGTCCTACCGGCCAGACTGGCCGCAACTGCCAAGGGCTTCAAGCGCTTCACAGCAGTTTTCAGTTCAAAAGTTTTGGCCATAGTTAAGCGTTGGTAGTTAGCACTTAATGCACTGCCGTGACTCAATCGCCACGCCCCTACATACGCCCTCAACCGCTCTCCAGTGATGCGAGGTATTCGCCAACGAATTTCAAACACTTTCGATAGACTCGTAAAGTCCACTTCACAATTTTGTTTGTGTTTTTTCAATTTTGGATTTTGATTTCGTATTTGATTGCCAAAGCAATTTTAGTGTTTTTACTATGCATCCCACACATACACACGCACACGTTTACATAGATGCACAGTTACTTAAGCACTCATACAGTGAACTGCACTTTTATATCCTGTAACCATAAAAACGATTCAAATGGGTATCATAAAGATCCGCAAATGTATATTATAGTTAGAAGAAGAGCATCTTCTTTCCAATTGTGTATAAATAAACTCCGTCTTTGTGAATGCTTAAATCAAGAAGAGCTCGTCATAGAATTTTAAACGAATTGTTCCAAATTTCATTGCTAATTTTAAGTGAAATGAATGGTTTAATTTAATATTTGTTTAATAATACAACAAATTTGTGTAACTAATTAAATGAGCTAAATTATTTTTCCAAGAAATATGAAATATGTATATTATTATTCCCAATTATTTTCTATTTAATATTCAACTATTTAATTTATTTATTCATTCGACTGATACTCATGACTCAAATCATAATCTGAATACTTTTCGATTATCAGCTTTAAATCAACTCAGTTTTCTTAGCAATAGTTTAGCTTATAACGTATAATTCTTTAGATTCATAGACGGCTTATCAGATTGTAATTGTAGTCTATGTGATTGGCAATTACTTAAGTTTATTTATTGACTGATTACAGAGTGTTGCTAGTCGACAACTGTCGATTGGAAATGTCTTTTAATAAAAACCAGAAATCGAAATGGTGTTGGAAATGAATGCATTTGTGAAAAAGGGACACAAGTAACTGTGGGATATGGATGGCGTGGCCAAGCTGACTGTTGACTGTTGACTGCTTGACCTCAGTGTGGTTGGGACGCTCTAAGGTAGGAAGCACACGGAACTATTAATTTGATTAAAAGTGTGAATTTTTATTTGCGAGGAACACATGAGGCAAAGTTAACAGTTACTGCTGCTGTTGCTGACGTTTGACCGCTATGCGAGTGTATGTATGTTTGTGTATGGATAGCGGTGTGTGTGTGTGTGTGAGGTGTGGCTCTTTTTTCTGTTTGTTTTAAAAGCGCATCAAAATGTCGTTAAAGTTGCTGAAAATCAAATGTACGAAATTTTATCATGGAAAATTTATTGTGCGTTGCCAACAACAACAACAACAACAGAAGCTGCTGCAGCTGCAGCAGCAATTCGCAGCGGCATTTTAACGCCTGTTTGTGGTTTGGGGGCGCCACCGTGAAACCTCGCACCACACTCCCCCTCTTGTTGTTGCTTAGCTGCCTGTTCTCTGGTTGACTTGTGGTTTTGTTTTGCACTGTGCCCGCAGTGTCGGGAGTTGCCACGCCTGCCACGACTGCCACTTGCAAGCCACCATTCCACTTTGCCACCTTGCCACCTCCATCCACGTGCTCATTTGCATGCAATTCATTTTCTTAAGTGCAATTGCCATTGTTTTTTGGCCGCAGTTGATTTCCTTGCACTGAATTTTGTTCTGCTTGTTTTGCCACGAACATTATTGCTGCCACGCTTATTTTGGGGCATGCCAGCAGCTCACCAGTTTGTAGAACCTTTTGTCACAAATTACATTGTTATTGTGGGTGTGTCAGAGCCAATGAGTTGTTGTTCCCATCTTGCATAACGCATCAGACATTTCGGCAGCTTTACGCCCCTATACTGTTCTCCCCCTCGCCATTTCACTTATGGCGATTAAATATTCATTGTAATTTCCATCTAATCTTCGCATAAGTTCACGCCCAGAAGGTGACAACTACAACTTTAACAGTTAGTTCAAGATCCCTACCTTAAAAATTAAATGAAGCCCTGAGTAAAGTTTCTTTTTAGCGTATGACACGGCTTGAAGATAATACACTTAGGGAATTAAATTTTGACATTTTCGAATTAAACAAGAAAACGATTAATTCTTAGAATATAACTTTGTAGAGAGTTGTATCTAAATTAGAGAGCGGAAAAGAAAGATTATAGCGACATACTTCTTTGTTATATACAAAAGTTGTCCACCCATCAGGATGTAGGAAGATATTAGCATTTACAAGTCTTAATCTTAAAATAGTTAAGTCAACTTATGTTTCTCTCAGTGTGTGAACTGTGTCCTTAGCTGAGCCAGAAACTGTTGAGAAATTCATTTAAGTTGGACTTTGGATCACGCGCCGGAAAATTATTTGTACTCTGCTTACATTTTTGTTTAATTAATTTTACAAAACGACAGTGGAAATGATGCCCTTCTACTCCGAAACAGGATAAGGAGACAGAGGATAGGACAGAGAATTCGGAGACTAAGAGACAGGATGAGACTGTGGGGACTGTAGCAGAGTTTTGCTGTTGTCAAAGTTTATGACACTTCTGTTTGGGATTTCATGTTGACAACATTGACAAAATGTCAATGCTACTTCGGATGCTGTAGAAAGGGAGATGAAGCACAGGGGCAAAAAATATTGGGGCGGGGCGCCGCATAATTAGCCCCAACGCAGCCAGTTTTGGGGGTACATTTGCATGAATTAATTAGCCGAAGTTGTGGCAATAACCGAGACTGAAAGAGAAGTAACAGACAGATAGGGAGACAAAGTTACTGGACGCCATTTGGCAATTTCATGCGAATACTTTTTGTAATTGAAATTGTTGCTGCTATACATTTATAAGAAACAAAAAATTCAATCAATCTTAAGGCATCGCAAATTTAGCGCGTTTTCTTGTTGACTTTGCACTTTTTTCAGTCACTTTTCGTTTTATGGCTATTGCGTTGCATTTTAATTAAAGGACCAAACTGCCACATGCATATTTATGAAAGTAACAACAACAACACCAATACAAAGAGGTTCTTGCACTTGCACCTGCTGGCTGCACGCCTAGTCAAAATAAAATATGCGCATATTTTATGACGCTGCTCACTTTTCTTTTTTATACCCTATACTATTCTAGACACCAAAAATGGGTAGAGTCGGCTTACGTTTTTTTATGCAACAGGCAGAAGGATACACCTTAGGCAGAAAGTGATAAGGTTGAAATGTTTTATTAAGATTGATTGATTATCGCGATTAGACAATACAAACTATGTTCGGAATTGAGAGAGAGAACTAATTCGGAATTAAGAACAAAAACATATATATTTAAATATATCTTTACAGATGTTTGATTTATAAATAAAAGTGTTATGGACAGAACAGAATTTAAGTAATATTTTAAAGAATCAGGCATACATAACTCTTTTCTCATACGGAGCAAAAAAATTTAAAATTATTTGAACAAACGGAAACAAACCTATTCTCAGCAATTAGCTCTTTTGTACAAAATGCAAAATAATTTTTATGAAAGCTAAATTGTTCGCATATCGAAAAAAAAACAAAACTCTTTAAAAAAGTATTTCTCTCAGTAAAAATAGGGATCGGATATCAAATGCAAAAGTTATACATTTTCGAAACTTGTTTGAGATTTGTAGGCATATTCATAAATAATGAGAGGGTATCTGCCAGGTTAGTATTCTTCACAAAAAAAATTCCTTCTTATTTTTTTCGCGCACGCCACGGCGACGCTCTTCTCTCTATGGCAAAAGCGCAAAATCGCTTTGCCGCCTAAAAGTATGCAGCAGAGCGTAAAGCATGCAAAGGGAGGCATACCGATTGGCATTTCCATCCTAGAGTTGGCCACGATCCGTGAATTTTTCGTGTCAGATGCCAAGGCCAGAGAAGGCCATTTTGAGTTAGGATTAGCTGTGCTTTTGGGACGACTACAAATCCATCCACAAAACAAAAATGGCATGTCGTAAAATGCGAACAGTTCAAAAACTTTCGATAACAATCCAAAACTCTAGTTATCGATTACATTCTGTACCTACACAAGCAATCAAGCTGCAAGCTAAGAACGTTGCAGTGTTAGAGATTACAAATTTCCATTTGAAGGAGAGGTGTGCAAAATTTGCAGTATACATTTTAATTTTTTTATGTTATACGATAACCTGTATGTCAAGTTAAGTATCTTACTTAGCTATTATTTATTTATTATTTATTACTTGCTATAATCGTAAGTTTAAAGTTTAGGGCACTAGTCACAATTACCGACATTAAAGTATATAATATAATACGAGAATTCATGCTTTTTGTTTTGCATTATTTCATTTGAAAAAATTACCTGCCATCGAATGGTAGCTATAGGGGTATTCCTCAGCACCCAGCTTAAAGCTAAAGCTGCTTGTTCGTGCTCGACCTGCACGCATCTCTATGTAAAAATCCCCTCACACTCTTCAGTCGAGTGTGTGTGTAAGTGTGCGTGTTTGTTTGTTTCTTTTTTGTTTGTTTGCGCGCTCGAGATGAAAAAGTTAAATTTGTTTCGTGTCAAAGCGTCGCCATCGGCGTCGGACTAAGGCTAAGCGCATTCAACATTTTTGGTCAGAATTGAAAAAGCGTAGGGCCATGAGTAAAGCAGGGATGCCAGCACGCAACTCCACCTATGAACGACTCATTCCGCAATCCACACTCATCCCAAATCCACCCCACTCCGATCCTTGCTTGCCACTGCTAGGACATTGGGTGTCAGCATTCATGGCCCGCACATGCACATTGCGCATACGTCACGTTGGCCAACGGTGGAACAGTTTTGTGTTTTACTTTAAATTGCATAAATGTGGGTGTGTGTGTGTGTGTGTGTGTGTTAGTATACATATATTCACTTGTGCTGTGTTGTATATTTTAGCCACAAAAGTGTGGCCTTTGCTGGCGTCATCGCCCTGACAGTTTCCCGTCGCTTTCGATGACACCTGCATTGCGCGCATTTTATTACATTTTATGTGAGCTGCTTTCTTCTGCGATAGTGTGTCTTTGTTGTTGTTGTTGTGCTACCCTGTCAGTTGGTAAACGCATCGGAGCGCATAAACAAATGATATTCAATTTATTGTATTTATATCATTGTTTTCACATTTCGTTGCATGCTCTTTGGGCCCAAATATTTGTACACTCTTTAAATATACATAAACGAGGATATACAACTATACGTACGCCCTTCAACCAGAGGCCGTTGTTGTTATTGAGTCGAGCTAGAAAGATAAGCAAGTCAAGCGGCGCGAAATATATGATGAGTGAGTCCTGCGCCAAACTGATGTCACTCAAAACTCATTTAACGGATTAATTTGGCTAAGCGCCGAGCAGCGGAAACCTTCGCCTATCTCGCAAGTTTCCAGTTCCTTAGAGGGAGCGAGGCGACCAGCCGAGACTAAGGCGATTTAACGGGCCAACGGAAACGAGAGATCGTTGCCCCAACTGATAATAGGCTAAAGATGGAGCAAGTGTCGAGGCGCAGCATAGCCTTTGGAATAATTAGCAGCTGACAATGCAATTGCATTTGACTTCGCTCTGGGGACAACGTCGAACAGTTGCCACTGCGGTCTGTGAGGTGTGATTATATAGCAAAATATTCGGAAAAGCCAAAATCGTATGCAACTCGACGAACAAAAGCTGTCAAAGTTTCTGCTTTGTTCAAAAAGTTTGCGCCACAAGTTTTGCCAACGCAGACAACGTCTAACGATTCCTGCGGTCTCCGTGCACAACTTTCGGATCGATGCTCTGTTCCTTCCCGCTATCCCGCAACTGTTTGCTCCTCATTTTCCTGCAGAGCCAAAGCGCATATGATATCTTCCATGACATTCAATCTGTGTTTGAAATTGACTTTATTGACCATGCCCAGGACAGTAGATGAGCAGATGTTTAACTCTATTCTATTCTACTCTCTGACATCTTTAGTCACACAAAAACTTGTAGCAATTTATTAAAGTACATTCAACTTTGTGGAAAGTCGCTGTCGTTAGCTGGTATCTAACCATCTGGAAATTATACTCTCTACCTCAGTACTTTAATCCTCAATACCTTGATCCTTTTCGCAGTTTGTCAGTCCATCTGTTTCATAAATCTCTATGAAACTCGTAGTGAAATTGCTGCTGTCTATTATCGACGTAACAATTTGCGCTTGAAAGTAGCCAACAAATTCTCAACTCAACTGCCCAAAGTTAACCGCAAATAACAGAACAACAAAGAAAAGTGCTATTAACGGCTAGTTGAAGAAAGTTCAATGCCCTTTCAGTATAAGTATAACAAAAATTTATTATTATACAAATAACAATAATTAAATTATATTATCGAGCCCTTTCCGCGAAAATAACGTAAGCGACATTTTGTCGAATTTTTTTAAGCAATTATGTTGACTATTACCAAACACATCTACAGTAAAAATTTCTAAAGTCAATTCAGTATAATAACTGAGATATCCGCCTAACAATTATAACGCAAGAGACATACAAGCCTCCAATCAACATAAATGTAAACTATAATAAGCCTTCTCCTGTAAAATTTGATTTTAGGCGCTTACGCTATTTTTGCGGGAAGGGCTAGTTATAATCATTTATTACTAATAAAATGAACCTAGGTTAAGAGGGTCTAAAATATTTGTTTGGGTTGAGGAACATCTGAACCTTAGTTGAATTAATTTAAGTCGAAGATCAATATAAAGATACACAAGTTCGCAATTGTGTGCCAAGACTAAAGTAATTATCTATTATTCATAACTCTATTATTAATAAATGAACCATCTCCACTTTAGGTATTGCACATTCAGCCTGGCACAAGGCAAAGAAAGGGAATAAACTTGGTTTGCTTAATATAAAAGGTGTTAAAAGCTGTTAGGGTGACCATATCGGAATTGTAAAAACTATAAGACATTTCATGTAAAAGTTTCACTAAAAGCTCGTCGTTCACCTTTCTACGTATTTTGCTACAGATTATCGACTTATCTCCTTCACTGCCTTGCATAAGAAAAGAGTAATACCTTTAGCAAAGTGTATAAGAATAACGAAAATGGATGCACCTATCACCGTAAATGCAAATAGACTGACGCAGTTAGGTAGGCATACAACCCAGGCCGAAGGGCGGAGGGCAATGTCTAAAAATAGAGCCTAAGCGTTGGTTTTGCCACTGGCGTTGAAGTCTACAACAACCTTGTGTCGGCGGATGTGGCCGCTGTGTGTACAGGCACTTAGTAAGCATATCCGTTTTGGTTTTATTTCCGCTCGACACACACTCAGACACTCATACATACGATACACATGTATGTATGCACACAACTGCAACGGCAATAGCAATTTGATGCACAAACAAATCCAACTGACCGTCCAATCCGATTCGCCCACACAAAGAGACATCAGCTAGAGCTGTGTGTGTGTGCGTGTGTGTGTGTGTGTGTGGGTGGGCTACTCCAGTGCCCTCTGTTTATGCTTTGGTCGTTTGCACTCAAATTGAGTTGCCAGTTGGTGAACCAACTCACAAAATGGCGCCCGTGAGCCATTTTTAAATGCATTTTGTAGCATACTTTTTTGCGCGTGGCAAGTTAATTGCCTCGCTGTGGTAACAACTTCGCTATTCGCTGTTTGCTGGGCGCAGTGTGCGCTTAGGCTGTCACGTTTGACATGGCCAAAAGCTCATTTCCGTGGCTGCAATTAAATTGTTAAGCATTGACTTTAAGACGCGCTTCGCGACGTATGCGTAGTGCGAGCGAAGGCAAAAGCGAAACGGCACAAAATTAGAGTAGAAATTTAGCAAATTTCAACTGGAAATTGCCAAGAAACTAAAGTATGACCGTAGTTAGTTGCTCAGATCCTTATCTCGCCAACTCGACGCACTTGACGGATGCAATTTTAATTTAGCCACCAAAATGAGCAAATGCAGCAAGCAAAAAGACGCAAGTCAAACGAAACAGAGACGACACATCGGCTGGGCAAACAAAGCACCGCAGAATTGTTTCGCGGAGACGAAGGCGTTTTTGCCTAATGTACACCAAAGTGCAGCTGCTACCGCCGAACGAGACGGCAACGGCAACGGCAACGGCAACGCTGTGGTTGCCACGTTGACGGGGCGTATGCGCAACTTATGAAGATTGCGGGCGCCTCGCTGTTGTGGTTGCAACGGCATTTCGCCTAAAAATGTCAAGTCACAAGTGTTGAATTCACACTTGACAAAGCAGAGAGTGTTGGGTGTGGCGCCTGTTGGCATCAACTTGCAACACACATTGCAACTGACAGTTTTCATTAAAATGTTATCAAAAGCGCGAGTTCCGCTCGCTTCCGCCACAAATGTGTCTGCCAGCAACAGCAGCAGTAGCAGCAACAACTTAAATGACAGTGCAACACTAATAATGGCACAGTTGCAGCAACTGTTGCAGCTGCCACATTTGACGCTGCAGCGACTAATCTCAGTCTCCGTTGCAGTCAAAGTGAGTTGCAGCTAAAATAACTGCCATGCCCACAAACATAAGCACAAGCACAAGCAAAAGCTCAAAATGTATTTATTAATTACACTCGGTCTGTGTGGCAATATAAAATGTGCAGCATGTGGCATACTACTTCTACTACTGTTGCAATGAGCTGGCCAAATTTGTTCGCATTTATCAATCTAAATTACAGCACAAACTTCACGTGCCGCTCTTCAATTTCGTTTTGTTGACTGTGTTGCAACCAAGCGTTACATTTATCAGGACAAAGTTTACAATACACACACACACACCGGCACACACTTTTACTGCTTAAGATAATAATTTATTTAGCGTAAAATTAAAATGAATGCAAATTTTTGGTGGCTGTGCAAAAACTTTTTGATTAAAGTGAAAATGAAACTGCCAAGTTTCCGAAGGTTGTGCGTGTCTGTGTGTGTATGCGTGTGTGTGTAAGCTCATGTTATCCCAGGTGGTGTGTGGAATAGTTTTTGTTACCTACTGTTGTTGCCGCTGCTGATGCTTCTGCTACTGCTGCTCCTGCTGTTCTTGTTGCTGCTGTCAATTTCTGTTGTTGTAGCTGGCAACATAAAGTTTATTGTACTCAAATTTCGGTGCTTTTTGTTGAAATGTTGGATTTGTATGTTGAGCTTGTTTTGTGTTTTAGTATTTTGAGCCATGTGAGGCAAAAGTTTCATTGACTTTTCGCTCGCTGTTGCTCATTAGCCAGTATTGAGGCAGGCAACAGCAGCACAAAACTTGGCCACAGCTGCAACACTGACTAGTAACTCAAGGCAGAGTCTGGCTGTGGGGGCAGCAGGGGAGGCACGGATAACTTTCTAATTGCCATTTTTCTGCAATGATTGCAGCTCAACACGCTGCGATAAAAGCTAATCGAATTATGCTTTTGGCCATTGCCAGCAACACTAACAAAAAACTAACAAACAATTGTTGTGAAGTTGGGAAATCTGCCCCGTCATGTCAATGGCCAACGGCAGCCAGCAACAAAAATTTTGGTTTCCGGCATAAAGTTACAACTCGAAGGCGGCGGGCCAAAAGGATTTGTGTAAAGGAAAAAACAGACTTTTACAGGCCATTAACAAAAAAAAAATTGTGCGCCTTGGCATATGCTACATAAAATTTACTCAGTGCAACAGCAGCAGCAACAATGGACATACAATCAGAGCCGAAATGTGCATTGGCTGTGTGATCTTGGCGCCGATGTGTTGCCAACATTTTCGGGGGTGTAGGAAACGCCAAACCGGAAGCAGGAAAACAAACAAACGAGAGAGAGAAATTGCTAAAAAAAAAAAAAACAGAAAACTGAAAAAAGTAAGCAAGAAAGCAAAACAAAGTGGTATTACGGCGGGGCATGCAGGAAACAGCAACAACAATAATAATAATAATAACAACAACAGCAAACGTAGTGACAGCAACAAAAAATGCAGCGGGCGCCTCGCGCCTGTCGACTAAAATGATAAATTTAAACGCAGTGACATGACAAATCGCCGCTCATTTGTATTAATCAGGCGAATGGGGAGCTGACAGAGAAAACTTGCCAACCCTTTGGCAAACCCTCGACCCTCAACACTCTTCCATCCAAATCTCCTTCTTTTGGCCCACACAGCTGCTTGTTGTTGATGTTGCAATTATTGTTTTATGGCTTGCTGTTAGCTGCAGCTAAAGCATCAGCCCACTTAAGTGATTTGGGCGTGTGTGTGTGTGTGTGTGCTGCAATTGTTGTGCTTGGCATTTGCATAATAATTTCAGTAAAGTTAATTTTGCGAAAAATTAACATTTTTCATAGTTCTTCTTTTTTTTTGGCAACTGCAACTACAAATTTGAAGCATTTTCTTGCCCCAGCTTCATTTGCCTTTTCAGCCAGTAAATGAGGGAAAAAAGGAGGCAGCAAGTAGGAGAAAAGAATCCATTACATATATGTAGCTCACATACAGACGTGCCTTTGAGTGATTTATTTTTGTAACTGACAAGCCAAAAGAGAAAAGAGAAACTGTATCGTTGGAGTGGGAGATGAAGAGAGGGAAACGGGAGACTGACGGAAAATTCTGTTCTCAGTTTTTCCGTTGACCAAGTGCAACTTCTTTTTGAGTGCGTCGATGCTTTTGCGTTGTTCTTCGTGTTGTCAGCATGTGTCAATTTAATAAATGCGAGTGTATAACAAGCAAAGCGGCACAAACTGGGTGTGCTACACTAGCAGATACCCTTTTTCAATTTGAAGATAGTTTAGTTAAGAGACTGATAGTGTGAGCTTAGCTCAACGATTGTTTGGCGATAGTAGCGAATGATCCTAAATACTTAATAAGATGCGAATGCAGGAGAAAGTGTTGCTGTTTTCTTAAGCTTCTTAATGGGTACAAAAAATGATAAAGTGAAACAAAGAGGAGGTGAATGAATGAAAAGAGAGATGAAGATAAGGGGACAAATGACAGTTGGGTGCACGTGCAGGGCTGATGCGAAGATGCGAAGATGCGACTTCAAAAACTGAAATGAAATAATTCCAAAAACATGAGCTGAAAACATAATCGAGTGAGTGTCAAGTAAAATAAGAAGACACGTTCTCAACAATGGAATGTCCTGCCAAGCTCTTCAAACCTCATATTGACACATAAATAGACTTGCTACAGGCCCACACACACACACACACACACAAGAATACATCATAACACACATACACACACACACACACAGAGTTGTTACAAAAGTAATATTTGTGATTAATTTGGTTTCCCATTTCGGTCTGTTGGACAACGCGGACACAAACGCCGAAATACAACGCACATTCGCAACACGTTGCAACAACACACGCACAACAACAATACATACACACGCACACACACACACACACAATGACACACAAACGTCATCAGCATCATCTATTGGACAACGCGAACGTGAGCTGTCAACAACTTTGCTCTGACTGTTATTGTTGTTCATTGGGCATTGCTTTGTTTCCATCTCCTCCTCTATATTTCTGTCTCTCTCTCTATCTCTCTATCTGTCCATTTCTTCCTTCTTCCTCTACTATTTCTTCTCCCTCTCTCACTGTTTACTTTCGCTTCAGTGACGAAATTAAATCGATTTCATACAGCTCTGACTTACCGTATGACTGTCTCCCTGTGTGTGTCTGTGTGTGTGTGCCTTAACAGTGTTCATCGCATTGCATTGCTTTAAGCTGTTATTAAAGAGCGCATTGAGGAAAAGTCACCAGGAAATGGACTTTACTCATTGTATAAAACGCACTAGGAAGGATTCTTAAAATCCGGTTTTGGCCAAGTTTAGATAAATTTGCCAACAGTGCCAACTTAATGAACAGTTCTTACTTATTTCTCCAACTGGCAGCAGCTGCTGACACCCGCTGGTTAGACCGCAGACCAAAGATACGACAGCACCATAAAAACTATATCATACTTGATAGCGCCGAATGCTAAATATCCTGAGATTAGGAGTTTCAACACTCAATGAAGCTATGAAGCAATGAAGCAATTGTAGCTTTAGCTAATATATAGTGATATGTTAAACAATAAATTTAATTGATAGTTTTCCACATCATTATAAATATTCAGCACTCACTTAACAAAAAGCGGCAAAGTTCCATGAGAGTTTCTACAACAAAAGGTGGGTGCATTTTCTTGTTAATTGATAGAAAACCTTTTATAAATTGTCTCCCAAACCTTCTTCATTGTTTCTTTATTTCCGAAAACTAACCCATAACTACTTTATCTTCTTTCGATTAGAAAGCTACGCTTACTCTTAGTACCAACATTTTCGATAGATTGCCAGGAGTCACTCTGTGCTCAGAGTTGCTAACTTTCAATCGATCTTTAACTTAATAGTATAAATATATAACAAATAAACTAAACAATATATAGATCATCATAGAATTGATATACCCTTTATTTTAGGGTATAAGAAGTAAAAGTCAACAGTAGTAAGTAGGGACAAGAAGTACGCAGCTTAACAAGCAACTAAAACAGCAAATCAGCGCACAATGTGAAAAGAGTTGGAAAAACTAGTGCCTGGGGCAGATAGAGGGAAATGCAAAAGCGAAAATCACAGCTTAAACTAAAAGGATTTTCAACTATGTAAAAACCCAACAACTTGCGACAGACTTCAACGTCGAGTCCCTTAAGGAAGTACAACAGTTGCATTTGACCAATGCAACTACGCTTTAATTCACTGCAAAAGAAGTCCAAAATGAAAATTGCATCCAAACCAAATGAAGTTTCACTTAAATTTGTTTGCTGCAAGGACTCACAGCTTCAGTTTCTCATGGCGTGCCAAGTGGTCAATATGCATGTCCGAATACGATGTTGCCTGGAAATTGTTGTTGTAGGTATAATGTATGCTTTACGGGAGAACTTCTATATCACATTTCATGCATTGACGCATAAACTTATTGCCAAAGAGGTCGAAAATGAAAATTACATCCAAACCAAATGAATTTCCACCCAAAAATTTGATTGCTGCAATGATTCACAGTTTCAATATTACAAAATAACATTTTACCTTAATTTGCTTGAGACGAGCATTC
This sequence comes from Drosophila histrio, assembly GCA_958299025.2. Classification (NCBI taxonomy): domain Eukaryota; kingdom Metazoa; phylum Arthropoda; class Insecta; order Diptera; family Drosophilidae; genus Drosophila; species Drosophila histrio. Next base: position 4,490,114 of record OY282581.2, read on the forward strand.
CCCTTTTTTGAATTTTCATGGCGAGTCGAATGGGCTAATAAAGACTTCCCTGGAAATTGTAGTTGTAGATATTACGAATGCTTATATCACATTTTACACATTTTCACATCTTTATTAGTTTTGATATTAACTCGAATTATTGGCAGAAAATTGTAATTGCGGTTGTTAGGTATGCTCTAAGGGAGACCACTTCTATTTACATGGTACTCATAAAAGGTTTGGGAATATTCATTTCTTGATGCAAAATTTAATTAAATTGCAACCGTAAAGAGTGGAATAATTTGATCTGCTCGTCTCTTAATTTATTTTTAAAGACATATTGAAAAGTTTATCAGCATATGGGTGCCAAATTTTCTATTAATCTTTATTATTTTCTTCTGTACAATATGGATTGCATAAAATTAGGAAATTACACCGCCTGGGAGAAATTCAAAAGAACAAGCATCATTATTGAGTCCCGTATTTTATTATATCTCTTGAGCACATATTCGCATACAAATGCACACATACATACACAGGCACACACACATATGACAAAGATAAATATTTTCTTTGAAGCACATTTGTTAATCACTCGCCCTTAGCAATTTTTTTTAATCAATTCCCTGATAACCCACTCTGGTGGTTATACATTTCTTTGCATGTTCCGTTCTCCTTTGGCTTATACACATTTCGTTGGCGCTGAGCATAAAAATATTTAATTTTAATTAAAGTGACGTCTCCGTCAACATCCTTGTCGTGCTGTTCTCGTCCTCATCCTTCCGCCTCGCTGTTGTCCTTGCCAGCGCCGACAACTGGTTAGATGGTTGACTGTTGAGCGTTGCTTGCGGCATTTGCGTCACAGCATTGCAACAAAAAATAATTTGCATATTTTGTTATATTAAAGTATTGAAGCGCGCCACACGCCACACGCCATACGCCATACGCCACTCGCCACACAGTGGGGCAAGGCGACAAAGTGCCACACGGAGTTTGGTGTCACCAACTTCGTGTCAAACCCCAGCGACCACTTGTGCGCGCAACTAAGCGGCAGACCAGCAACAGCGGCTGCCATTTAAATTGTTTATGCCACAGCGTTGCAAAGGCTGTGCACCACACGCGGACACTTGTCAGAAGTTCAGCGAAAGGTTGCATCATTTTGAATAGTCTCGAGTGCGAAGACTTCTCTGTTTTTCCCGTCGCTGATGTTGTTGCTGTTTTCACTGTTTTCACGTGTGTTGCACGTTTAACTTCTGGCACTAAAAGTTGATTTCATTTATCAACAGGCGCTGCGAAGACAGCCTAATTCTCCGACGGGGCCAACGACTTCAACGCACTTAGCCAAATGAGAAAGGACCAAGCAAATGAGCAAAGGGTACATGCCACGTGTGGCATAGCGGACCCGCCAGGTGGAAAGCACTTAACAGCAGTCAGGCCACCACCTCACATCCTCAGCGTTCATGCCACAAAGGGATGCAAAAAAAAAAAAAACGTTGGCATTACTTCTACTGACTGCAGAATAAACTCACGTTGCAAGCAGTTGCTGGCTAAGTGGCGCGTTGAGGGTACCGTGTGGCACAGAAAGGATGTTCGCAATGTCCTGTGCGTTAGCTTTGTTTTCTTCTCTATCTTTATCTCTCTCTATCTCTCTCTCTCTCTCACTCTCTGCCTGATTCTCCGTTGTTGTTGATTATAACGCATAATAAACTGGAATGCCACTCAGCGACTCTGCCTTTGTGTGCATTACTCTGTTCAAGTTGCCCCATGTTGCAAGTACAACATTAACAGTTGGCCCTTTAAGCTTCCTCCTCAAACTACTGTCAATTGGTTTAACAACTCGGCTGAATAACATTCCCATGCATTAAAAATTACAAAAAATGAAACACAATAACAATTTGTTACTCCTTCTCTTCTTCTCTCCACCCACCCCCTTCATCCTTCGCACTTCCTACGCTCCACACACCCCTTGCAAGCAGTTTTCACAGTCGAAATTTTGCGGTTACCGTGTGCTTTATGGGCCTGTTCTCGCAGTTGTTGTTCAAGAGTAAACAACAAACTGCCCTCTTATTTTCCCGTTCCCTACCTCTCCGCCGACGCCAAAGTCATGATGCAGTCGGGCGTAACGGCAAGTCAAAATTTGTCGGCGTCGTTCTGTCCATCTACTTCCTATACCCAAATATATGTATATGTATGTATGTACATACCCCCTACCTTCCGCCCTGCCCAAACCGTATCTTTCTCTAACTGTTCCATGTACAGACTGACGGCAACAATGTTACATACGAGGGCGTAAGGAAGGGAGAAGGGAGTACAGGTGCGGATTGTTTTACAATTGCAGATATGTATGAACAAATAATGGATATTTTATTAAATTGGAATCTAATAATTATAATCTAAATAATACAAAATTTTAATTTTTTATTTATATGTAAATATTTAATATATATATTTTAAATAATAAGCAACTTATCTCAAAATTGTCGAGATCCACGCTAAGTCGTTTACTAAAGACTGATTACCTCCTAAATTTAAAGTTGTTGCTCTTAAAAAAAATAAAATCACGTGACAGAAATTATAGCAAACGTATATGAAGTTTTGTTTTATATATATTAGAGTTGTTCTTTTATTTTTAAAAATAATAAGTAATAGCCAAATAATTATTTAAAAAACTCATTCGTGCGGCATCAATAAATGGAACAGAAATGTACTATTAATTTGAATGTTTCTTAATAAAATATCAAAGATATCTTAATAACTATATAGACAATAATATATATAATAGACTTATACCATTTATATTAGAATGAAACAAAACTAAATATATTTAATATATAAACAGGCAAACAAATTGATATGAACAATGTAGTTTGAGTTTTATTAAAGTATAGGTATATAGGTTTGATTCTAATTTTCCCAACAACAAGATTTTTCCAATGTCACTTTAATTTCCCTGCTCCGTTTTTGACTTTCGCAATATGTTGAGTAATTAATTTACCCTCAGCAGATGTAGTTATATTGATTCGATAAACTTAAAAACTTAGCAAATTGAAGAATTCCATTTAATTAAATACATAAAAATAACAAGCCAATAAGTTGAGCGCGACATTAGTCTGTATTATGATTAGCAGGCCCTTAGAAATCCTAATACATATTTGCACACACATACATATATAAACGCAAACAAGCACATACATACACAAACAAACACGCAGCAAGCTTTGTACGTTGTAGCGTCAAATTTCCCTCTTTCCTTAAAACAAATGTTTCTTGGATATCTTCTAAGTTTATTATACTATCTTGATGAAATTTTTAAAATACATCGAAACTACAATACTTATCATGTGTGCAGTATCTTTGTGTTTTTCCGTGGGAAAGGGAAATGGCATTCAAATTATAAACAATAAAAATAAACATGATCTGCGTATGGTATGCAGGAGTCTGCATACCAAGTTTAAGGTTTCTAGCTCTTATAGTTGTTGAGATTGGCGCAACAGACGGATGAACAATTGCACAAACCCATTATACCCTCTTTTTGGAAATTTTTAATGAGCAGATGGTATCAAAATAGTGAGTATTGAAATGTGGTTTACCGTAACTTGTTATGGGACATTGACAATTATATTTTTATACCCTGTGGGGGTATATTAAGTTTGTTAAAAATATGTAACGGGCAGAAGGAAGCATGGCCGACCCCATAAAGTATATATATTCTTCATCAGCATCAATAGCCGAGTCGATATAGCCATGTCCGTCTGTCCGTCTGTCCGTCGGTCTGTCGGTCTGTCGGTCTGTCGGTCCGTCCGTATGAACGAAAGGATCTCAGAGATGGTAAGAGCTAGAAGCTTGAACTTGGTGTCCCAGCACTGGTAATTTTTGCAGGCAGATCAAGTTTATCTTTTTTTTTGGATGCCACGCCCTCTTTGCCCACAAACTAAGCAAGAAAAAAGTATGAAACAAGCAGTTTTGTAGCTCTAAACCCTCATAACAAGAGCAATATAACAGCTAAAGACTTCACATTTAGCACACATAATAAATATCTTGTGGACAATATGTCCAGAAAATATTATCACGATGCCACGCCCCCCTCGCCTACAATTCGGAAAAGCTTATAACAAGAGCAATATTACAGTTAGAGACTTCAGACTTGGGACACATGATGAATATTTTGTGGTCGATGTGTCCAGAAAATTGTATCGCGATGCCATGCCCCCTTCACCCACAAATTAAGTAAAACCTCATAAAGCAAGCAGTTTTGTCACTCAAAAACCTCATAACAAAAGCAGTTTTGTAGCTGGAGACTTGAGATTTGGCACACATGATGAATATTTTGTGGTTGATGTGTCCAGAAAAATGTATCACGATGCCACGCCCCCTTCACCCACAAATTAAGTAAAACCTCATAAAGCAAGCAGTTTTGTCACTCAAAAACCTCATAACAAAAGCAGTTTTGTAGCTGGAGACTTGAGATTTGGCACACATGATGAATATTTTGTGGTTGATGTGTCCAGAAAAATTTATCACGATGCCACGCCCCCTTTGCCCACAAAAATTAAAAAAACGAATTACTAGAGAATTTCATCTGGAGTGAATTTAAGCGGGTTCCTGTAAACCCACAGGGTATATTACGGTCGGGGTCCCGACTGTTCGGCTTGTTAAAATTGTATTCATGTGAGAAATGAACGAAAATGAAATTTAGTAAACAAAATAACGTATAGTTAGATAGATCTGTATGCCGCTGTGGGCCCAGCTAAGACCGCTCCTGAAGTGAGCGCAACGAGGCGTTAAGCGTCGCGGTCGCAGTCGCAGTCGCGGTCGCAGTCGACGTTCGCGTTTAGGTTGGAGTTGCTTTGGATTTGTTTGCAAGGTTTACTTAACGCACAGTTCGTCGGTTCGTCTAGCAAAGTTACTTTTTGCGATTGCCGTCTGTGGATTCATTTGCTAGACAGTGGTGGTTAGCGGGGCGTGTCATAAGGGGGAAGGGGAGTAAGATACATATTCAATTTTATGCTTGGTATATGCCGCGAACGGTGGCGTCACGAAAGTTCTTTCAAGGAAAAGATACATAGATCTCTAGGTCTGGTCTGGTCTGGTTTGGTCTGGTGTGGTGTGGTGTGGTGTGTCAAAGTTGCCTGCTGATTACTTGACATATGTTGCAAGAAGCATTTGCTTTGTGCGGCAGCGTGTAAAACGGTTTCGCGTTTTACCAGCAAACCAAAGCCTAATTTTCGGTAGTAAAGAAGTTGGGAAGGGGTAGGAGATATTGAAAAGATACTCGACAGCTTTGTGATAAATGAAGCGCATGAAAAGCGCAAAATGTGTGGCAGCAACAACAATAACAAACAACAAGCGCTGTGACCTGTTACCTGTGTGGCAGGCAACTCTCGGCTGGTCAGCAATAGCTGCTTGCAACGCTGCCCCAAGTTGCCTAACAAGTTTGTAACAAAATTTACTAATTTAATTTTTGCAATTTTGTTGACAAACTTGTTGTTGTTGTTGCTGCTGCTGCTGCTTCTGTTGCTGCTGGTGGCGTGTCCTTTAAAGGACGATGCCGCGTTTTGCATGCACGCGACTCGCGCTACGTGCAACTGCAGGCATGTTGCCACTTGCCTGGTTGCACGTGGCACGCTGTAAATGCCGTCGTTGCTTGCCAAATATAAAGTACTGCTAGCTACCTGCAACATCATCGTGGCAACGTCGTCATCGTGCCCCAAAACTAATGTGGCATTATTAAGTTTTGAACTTTGTCGCCAAACAGCGGCAGCAGCAACGACAGCAGAGGCAGCGAGTCCTTCGTATCCTTTTGCATCCTGTGCTTCATTGCATGTCGTTTGCAAGGTGTTGTGATGTTTATGTCTGTGTGTGTGTGTGTGTGAGTGTAGGTGTGTCTATGCACACCTTGTTAGATCATTAAGAGTCCATTAGTCATTAGCTGTGCGCTGTCAGTGCAACACACCGCTCTGCTGTTGCTGCCACGTTGCAAGCACCTTCTCCTGCACCTGCCTCCCTCTGCCCTCCCTTCCATTTACATTGGCATATCTGAAATGTCATTTGATTTTAATGTGCTATTTTGTGGTATCAACGCGGCAAGTTGCAAACAGATAGGCACTTTGCAGCAACGTGCAACACTTGCAACATGCCGCTCACCTGGAATACACGATAACCAATTGCCAATTGCCACATGCAACTTATATTCAGTCATTTTCTCAGTGCGTGTGGCATGTAAATCCACAAAAAAAGGTCTTAATTAAACGTTGTCTGCCACAAAGTTGGGTGTGTGCCTCTTCCAGGTTGAAAGGCGGCGGCGGGGGGACAGTCACTTGAGCGTATAAAATAATTCTAGACTGAAAACAACAAAAAATAGAAACGAGAAACGCGAAACGAGTCGCAAAGTCAGCGATGCGTTTTATGCGTTACCTTAGGCCCATAATTTGTGCGACATAATCGGGGCATGCCTCCTACAATGCCGCGTACAAACGAGTACTTTAAGTCTTTACAACATTGCCCCAAACCGTTCAAGCGGCAAACTCTTTATAATGCGAGTTTGTCTGTGTGTGTGTGTGTGAGACATTAGATGATTTCCCGAATCCCATTTTCTGTCTCGGTTGAATAATATCAGCTTCTACAGATTGCGATGAGATTCTGTTCTACTGAGATTGCAGTTCGAATCGAAAGTTTTAGAAGATTAAACTTGGTATTTGGCTAGAAATATCAAAGACATTTTTCAGCTATGGAAATGTTTTTCATCTTTCTATGATATCTTATTCTAATTTTTTTTAGAGATTGACTTTATTAGAAAGTGTTTAATGTTTGACTTAATTTTTAGACTCTTCGCTTGAAAATAATACAAATAAATAATGTGCTTAACAGGTAAAGGGATGTCTGGCAGACAATATATACAATTATATATATTCTTGAGCAACAGCCTAGTCGATACAGGCCTGTCTGTCTGTCTGTCTGTCAGTCTTTCTGTCTTTTCGTCCGTATGAGCGAAAGGATCTCAGAGATGTGAAGCTCTAGAAGCTTGAATTCAATTAACCTACACTCATTATACATTATATAAAATTTTTGAACGCCCCCTTCCCATGATCAGTTTTATAGCTAGAGACATGAGATTTGACATACATGATGAGTATAATCACGCCCCTTCGTCGACAATTCAAACCGCCCTGGACTGCCACTGGGTATATTAAACCAGAAATATATTGTCACGTTACTAACCTCTTGAAATGTTTTAATAGTATGGTTAAGTAGGGTCGTCTTAATGCAACTTCTCTTAAAATGTTGCTACAACATATTGCTGCAACATGCACGCCGCAACATGCTCAAACCGGGTTGGAGCTAAGCTACTACAAAGCGGCATAAAAAACGTAAACACAACATGCTGCTAGGCCAGCGAGATGGAACTTGTTTGAGCACATTGCGATAGGTCGTTCGGTCCTACACACACATTCCAATTCCACTTGTTTCGCTCTCTCTCTCTCTCTGCGAGAGCGCACACGAGTTGTGGCTGCTAACTGTTCGGAAAATGTTGAGCTACGTTCCACTCGCATGCATGTTCATGCTGACGCTGACGCCGACTGATGTTGCCTGAGGTTCTGTTCAGTTCACATTGGGATTTCGTGCGGGATTGTTCGCAGCTGCGGCCTACGCGAGTTTCGAGTTGTGGTACCACACAGTTAATATCAGTTAGTACCAGAAGTGAAACATAGAGCAACCTACCCCAACGCGTTATCGACTTAAGGCGTGCGGGGCAGAAGAGGCCCAACGTAACTCGCGCTATATCCCCCCATATACTATATAAAGTGTTGAAGTATTACAAAAAGGTATAGCATGCTCGTAAATCACAGCAAATAAATACAAATGCAGAAAGAAACCAGAACTTATTGAAAATTCAGGCACGTGAAAATCTATGGCCCGTAACTATGCAATGCACAGAAAGTTTTAACTAACTGTTGTGTTGTGGTTAGTTAAATTCATTTGCCAACCTGTAAATGTGAGACTATAAGTGTAACTAACTAACTAACTGTATTTGTATCTGTATCTGTATATGTATCTGTATCTGTATCTGTATCTGTAGCTGTATGTGTGTAGCTTTATCTATTAAACAAGTGTTGTCGCGGAAAATAGTTTGACACAGTTTCGCATTGACTTCGTGCTAAGTCTTAACTTTCGGCTTTCGAGTGTCCTCGAAAAGAAAGAAAGTTGCCATCACAACAATGAAAATAATAAAAACAACAACAGCAACAATAACAAACAACAATAAACAACAACAAACAAAGTAACAATAACAACAAGGACCAAAGGTTGGCCCAGGGCATCGGTTATTTTTTGGCTCATCAATAAAATGCACAATCTTTTTTCTTTATTTACGAGCCAAGAATATGGCCGGTCTTATGGCCTTGTGAGCCCTCTGACTTCTGGCCAACGACGAATGTGTGTATATATTAAATGTGACAAAGGATTAAACGCTCGATTGCCTTCATTTTTATTTGATATATATCTATGGACAATTATTTAAAGAAAGTGTTCTTCTATCGATTCGCATCTGAATCAAAATTATGTGTGTGTGTGTGTGCAAACTTTTGGCTTCCACTTTAAGAGCAAATTTCAATCGAGTCGCGTCTTAATTGACGCGTAAATAGAATCGACATGTCCTTTTTGTTGTTGCCGAGTAACACAATAAAATTTAATTAAGCTGACGTTTTATTGTTTATAAATTCATGTTAATGATATTTTGACGCCGACTGGAGAGGGGAAGCGAGAGGGGCCAAAAGTCTAACCCAAATATCTGCAATTAACTCAATTCGAGGCGTGCAAATTGTTTGGGAAAATTTTCCGCTAATTGTTTTGTGCCGACACTCGACACTCGAGAAGGAGCAGACAGGCGGCAGCAAGGGGCAGGAGAAGGAATTTTATTTCCATTCAAGATGCCAGCTGTGCGCCTCGATGTTGATGTCGATGTCGATGTCGATGTCGGCAGGACGCAGGATTTCATTTTGTTTTGATATGCAAATGGTCCTTAAATTCCGCGCTCCAGTTGAAATGAAATTGCCTAAAAGTTTTGTTTGTGAAAGTTGCCTCCCTCCACACTCTACCACTTCAGGGATGGAGGAACGTGGGACGAGGGACGAGGGAGGGTGACGCGTGCGATGGAGTCATTTAATTTTAAATGCTTGCCATTTTTATTAATGGTTATTGCCGTGAGTGAAAAGTGCTCTCGCTCCCGCATCTTGTGTAATAATCGGAAATTGTTTTGTATTTCAAAAATTTCCGGGAAAATATTGAAGCACATTTTATGGAGCAGATGAAATGAAGTGTTCTAAACAAAACTTTTGCAGATAAAATGAACTCTCCGCCGTATCCTGACGCCGCACGTTGGGAAACGGTTTTAAAGCTCATCCAGAAATCTGTCATAAAGCTTTTTATGCTCTCGCAAATATTGAATCGCATTTGATATCATACTCCCCAACTCGTAAAAGAGTCATCCATCTGACGACACTTTTCTCGGGCCATTTCTACAAATTTGCGCACATTTCCCATAATTCTATCTATTTGCGAACTAGGGAAAAGGGTTCCCTCTTCCATCCCTGCTCCTGTTCCTGCTCCCCTTTAGGATGTCTGTTTGCACAAACATTTATATCAATTTCTTTATTTCTTTTGGTTTCCAACGAGAACGACAACGACAACGACGACGACGACTTGCATTCATCCTTTCCTCGTGCTCGTTTCCTACCGAAAAATATCTCGCTTTTGCTATTTTGGTTTTGGCTCCAAGAAAATTTATGTATGCGTTTTATGGCTACGTGGCTCGTAAATAAGAAAAATGTTGCAATGCCGTTAGAAAATCGGTTTTATCTCATGCATATGTGGGCGGCAGACGGTTGACAGGGACGTTGAAGGGATCTCTCCAGGGATAGAGTATAAGTATAAAGCTCTGCCGGGGTAAAGGTAGCGGGAAAAGTTATCTGAATCTATTTTGCATGTGGATACGATATGATTATACGGTTTATAAAGTTACCCAGCTACCTTATGAAGTTATTCTTTAGTCTCTGATACTACTTAATTCATAATATGGAATTCAATTTCCGATTTCTTAGACAACTATTACTATTACTACTGGAAATACAAAGAAGCCGGAGAGTGGGGGCGGGAGCGACAGTAGGTTGCCCTGAGCCAGTCATCTTTGTTATTTTTTGTCACCTTAAAGATTTCATACAACAGATCTTTCATATGGCTACTACTATATTAAATCCGATTCTAACTAAATTTTGTCAGAGTGTCTGTCCGTTTGGTTGAGAAATCTGAAGAAACTACACAGATATTCATACCAAGCCATAATTTTCATATGGCAGCTATATGATATAGTGATCCGATTTAAACCAAATTTTGGTCAGGATGTTTGAGACATGGCCAAATACATAATCTGTATGATTGGTTGAGGTATGCTGAAAAACAATATAGTTCCGATAGTTCCTATGTCAGCTATTTATGATATAGTGATCCGATCCGGCCGGATCTGCCTGCAGCAAAAAGTCGAAGCTGTACCAAGTTTCATCCAGATAGTTCTAAAACTAAGGAACTAGTTTGCATAGAAACAAATAGACATACGTACTGAGGGTACATGGCTATATCGATTCAACTGTTGATGCTGATCATGAATATATATAATTTAGTGGGTCGAACCTCCTCCTCCTTTTATGTGTTACACATTTCGGGACAAAATTATAAATCAATCTGGACTATTCTGGCATTGAGCGCTTTAGCAAAAGGTTTTTATCCAGCTGTAGACTTGCTATAGGAAATTCTATTGATAATATTGTATTAAGTTGGTAAATCCTACAACTAATAAATTGATTAAGTAATTGAATCTATTTTCTTTTTATTTATTAACTTACAAGTTATACTTAATTAAAGTTCATTGAATTAAAAAAAAGTTTCCTAAATATGTGAAATATATTGCAACTGTGGTTGTACAAATTAGAATCTGTAGTTCTTCTAAAAACTAAATTCATTTCTAGATTCATCAATTTACGAAATGTGTAATAAAAGGAATTATCTATTTACAATAGTTACAAATTCATCCAGCGTATAAATGTATAATAAAAGATTATATCAGTATAAAGCATACCAAATATTAATCTCAGACAGGAACTGTATTCAATAAAATTAAATCTAAGCGTAGATTGTCAATTAATGATTGTTTATATGATGTGTTTTTATTATTGATTAAGAAAAAGTAGCATATTTATTAAATCTGTAATCAGCATTTGGAAAATACCAGATATTCTAAATACATATGCAAAATTTGGTGCTGTTGAAATACACTAAGTTCTACCCAACTGACATGTACTGATTTTTTATGTATTTTATAAATTGTTCACATTTTTCCGCAAAATATTTGCAAATCAATATCTGATATGTAGACACAAATATTTCTATAACCACATTTTGTTTATTGTCATCGTAAACTGTTGCTTAGTAGAAATACTTTCATACTTTCATTTTACTTACAGTTGCTCCTCTAGGTATTTGTGGGTATCCAGGTGCCTTCAAATGGAGTCCAGGGGGAGTGGCAATCTGAGGTAAAGGCGAAGGCGTACAATATGATATTCGTAATTGAATTAAAATTTCTTCAATGCAACGCAAATTGGTTGCTGTTTTTTGTTGATTGTTTGTTGTTGAATGTATTTCATTTATTTCATTTCAATTCATTGTTAGTATTGTTCTTACTGTATGTATGTGTGTGGGTGCGTGTATGTGTTGGTATCTTGGCTCAGCAAATGCAAAAATTGTGCAGAGAACCATGGCCAAAACGAACGGAGATGTTCAAATTGGTTGTAGCCATTGCGTGGCAACAAAACAAGTAAAACAAAAACAAATGCCAAAAACGCAGTTCGTTAAACTCGGCCGTTTATGAATTTACACAACACATTGCCTATTGTAGTTGTTGTTGTTGGTGTTGCTGTTGATGTAAATATGTGAATATATTTGTTGTTGTTGTTGTTATACCCTGTATCCATTCAAATTGGGTGAAAGCTAGGCTAATATGTGCAGGAGTTAATATTCCGCATCAGTTTCAAAAGTTTAATCACTTTAGGCATGTTTATATATTAACAGCCAATACAAGAGACTTTATGATTTATATTTGGTATGACAGTTCTCATTATATAAGTAGTAGAAGAATCTTTACTTAATACCTTTTTGTTTTAGTTTAGCATAAGTATAACATTAAATTTTAAATTTCCTTAACAATTAATAAAAAGTATTTAAAAGAAAGTGACTGCATGTCGACAGGTTTTAAAGTATTTATTAAATATACAAATTAGAGTACAGAATATCTGACTATCCAAATTATATAACAATATAGTAGAAGTAGCGTGGAAGTACCGCTGCCGCAGGGTAACTGCAAGTCGGTCACGTTCGCTTGTCTGTAATCGTAGTTGTTATTTACAGCCGCCGAAGCAAACGAAGCAGAACGTTGGCAGCGGCAGCGGCATCGGCAGCGACGTCAGCGTCAGCGTCGGCGTTGCGTTTCGTTTCGTTTTCGGCCTGTTATTTGTGAGCGCAAGTTTAGAAAACAGAATATGTGGTATTTACCGTCCTCCCTCTTACCTGCCCCATCGCCGCCCTGCCCCTTTTGGCAAACCAACAAAACTCAAGTTAGTTGATGGCTTGTTGCAGCAACACACAGCACAGCCGAGTTGCATGCTACAAGAATAATAGGAGCACAGGTTGTCGGGGAATGGGCATAGAGGAGGACAGTAGAGAATGCAAATAGAGGAGGGAGAATAGAGCAGAGCCACCCTCAACTGACGGCATTTTCCGACTGGTGAAAATGTAAAATAATTTGAATATTAAACTAGAATTAGCCAAGTGAGGCATAGCGCACCGTGTTGCAGTAGCCGTTGCCGTTGCAGTTGCCGTTGCCATTGCCGTTGCTGCTTATCAACCCCTCGCTGCGATTGTTGAGCGTTGTCAATGCCGGAAACGGAAATGCACAGGGGACACTCCCACACAGCACATGTGCAGCAGGGGAAGTCGATGCGTGGAGGGGGGCGACAACGGTTGTTCTCAATTAACTGGAATAATTTATGCAGCTGCGTGGGGCAGTCCTTGAAACACTTGTTTCCCACTAACGCTGGCCAGTAATTACCTGGCCCATGGCGGCCCCTGACGAATCTATTGGTTCCTACCTGCTGTGTCAGCGGGCTTTTCTGCGAAATCAATTCAATCAATTGGCTTAGTTTACTTTCCATTGAATGCATTGAAAACACTTTTCCGCGAATTTCGTCCATTCATTCATTCGCAATCACAAATTGCCCCCCCCCCCCCAGTTGCAAGAAGACTTTGCTTTGGCTTCACATTGTTTTCGTGGTAAATGCTGCAATTAGAAGTCATTAAAGTGTTTGTGCCACAACTCAAATGACAGTCAATCAATAACTCTATAAGAGGCTTTCATTTGCATAGTTCGAAGTACAAAACAAATAATAAATAGAAAATAGCCAAATCAAAACAGCATTTTCAGTCTCATAATCGTTCAATGTGAGAGATTTGCCTATTTGAGTTTTCGGTCTGGTGAATTCACTTCGCATAATGAGTTCATAACGCGCTGATATTGAAATCGAATAATTGAAAAATCTTAACTAGAAATTTGCTACTAAAAAGAACAGACGGATCCATCAGCCATCAACCAGATACCAGTCAACTGCAGGGCCAACTGGAATTTTATATTCATTCGGAAACAAAGCAAAAAGCCGTAAAAAAGCAATGAGCTTTGATTCACTAATAGTTACCCTACAATTGCGTAAGACTTTTCAATGATTTTAAACGAAAAACAAATTATATGGAAAGAAAATTGTAGAAGATATTTTAGAAGTAAGAAGTGGGCTTTATGGAAGTTTTTATAAACATTTTCTACCAACACGAAATCAAAATCTTAATTAAACCATATATCATAATTATAAGGAATGTAAAAGACTACTACTGCTGAAGCTCTAGTTTTTGTTTAGATAATTATTGTTAAATCTAATGCTGCATTTTTATTTTTGATCGTCTTTATTAACATTAACCGATATAAGGTCTTTTTCCTAACAATTTTTTACTTCATAACGATAACGAGAGTGTCTTCCAACTATTTATTACTATTATTATGGTCATTACCCCGAATCGGTTATTTAAGTTTCATAGACATAATAATATGAAATACAGTTTAAATGCAGTACATTGGGCATACAAGATGATTCTTCAACCAGTTAACTGCGGATCACATATTTCCATAGTTACAGGGTAACTATCACAGAAGCTCTGAACTAGATGATTTTTATTTATAAATTCAAAATGAATAGAGCAGAGTTTCAGCTTCAATTTCAATTTCAATTTGGCATTTCATTTATCATAGCCATCGCAGGGTGAATGATTTTTAAGTGTGATTCATTTGGCATGTTATCCAGTGGCAGCCATTCAGTTGCATGCAGATAAGCGCATAATTTTACGAGTGGCAACATTAGCTGTTGCAAGTACTAAAACAATGCGTATGTGTGTGTGTGTGTGTGTGGGTACAGTAGCTGTGCAATTAGGAGACATTAGCGAGAGTCGTACTTGAAGTGCACTAATGGAATTCGAGTTTCGTTAATCACACGACGGTGCGGCCAATGAACCGCGCCCCCTTACCACCATATGTGAAAACCAAATCCACTTAAGATTAAGTCATAATTTTATTATGTTTCTTCTATTATTCTTTTGACTGAGACAGACAAACAAAGCGGTACAGCTGGACGCCGTTTGGTGGCAATCAAATTCCAGTCAGAAGTCTAATGAATTTCTACTCAAAAATTCATTAGAAACAAATTGAATACCCATATCAAAAGCCACAGGCCAAATAATTTACTTATAATGGCAACAATGAAAACCAAGGCACATGCGTAAGAACTAATCAAATAACTATGATCGACCAGTTGATACCCTGCATATAATCTGCATAATAAATACCATTGATTTAATTTGAATCGAATAGATGCTCAAAAAGTTGCCCATCTTAGCTGTCTTCTGATTACAGGGTATACGAAAAATATGCGTACCTTGCAGCCAGTTCGCGCCTCAACCTGCCGCCTCACTAATTCGTACTAATTGATTTCTTTAGGTCGAAACTGATGCGTGTTTCGACCAGGCTCTAAGTCCATTTGGAGGCTTTAATTGAGCGTCTGTCTGGAGGGCTGTCAAATGTATCTTTCATTTGACATGCGTTGACAGTTTGTCGGTATATTTGGGCGCGAAGAGGCAAGGGGTAAGCACACTTTTTCTCTTATTGTTGTTGTATCTTTTGTTACTTGTGTTTTAGCCAAATCGAAAACTAAAGAGCCATCAGTCGAGGCAAGGAGGTGTTGGCCAAGCGCAGTCAAAGTCTCATTAGCTGATGGCTCAGATATCAAGCCACACCACACAAAATTCATGCCATGCCCCGTCCCGTTGCCGTCAGTCTGATTGGCTTTTAATGCGTTTTGCCCACAAGACGAAGGTTGCGCCTCCGAGCTCGAATCTCTGGTTTTGATTGAAGGCAACAATCGGTGTCGGTGTCGGTGTCGGTGTCGTCTTTAACCATTAACCAAATGATCAGTTGCAATGACAAACACTTTCGCTCTCCCTTTGTTGCAATCGCACACATCAAAATCTACGAATTCCTCTTCCGATTTCTCTCGAAATTGAAGGTTTCGAAGTACATCGAGTTGTTTGTTTCCAAAGGTAAGCAGAATTAAATTAGTTATTATTATTATTCTTATTGAAAAAATCAATTTGTTATTATATTATTAATCTCTCTAAATAAGCATTGCTATACCATTTAATATAAACATACTCTAAATGAGAAATCAAACAATATTAGTGAGTAATCAAGATAGTAAATGAACCATTTTATTTGACGATAACAATTTTTATTTTATTACTATTTATTCTTATTTATTAAAATGCTTTGCCAACATCAAAAGAAAAATTTCTGAACAATTCAAACAATTCAATAAAAATGTGTTGTACTCGAGACTCAAACTTTTGTGTAATGCTTTAATATTATGTAATGCATTGCAATAGCATTTAAAACATATAACTATTTCAACCAAATTATAAGTGAATCAAACCTTTCCCATTTGTGTTAAATAAATTGTAATTATTATTTTGATAGTTAGCCTTGTCGATTGGAAATCACAATCGAAAAAAACACGCAAAATTTAATTGTGAATAAAATTTAACATAACCTAATGCAATTTTCATTTTATTAATGTTTGCAGTGTTCCGTATTTATTCTTATTGTAAACAATATGTGTGCCACATTATTTAATATTATTTAATTATATTATTTATTAATTCATTTATATTTTATTTACTTTTTGTTAATTTCATTTATTTACTATTTAACTAGTTTTAAATTAAATATAACTTTGCTCAAATTAATTTATTGTTATTATTACAGTTGTTTATATACATTAACGCAAATTATTTCCATTTTAAAATTGTTCATGCCTTATTTACATTTTTATTTATTTATAAATTTTCCAATTATGGATGATTATGATTGTTAACAACTAGAGACAGCGAAATTCGTTCAATATTTTTTATGAAATTTGTGTGTATTATAGATGATTAACTAAATAGAGGAGTTAAAACGTTATACCTTTAGGTAGTGTGTTTAGAAGGGGATTCGTTGAGATACGTTTAAACGGCCTCAATTAGTTTGCATTGAGTTTCATTTGGGAGGCTGGCCAATTTTGCAGATGCTGACAACTGCTGATGTAGTTGGCTGCACAGGTGTGTACACACACACACACACAAATATATAAATGCAATTTAGTAACTTACGCCCACCTGCAAATCAGTGGCATGAAGAATACAAAAGAGCTTTCAGCTGGCGATTACAGTTGGCCCCGACGTGGCATGGCACGATTTTCATGGCCCTTCTCTGCATTTGCAGCATCTTCAACATGAGCAGGTAATTGGCCTGACTATGGATAAAATTTGTTCGTGTTGTTGCTGCTGCAAAGAAGCGGGCCATAAGTAATAATCACAAAACCAGCGACAACATTGGGGCACAGACAGAGAAAGATGAACGTGCAGAGACGTTACAACTTGCAACTTGCATTGCTCCAGTTCCACTTCACAGACATTGACACAGTTTTGCCGGCAAACTTTAAGTCTACTACGATTTCTGCATTTGCCTTCTACTACCTTTTTGCATTTTGAGGCTTTGTTGAAAGCAACTCATCTCTGCTTCTGCTTCTGCTGCTGCTGCTGCTGCTATTCACGTTGCATGTGTGGGAGCAACAACAAGTCAGCACTATCTGGCCAGTTGCAAGTCGAGTTGAGCGATCAACAAGTCAGCAATGCTGCCTGCAATCTAATTAGTAATATTTATTGTTGTTGTTGCCATCGTTGTTGTTCTTCAAAATGCATTGCTCGTGCAACGTGCAACATTGTAATAAGACAGACACACAACTTCGTGCAGCTCGTTGATTTTACTGCGTTTACTTCTTTTTTACTTGTTGGCAGTCTTCACTCCAAAATTATTATACCTTGTAAATATCAAGATATGCAAAAGGAAATATATATTTAACATAATAAACTAAATGTAAATAAACACAATATGATGTTATAATTATCATTATAACATATACTTGAGATAAAGCCAAGTCAACTTGCTACGCTGTGGTAATTTTATAATGAGTGCAAAATGAAGTATAAGTGTGCCTGGCTCAGGCAAATAGCATACAGGGTATTACCGTGTCGACTATTGAGTATGCTCATTTTATATGGTTGTTATTTGCTTTTGGAGTTCGTAAATCTTCAATTGTCATTACTTGTTGTCCGTTATTTAACATTATTATTATTACTGCATGCCGCCTGTGAGCCTTGTCCCCCTCCACGCCCCGTCTTGCCGCTAAAGCGCTTACGATTCCCTTCCGATTCCCTTCCGATTCCGGCGAAATACATAAATTCGAAATTTAACAATTGGCTCGTCACTGGCATCAACTGCAACAACAATCTCTATGAACACTCTTTCTACTTCTGAGGTGCTAACGAGCTGCGACAGTCGCTGAATGCCACGCAATTGGTTCAACACGAAGGTGTTGTCACTGTTGTTGCTGCTGCTGTTGGTTGTGGCTGATAAAAGCCGATTAACAATACATTGACCATGGTTTGAGTGGAACACAGTGGGTTGAGTATAAAAATTGCAAATAAATACGAGCATTCAAAAACTCAGATTATGCATATCTAACATGCCGAACAGACGGGACCCCGACCGTAATATACCCTGTGGGTTTACAGGAACCCGCTCAAATTCACTCCAGATGAAATTCTCTAGTAATTCGTTTTTTAATTTTTGTGGGCGAAGGGGGCGTGGCATCGTGATACATATTTCTGAACACATCAACCACAAAATATTCATCATGTGTGCCAAATCTCAAGTCTCCAGCTACAAAACTGCTTTTTTTATGAGGTTTTTGAGTGACAAAACTGCTTGCTTTATGAGGTTTTACTTAATTTGTGGGTGAAGGGGGCGTGGCATCGCGATACAATTTTCTGGACACATCGACCACAAAATATTCATCATGTGTCCCAAGTCTGAAGTCTCTAACTGTAATATTGCTCTTGTTATAAGCTTTTCCGAATTGTAGGCGAGGGGGGCGTGGCATCGTTATAACATTTTCTGGACACATTGACCACAAAATATTTATCATGTGTGCTAAATGTGAAGTCTTTAGCTGTTATATTGCTCTTGTTATGAGGGGTTTGAGCTACAAAACTGCTTGTTTTATGCTTTTACTTTTACTTAATTTGTGGGCAAAGTGGGCGTGGCATCCAAAAAAAAGATAAACTTGATCTACTTGCAAAAATTACCAGTGCTGGGATACCAAGTTCAAGCTTCTAGCTCTTACCATCTCTGAGATCCTTTCGTTCATACGGACGGACCGACAGACCGACAGACCGACGGACCGACAGACCGACGGACAGACGGACATGGCTATATCAACTCGGCTATTGATGCTGATCAAGAATATATATACTTTATGGGGTCGGCCATGCTTCCTTCTGCCCGTTACATATTTTTAACAAACTTAATATACCCCCACAGGGTATAAAAACCGGGTATACAATATTTATTCTATAAACTGTCAGAACTGCAATGAAATCTTTAAAGAAATAATAAACATGTTGAAAATAGCATTAAGTCTTTTATTATACATTAATTTTGATATTTAGCAATCCAATTTATTACGTTACCAATATCTTATTATTAATTACATTATTTACATTGTTTAAAAGTAAAATTTTTTCATAGAAGAACAAAAAGTTTCAACCACTGTGCCAGAGATTTGTCATTCTTATGGAATGTATTTTCGGCCAGTTCATCCAAAAACTTAACTGCACCCTGAATACTTCTCTGCTGGGATCACAAATCTGTGGCAATTATGTTAATTTGATTTCTTTTTTGTCTCCTTTTATTTAGCGAATTTTCCATTTTATGGTCAAATCATATTTGTTGCGGCTATTGCATTAAGTAGCCAACAGAAGAACAACAACAACGAGAATAACAAAAACAAATTCGAATATAACGACACAAATATTGCGGATGCGTTACAAGAAAAACATAACAAAAAAAAAAAAGACGAAAAAAAATAAAATTGTTATGACAAAGCAAATGAAAATAAATGAGCCCACAAATGCACAGGCTGCTCAAGGGAGTGAGGAAGTGAGGGAATGGACAGGGGGAGGGGTGCTGAAATCAGAGTCAGAAGTGCGCGTTCTGGGCATATTTTGTGAAGATAAGCGTGCTGTGGCGCGTCTGTGGCAGGACACAAAGCGTAGCACAATTGTATACAAATGGTCAACTTAACTAAAACAATGGCACCAAAGGGAAAGGCCAACACTAAAATGAGTCGAGCTCATAAAAACAAAAAGCAACAACAACAACAAAGGGCCGGCAAAAGAGCACAGACTGGCGCCAGTTGCTGTGGTAAGGTGGCCAGGGGACAGTGGCAGGGGCGGGGGGAAGAGGAAGGAAGATATGGCGGGGGCAGCACTCCTGTAAGGAACCTGAACATTGACTCAGGGGAAAACAAAAGGCGAGCGTCGTTGTCGTTGGCCTATCAAAAGCAAACGAACTGCAAATATAAAATTAACAAGAAATCAATTCGAGAAATATCAACAAATACAAAGAGGCCGGAAAATCGTAGAAGTCAAAAGGGGGAATGAAAGGCAGATGTAATGAAATGAAAGCGAAAAACTCATCAATAAGCAAGAGAAATGCTTCTAAATGAATGTGTTTGCGACTATTAGACACCCTGTAAGCAGATATAAAGTAAAGTCAAGCTTCAATTCTCAGACTAAACATTAATTAATGGGCTTAAATAGTCAAAGATCAAAAATTAAAGACTGAGCAAAAACGTTCCTTAACATCTCAAGAAAAATACCTAATTATTTGATTCTAACAGAACGTATGCAACTTTATTTGCAGAAAACTTCCAGCCAAAGAAAAACATCTATTTATGTTTTATAATAAACGAGAAATATATTTTATATAAATATTAGAAGAAAATTTACAAATATTTGTGAATAAATTTTAATAATTCTAGAAATGAAGCAGATTGGTTTTTATAGAGGTAAAGATATATAGATAAATTTACAGAAAAATAGATTGCCAGACGAACTATAAATATCTAGTCAGATAAATAGATTAACTTGGTAGTTAATATTTAGAATTGTCTCTTGTTTTCAAATATTTCTAAAAGTGTAACGTATCTTAAACTAAAAATTTGCAAATTTTAAATGAATGTTCTGTTTCTCACAAGATGTATACATATACTTTGCAATGATTTATATATATGATAAAAACTTAGATTTACTTCTCGCATAATGTAATGCTAAAGTACATATAGATAAAATATAATACACATCTTCAGTTAACTCTGTACAGGGTATACGAAAATTGAATGTAATGAATTTTATGGTATTGGCTTTGTCATTTCGCGGTTATCAATTCAGGCGAATGCGCACAGCTGTCCAAACGCATGGCTTTGGCATTAGCCAATAACTAAAACCTGTCCCCCATCTTCTCTCCTCTCTAATGCCACCAAATGAACCAGTTGCTGGTTGCCACATGCGACGCTGTTCAAAACGCTCCCACGCTCCAATGCACAGAGAGGGGACGAAGGCAAAAACGAAGACGAAGACGAAGACGTTGCTGGCGCATCAATTTGCGATTATGAAAGGCTGCCTGGCCAGCAGCAGCAGCAACATTTTAAGCTGCCGCTGGCCAGAGTCTAAGGGGAAGAGGGAAGGGGGAACGGGGAGCAGTCTCTGCTACAATGGACAAGTCTGTATTCAATTCAATTTCGATGTGGATAGCCAAGAAATCTGTACATTAAATGCGCTGGCGTCGCATCGTTAGCATCAACTGACCCGGCGATCAACGTTGTTGCTGTTGTTGTCGTTGTTGCAACTGCCACACAGCTGCCATAGAGCGCCGTCGCGTCAACTCCGTTGACTCTTTGGCCTTCACATTTAGTTTGTTGTTTGTTTGGTGTTGCGACTGCGCATTTATGAGCTTGTTGCATGCAACACACTCGCACACAGAGAGAGTGTCGCTGCGGCAAAGCTTTTTGCCTATGGCACTGTCACAAAGAACTGGTTGTTTGTTCGTTCTGCAGCACTGAAGCGCATCACCGCATAGTTTTCTGCAGTCGTCGTCGTCGTTGTAGTTGTTGCTGCTGTTGCTGCTGTTGCTGCTGTTACTGCCGCGTGCTCATTTTTATTTATGCTTCAGCACGCAGACGCTCTGGTTGCATATACGCTTGGCTCTGATTAAATGGATATTCGTGCCTCCAAGCAGGCCACGTCTCCTCTTTCCCATTCACTCCTCCCCTCTGTTTCCCCCCTCTACAGACTTATCTTTGTTTTTATGTTTATTTCGTGCTTTATGAACTAAATGCCAAGCGCTTTGCTAGAATTCTTCTTTCTGAATTATTGAGTATTTTTTCCGTCTTGGCTTGTTTCGAGTTTTTGTTAATTTAACGCTAAATGAAGTGCGAAATTACTAAAAGTTCCCTCAATAACAGAAATACATTTATTTTTTGGTCACTTTTGAGATCAAGTTTGAGTCATTTCCTGCAGCATCATAAACCAAACAAAGACCCAGCGGTGAGCTGTAAGATGAGCTGATGCTGCTGAGGGGCGAGCCAAGAGTTGACAGGCAGGAGGGTGAGTGGAGCAATATGGCGAGCGGGAGGGGGTCAGTGAAGTTGTTGGACATGTGGTTTATTAGTTTCGTTTGTTATTTGCTGAATGCTTTTAATTGTTCAGCCCATGGGAATCATGAGAGACGATGTGGCGGGGAAAAGTCCATTCAGCTGCCTCAGCATTAAATGGATACACAGTCTGTGTGTGTGTTTGTGTGTGTGTGGGTGTAGTTTTAACATGCCAACAGGTTCCATAACGCTAGCCTCAGCTAGTCTGCAGCTTGCCACAGATGAAGTCAACGGCGCAGCGTTTGCGTTTTGATTTTACGCCTCTCTGCGCACACACGTGCAACGGAAACATGAACAGCGTTTGCGATAAGCTTCAACTGCTATCAGAGAAGTCTGTAGCAGGCACTGTCGCGACGTTGCATGCCACAGACAGGCGCGCGCAAACTAATGCCTATTTAATGCATGCAACGTCATAAAAACAGCTGCAGGCGCAGGTAGCAGCAACGACAACTATGAGTCATCGTGTGCTGTGTCCTTGTAGTTGCAACAGCACAAACAACAAGAAGAGCTCGTAATTAGCTGGCTAATAAACCGTTAACAATTGCATAAGAAAACAACAAGCATGAATAACAAACAAACAACATGTTTATATTCATAAGTCAACATTGTGAGCCGAGTCTATAAATAATTAATGCCCCTTGGGCATGCTGCCTGGCCAGAACGAGGAGGCAATGTTGCAACAACAGCAGCAGCGCGAGCCAATAATTGCCAGGCGATTCTCCATTCAGTACGCCTTTCCGACACCTGCCGCCTGCCACCTGCCTCCTGTTCTTGCCCCCGATTCATTGCCACTGCCTTCACTCCCCTGACAACGCATGAATATCGATGATGTGTTCAAAGTGCGTTTCCAACTGAAAGCTGACCTTGCTCTGCACCCACCCTCTTTCCTCCTTCCTCCCTCTCCCTCTCCTTCGCAACCCACCGCTCAACGCCCACTCTCAACCCGTCTGCTACTCTGTGATATGCTGGCAAGTTAACTGCTTTCATTGAGCAGCTGCCTGAGGCAGGTCGTTTGATTGCCTTTTGGTTTCGTTTTCTTCTTCCTCTCTGTTTTGTGGCCATAATGAGAAAATGATGCTGCCTGATTGGCATTGGATTCACTGCTGCATTGCGAATGGGATTACGGGTCTAGGTACTCCGTTCATACGCCAGCGCGCATCTAAAGGGCTTATCAATACTTATTTTATTTTATGCATAATTTAAATAATTTTAAATTTAATTTTTAAATACATAAAAGTGCAGTCAAACTTTTCCAAACTCACATTTACTATTATAACTTTATTTTTGGTATACTCTAAAATTGTTTATGCACTAAGAGAGGGTATAGTTCGTTTGACTTGCAGTACGTAAGCGTTGAATTATAATTATATTTAAAGATGTTATTATTGTTTATCCTGCGCACTCAGTTTAGCTAAAAAGTTATTGCTTTTGGGTTTTTTTAAATGTTGGTTATGACATCTGACATAGCTTAAACATCTACAAGTTTTCTTGTAAACTCTAAAACTCGAATAATATAAATATATAAATTAATATAAAATGTATGATCTCAATATAGTTTAAACAGAATTGTTAAGTTAAAAACATTGAAAACTCGTGAGTTATATGAAAAACAATTAAAAGTCGCATTGTTAGTATATCAAGGAACTATCGACGCGTTGGTTCTGACATTATTAAATTTCCTCACAGTTTAAATTAGAATTATCTAAATAAAGTGTATTTTTTTACAAATCTGAACACGTTCTACATGTTTTTGTCAATATTTTTACAGAGGTAAATCTGATAACTCTTTTATAAAGCTCTCAGAGATTGCTTTATTAGATTTCGTTCGCAGTTTGTAAGCAGTTTTTCAATTAAACAAAATTTTATAATAAAGGGTATTAAATGTTTTACTATTCAAAATTTGAACTCATCGTATTATCTAAAATAAAGCTGAAACCCCTAGGTAAAGTTGGGCCCGAGCTTTGGGCTTTCAACAATTAGACTTCAGTTTTTAAGCTCGACGAGTTTGCATTAAATTTTGTGCCATAAGCGTCATGGCTGGCTAACAGTTTTCGCCATTGTTTTTTCTACAACAAACTCAGACTCTCTCCCTCTATCGCTATCTGTTTCTCTCTGTCGATCTCTGTCGCTGCGTCTCTCTTTGTGGTTGAGTTTATGGTCTATGGCCACGTAATTCACCTGCTTTGTCTGTATGCTTATATATATATATTTGTTTTTAGATTTGCGCTGAGAATTGTTGCCGTTGTCGAAAAGTTCATTAGAAAGTGTTTCGACTTGTTGCCGTTGTTGTTGGTGGCTTTGATACGGGTAGTGCACAGACAATGCCCCAGCATTGTGCAGCTTATGACACGGTCATGGCTACTTGCAACCAAAATCATCTAAAGTTTCTTTTCTGTGGAAAGTTTGCTTTCAGCCATTGGACATTGAATTGTCATTCAAAAGTGGACTCTAATGCTAATGAAGCCTACCCAATTGAGCGGCCAACACACATACACACACACATTATATATGCGCACGCATACTTAGTGGCTAGCAGGTGTTAATTACACCTCAAAGTGGACTGAATGTGCGGGCTATCGAGAGGGTTTAAGGTTCTTAAGCGTTTGCCCCGGAGTACAATAGTAATACAAGTGTTTGTTTTGGCCGCTGTTGTTCATGATCCTTAATTAGGTAAGAGACTCGAAAGGACAGGGGTGAGGCGAAACGGAAAGTTGTCAGCGGTAAGCGCGTGCTGTAATTAATATTCGATATGTGTGCTAGCTAATTAATTGCTTTGCCGCCAGGCTACTAGGCTCGCTTTAAGACACCATTGTTCTAGTTGAGATAGACATATTACACATACTCACACATATAGACACATACTCATACATGAGAGCAAAACCACAGCAACCACATCGTACAAACCGAATTATACTGAAACGCAACTGAACTTATCGGGGTTTGTACGAAGCGTGGCAACATTATTATCGAAATCACGCAAATATTTACCAAAATAATTTGTCAACTTAACGCGAATACTTTACCACAAGCCGCTGCCACATACATGACACCCCCAATCCGCTCAGCATCCCCTTCCCTCCTGCCATTTTATTCCCACCTAACAGGCTTAAATGTTTGCTCGCAAATTGATTGAGCATGCAATTTGACTGGTCTGATTGTGTGTGTTCGCATTTGACTGTTTGAAATTTATATTAATTTGTATGGAAATACAGGGTATTCGGCGCAACTTTGACTCGCAAGACAAACTCATCGTCAGCCAACGAAGCGTAACTAATCCTTTGTGAAATTTGTTTTTGTTTTCGGTTAACGCTCTGGTTAAGTCTCTGGCCTTTGTCCTCGTATTTGGGCCGTCTTGGCACCTAGCCATAAAATTAAAATTTCTTTGCAAGCATTAAACGTCAAATGAACCTGAAAATAACGCAAATCGTCAGCGCCATAAGAAAGGAAAAAATAAAGAACAAACTGAGCAGCCATAAAGCGCGCCAACACCTTTGGAAAGCGTGCTGAGGGGAATTGAAGGGGTATTAAAAAGGAGGGAGAGAAGGGGCTTCTGCCTTTGACAAGGCAGTTGACATTGACATTGAGAGCGGGTGTTGGGAAGAAGGCACTTGGGTTGAATGGTTGACGCATTGAACGAGCGATTGAATCTGCAGCTAAATCTGAATCTCAATCTGGATCTGGGAGTGTGTGTGTGTGTGTGTGTGTTGTGCCAAGCGTGTGTCAAATTATGACAGTCGCTAGATTTTTAGCATGTCACACACCTGCTTATGTGTGTGTATATGTGTGTGCCCTTGGGGCAACAACGAGCCATTGCCGTCTTATCGAAAACGGCGACCTTTTTGTGCTGCCTGCTTTTAGGCGCACAAATTGCACCCTCTCCAGTTCCCCCTTCGGTTTCCTCTCCTGCTCCTACTTCAGGTCCTGTGACAAAAGGGTTCGCAAGCCGTTGCCATTCAACGCAACGTTTACACAGACGACTTGTTACGGTTTCCGTGCGTGCCTTTCTCTTTCTATACATATGTGTGTGTGTGAGTTTGTGTTTCAAAAAATATTGCTTTATTTTTGTGAAATTGGAGCGCACGAGCTCATAATTTCGTGGAAACCTCCTGAGTGTGCGAGTGTCTGTGTGTATTTTGCTTATGAATATAGATTTTTCCACTGACTGCGTTGTTGGTTTGCGTTCGGTGCGTTTGGGCGGTTTTTGGCCTACCTGAAAGCCGTAAAAAATATATATAAATAAGAGTGGTCTAGGCCACAGTTCGACAGTTGAATACTCTCTATATGTTTGTGTAAATGTATTGATTGTTATGTTAAATTTGAAATTTAAAGCTGACTTCTTAATGCATATACATAAATACCTATATTATTTCACTAGAAAATTATACAATGCTAAAGTGAATAGACAAATAATCACGCTGAATAATAAATGTTATTCTTTATTCTTCAGAGTTCAAATATTTATCTATTATTTCTAGGCTTACAGGGTACACCAAACGAAATATACCATTGAATAAAAGGAAAATATAGATACGCGACAAAAAAAACCAACCACGTACATATGTAAATTTGTGTGTATGCTACAAATTTTAGTGGAGTGGAAGATTAGTAGGCGTGGCCCCTTCTCCACTCACATACGCATACACACACTAACATGTTACTAAAAAGGTGTTGACGTATTT
This sequence comes from Drosophila histrio, assembly GCA_958299025.2. Taxonomy (NCBI): domain Eukaryota; kingdom Metazoa; phylum Arthropoda; class Insecta; order Diptera; family Drosophilidae; genus Drosophila; species Drosophila histrio. The sequence continues at coordinate 4,517,061 of OY282581.2, forward strand.
CGTGTATGTATAGGTAGTATTGATGCTAAGCTGATTTTCATGCCTTTTTTTGCCTGCGTCATACAGAGACACATTCACTGTGTCTGTGAGATGTCCTTGAAGACGGGTAATCAATTCTAATTTCGTTACTTGGAACCAACATAAAAACTGTCGAAATGTCTACACACTCTCCAGAGATTGTCGGTTACAACTTGACATTATCTATACTTTAATCTGCAACGATTCAAAGGTACGATTCTAATGTTCTTATTTCTCTTTATATTTGCAGGTACGTCTCGTATGTTTGTAATAATATGATATAATGATATAGATATGCTGGAGGTGATCAACTCTTCTTGGGAGTTGTTTCTAATGCTTTGTTGCCAACCGACTATAAAAGTCGTTGACTTTCACAATATTCTGTGCACTCTAACGTGAATTCTGTCATTGCACCTGTTTTCTAGTCTGTGCAAATGAAAATATAACAGGTAAGAATGCGCCAAGTATAATCGACTAGAAGATACCTTGAAATATATTCTTAATTACAATTTTAAATTATTTAGAAAGCATTCAATTATTACTTTTTCCATATCAATTGAAACAATAGTTTAGTTAAAAGATTAAGAGGAAGCTGGATAATATACAATTTAATGGAAATATACAAAATAAATTTAACATATGGTCATTAGCTATATGGTCTTAAACATAGATAGTCTCGTGTGTAATATACCCCTCTTTGACATTTCTTGACTACACGGCATACAAATTGTAGCACAGCAATGCCAACTAATGGCTGAAAGCATCTACGGCAAAATTGCGAATGGGTCTGTCACATAAATTGTTTGCAGGCAGAACAGTTAGTTAGTGACAGGAGGATGGCTCTGGGTTGTGGGGCGTGGGGCTTGTGGCAGGCAATTTGTTGAGTAATAGAAAAAGTAGGCTTAAATATTTCGCAGAAACAGTTAAGTTTTGTATATGTGACTCGGTCTGATAAACTGTAAGTGAAAAAGTAAAAAAAAAATAGATTTAAAGTGCTGTCAACGGAGCAACGCGTCTATTATTATCCAAATAAAATTATGCTGAAAGATTAAAGTAATTTATTTTAATTTATTTGCTGTGATGTGCTCGTGTGAGTATAAACAACACCCACTCCCTCCTCTCGGACTTCATCTCCAACTCTCTGTATATTTAGCAATTACTTTGAAGTGGCGCACTACTTAGCCAACTATGGCCTCCATGGGCACCATTAAATTTGGCACACTTCATTGGCTCGCACAGAAATAATAATTTATTATTTAATTTGGATAGCGAGGGGTGGTAGAATGAGAGAAGAGTGTGCAGGATGTTGAAAAGCATGGTCGGCTAAGTTTAAAGTAATTAATATCAGGATGTGTCAAAGTTGCCATGCGGCAATACAAAGTGTTTGAGCTCATTGCGGGTTCAAGTGAACTCGGCTATGACTCAAGGTCTAAAAATATTGTTGAAATGACTGAGTACACAGTTTTATGTATATAATTAGTGTGTTAAGCGGCTTATTGTCTGGGAAATCAGATACTAGCTAAGGTTCTAGTGGAAGTAGAATCACTTCGGAAAGCTAATACTTTTTATAGCCTCTATACCAAAAGAATATATACTCATCTAAAACAAATACTAATACAAAATCTAACAATGTAGAAAAGATTCAGTTAGTAAAATTTCTAACTATAAAAAAGGAACTTGTTCACATAGTTTTCAGTTTTTCAATTTTAAAATAGTTTGTTATTTTGTATTAAAAACATTTTAAAAGTATCAAGTGTAATTTTCTTAAGGAAGTTAATAAGATCAAAACTACAAAATTATGTTTAAGAAAAATGTTCTTTTTCAATTTTTTGTTTAAAGAAGTCATTTTCCCGGCTGATTTGTAAGCCTGCCCGCCCCTGTCCATTGCCCAAGGGCGATACGCAGGAGCCAACTCCGAGTACAGCTTCAGTATAGGAACTTCCGTTTGTAAACATAGGAGTAAGAATTAGGTATTTAAATTAATTTTTAATATGCTATTGCCACGTTTACAGTTTTCCTACTCGTAATTCATCATCTTCAAAGGCAGTCCGAGACAATTAGCGTTTAATTTGCAATGTTCTCCCCGTATGCATTAAAGAACGGCAAATTTAATGCCTACATTTAGGAGGAGGGTCACGCCTCTTTGGTGTCCGTCATAAATTATAAGGTTCGTCCTTTTTCTTTTATCTTAATGCCTCTGTTTTTGTGTATGGAACAATAATTTAAAAGCGCCAATTTCATTATGTATCTTAAATACAGTTTTATTGCATACTTAGGGGAGCACAGGATACATAAATTAGAAGCAGGAATTGTAGAATGGGTCAAGGATTGCAGGCCAAGGTGTGCGTTAAGTGCCGGACGATTATTTAAAAGCACATTTGCGTTGGGTAAGCGTTTAATTTGGCCAAATTACAGATGAGTTACGTTACGGTTAGACTCATCATCGCCGGAATGGTAATCGTAATCGATAAACATAAACCGACCAGAAAACGAATGAAAGAATAGATGAAAATGGTAAAAAAAAAAAAAAAACAGGAAAATATACTTGAGCGAGTTGAAAAACAAATAAACATTGGGCGACCCACTTGACCCACTCAGTTGCCTCACCACGTTCACCACCAGTGCTGAATTGGCAAACAAAGAGAAATGTGCCAAATGAATGGCCAAAGTTAAGGCTGAAACTGAGCAGGCGAAAACATTTTAAATGCAAATGAAGTGCCGCACTTAGGTGGCCAGCGATGTGAGATGAAGAGATGGCCAACAGAAGTGGGCCAGGCAACATTGAGAGACGCTGATAAATTAGTGGAGAGACCAAAAGCCAAAGCAAAAGCGAAGTACCACCCACATGGCAATTGCACTTTTCTTGAACATTTTCCATAGCCATGTTTTAATAAACTCCAACTCTAACTTTAACTTCAATGTGGACGTGGCAAGTACTTTGTAATACGCGAGTCTAAAAAATTCACTTTTCTCATTCTGTCTTCTTGTCTTACTTATCGGATAGGGATGAGCTGGCAGAAATTGCAAAGTTGTTTGAGAAAACAGCTAAAAATGTTTTTTATGATAAATTTAAAAACAATTCCTAAGTGAGTGTTCCTCATCATTCCGCCCGAAAAAAAAAAAAACATTTCTAATACGCTTACGGCTTTTTTTGCTTAACAAACTTCCCAAACGCCAAACTGAAAACTGAACAAAAAAGTACTCGTAAATAATAATAAGAGTCTGCAAATGTAGTCCATCTTTTAGGCGCAAACTAGAGTATGGAATAATTTTTTCAATGAATTAGGCTCAGTGCCCCTATTCGCTATAATAAGCATTTGTATAACATCCTCAAAACTTGACTAACATAATGTAATAAGATTTTATTTAACTAGTGATAGAATCTATTAAAAAGGTTTATTATCCAAAAATTACAATTCCAAAGTGTACTCTACTTTATATCTAAATCTGAAATAATAACGAAAATGTGGATTTCGATTTAGCACTTAATAAAAGTGTATTTGATAGTCATCTTACCGCAAATTTCAATATGTTTTTTATATATTTTTCTCTGTTGTCATATTGCGCTGTGGGGCGTCCAACTTGTAAGTCCTGATTGACGGGTATTAAGATTCGGGCACTTATTTCGTTGATCTCGTTGATTTATTTGTTGCATAATTTGAGACGCAATAATGTAACTCCCCACCGCAGGGGGTTGACCACAATATTAGAATTGACCAGCCCATGGTTGTAAGGTCTATTGGCTGGCTGGCTGGCCCTAGCTGGGGGCACAACATGAAAATAAATTAAAAAGCATAAAGTTTGTCAGGCGCGTACAAAGTTTCGCTTAGTTGCCGAAAGTAATGTACTGAGAGTGAAAGAAAAAAATTACTTGCATACTTTTTGGTGTGCTTATAATTGTTTTCCATCATGCCCTTACTCTCCGATCTACCAGCTTTGTTGCATAACTCATTAGGCAAAGTTGACTGTGGAGGGAGGTTCCACTTCTCTGAATGCTCAGATTTACTTTAACTACTTTTGCGCCTGAAACTATGCAATAAATATTTTGTGTCCTACGCATCGCGGCGCACAGCCATGACCCAAATACACACACACACACACACACACACACACACAAAAGCAAATATACACACAGTTGACTGTAAGTTATATAAAATGTAACATTAGCTACACATGTTCTTATTCAGGTATAGGCAAAGGACACGTTCAGGGATACAGATACGGATACGTTGTGTAAGGGACATATAGACAAACAGTGGAAAGTAGTCCACCTAGGAATCTGGCTTTGTTCAGTTGTGAGCCAAATCACAGCTGCTATTGTTGCCAGTTACTTAAGTGCAAGTGCGGCAAAGTCAAGCTGTGGGGCTGCTGCTCCACTGGACTGTCGAAACTTTTCCAATCTACGTTAAATAAAAAGAAAAGTCCTTCGTGTCTATCATGTCAGTAGGTATTTTATTATTTTTAACCTACACAGCTCTCACTGTATCTTTCTCAGCTCGGCAGCTTGCAAAAGTTGGTTTAACCAACTGACGCGAACTCCAATTCCCCACCTATACCGGGTGGTTGTGGCTGTGGTTGCTGCGGTGAAGACTCTACAACAAGACACGACAGTACACTGTTGTCTTCTGGAACTAATTTGTCAATGTCAAGTGTTATGCTTTATATTTCTTTTATTTATTTTTTCTTTGCTGTTTGTCTGCAAAAGTTTTGCGCACGCATACCCCTACTTCACCCCTTCCACTTTGACTGCGTCACGCACGTGGTTGAAGCAAACGCGGTTGCACGTAATCTATATCAATGCTGTGTACTTTTAGGCGCTCGTGCATGTGCCTCCCGCCCCGATCCACTCTGCTCTTTCCTCAGTTGCCCAAAATCTGCCAGCAAGTGAGAGCTGACAGCCGGAAGCGTTCTCGCGACAAACGGCAAATAACAAACAGCAGCTGCTTCCGTTTGACACCCAGCGAAAAATTCAATTAGGCAAACGTCGCGATGTCGGAGCTTTAAAATCAGATCATTCCGAGGCGCTGTTAAGTGTGCAACACTTTAAGACTGCCAGCAAGTTGGCCAAGCTTCTGCAACTTTTGTCACATTAACTGTCACATCATTGCGACGCAACAAACTTTTTGACAGTTTATAAAAATACCCCCTCGCCTCATCATTTCATGCCTCAGCAGAAAATGGCCTTTGGAGGGGGCAGAGCCTTTTGAAGCGCAACATGCGCCATGTTGCCCATCATTGTTGCAGTTACTGACAATAGTTGCTGCTGCTATGTAGCAGGTGGCTCCCTCTGCCTGACGGCTGCCTAATTGTAGCTTCCAGCTGCCGCCCTGCCCCGAATATCCGCCCTGGCTGTGATTTGCTGCTGGCTGCTCTTGTCTCAAAATTTCGTTAAGTAGATTTTCTTGTGAGACATTTTTAGTGACACTGGCAGCTTCCAGCAACAACAGCAGCAGCAGCATAAGTACTCGCTACAGTTGACACTTTGTGTCAAAGTTCATTGCTGCAACAGTCGCTCTTGGTCACTGTCAACGTCACCTCCAGCTCCAGTGCTAGCATCAGCTTCAACGTCAGCGTCAGCGTCAGACTCAGTTTTATTGTTTGCGTGCTTACAGCGCATATATTTTACTTGACTGCTTTTTGGATTTTTGCTTTTCGGCTAATTAATTAGAGAAGAACCAGGTGTCACTGGGGTTCCTCTCATCTTATCTCTCGCCCTCGCTCTGTGGTTGTACGCTGTTAAGCTGATTATAAGTCAGCAGAGGGGACTCAAATTGGGTCACATTATTTCCATCATAAAACATTTTCTAAATATAGCAGAATATAGGCAACGAAAGCTCTGATTTGTTGTGACATAGTTTATATATATTGATTCAGATCGGATAATAAATATCGTTCTCTGTCGTTTAATGAAATCTTAGAAAATTTGAGGTTTTCTTTAAATAAACTCAGAACATATTAGGTATTCTGAAAAATAATAATAGTAAATATGTCGCAGTTATATAACTTGGTAGAATAATGAGTTTTTGGCTGGAATACAATTTTGTTAAAGTGTGTCTGGCAAAACAAATACGAAGAACAATCAAATAGCCGACTGGTCAATTTTTGTATGATAAACCTCTCTTAAAATTATAAAAAAAAAACTAAATAACATTCATACTTTAAATAAGTATGCTTAAGAATGTATATATACCGCATCCTTTAGATGCTATTTATTACAATTGAATCAAGACATTAATATTTGCCTGTTAATAGATGGTTAACACCCCATAGATACCAATTTAATCTTGTTTGCAAATTAGAAATGTCTATCAATGCGCTGAGCGCAGATTGCAATGCTATGGTAAGTACATTTTAAGTCCCATTACAATAATCGTACGGTGTGCGATGAATATTTCCATAGAAAATCCATAATTATATGGCACTCAAGCATAATGAGCTGCTTTTTATGCCCGCATCAATTGTCGTTGACAATGACGACGTCGTCGACGACGATGAAGATGAAGATGAATGCGAGGAGCACAGGCACATGAAGGCGGATGAAGACGGACAGGAATGGGGAATAGGGGTACGGCTTGTTGCATAAGCCGAGCCGCCGCAGAACAATTGATTAGAATGGCAGAGGACGCAACATGACGTGGCATGTGAGCACTGCCACATGTGTATGCGTAATCATATGCCCCAATGAATTTATTGAATGCCAGCGAAAAAATACTTAATAAAATATGTAACATTTTGTCATAGCCAAAGGCAGAAGAAGAGGGGGAGGGGTTGGATGGTGTGTGTGTGTGTGTGTGTGTGGGTGTGGGTGATGGCTATGAATGAATATTAAGCGCAACAATTGCTTTTTTACGCTCATCAACAGCGGCAAAGCAAAGCAAAGCAGGGCGACTACAAGGACACGACTTAAATGTCAAGGCAGCCATAAGGATACACAATACCATTCCCAATCCCATTTCTGCTCTCCTCTTCCCTTCCCCTATCTTCTGCTTGCCCTTGCCAATGCCATTCTCGTGCTCCATTATGATGACAAGCACAAGCAGCTGTTGGATGTTGACGCGCGTTTATAACAATGTTTAACACCCAGGCAAGTAGCAACAACAACAGCACCGTGAGGAGCATCGGCAGCAGCTACAACAACAACAACTCCAATGAGTATGCGATTTAATAATAACGTAGCACATATGGCAAACGTTGTAGAGCACTGAGACTCAAGCTAGAGATGGGACAATGTAACAACTGCATATATAAATTTTGCAGGAAACGAAATTTCGTTTTATTCTGATACATATTAGTTACATTTTATTTGTATTAAATTTTATCAATTGCATTTCATTGATTTAAGCCACTAAATTTTACTATATTCACCAACGTTAAGGTGGAAAATTAAGAATCATGTCGTTATATAGTCTACGTAGTTAATGATAGAAGTTAAATATTTTACACTCTTCAAGTTTCGATACCGATTTGATTTTGCGACATGTGCCCATCTCTAGAAAAGTATAATTTGTTTATGAAGATAATTACGTTATAATCACATTTATTGTTGACAATTTTAGCAGAAAAATAAATAACAATTGAGAATGTTTAGTCGACAAAATATATTAAGTATCGTGACACGCTCTCATCTTCAGAAATGTAATGGAAATGTCATTATAAATACGTTTATATAAAGTTTTTTTTTTTTATTGTATTATACATTATTACACTTTATAAATCAGGGTACATTAAAAATGAAATCGTGACACGCGCCTGTCTCTAACCAATGGAAAATGCTTTCGAAATTTAAATGGAAAAGCGGATCGCTTGTGTACTTAACTCTGCTGCACCAGAAGGTCTCTAAATTGTCTCGCAAGTTTATAAAAATTAAGCGCCAAATTTATTTTTCACCAAATTACTGTCAAACGCCACGCGCTTCATGTAGCAAGCAGCAAGCGCAGACAGCAGGTAGCTGCCACCCCAAAACCTGTCGTTACCCTGCAAGCTGCCACATGATGACTTAGTCAATGGGCTGGTAGAAGCCATGATGACCATGGCTGCCTTTACTTGCGCTAAATTAGATTTTCTTTCTCTACTCTCGCATCAGTATTGTCGCATCATTTTGTCAACTGCTCACGAAGTTACTCGCCAAGCCGCCGAGCAAATGACAAAATGACGACCAGGCCACGCCACACAATGGGACACCAACGCCTCAAGCCTGATGGCAAAGGTTCATTGTGCTTGTCCTATCCCTGCTTTGGCATTGTGACAGGCTCTGAATGGTTCGCTAAGTAGATTAGGGCCAATGGCAGGGACATTGTTAAGGGGCCACCAAAACTCTGACTCAAGGCAAGGCTCTCCTCGAAGCTGCCGCAAGTATTTAATTGTATGGATATCATTTATGACTCTGTCAGCTCTGCCTCAGCCCCCAGCCTTAGCTTCAGTCAGCTGACTCTTAATGTGCCAAAAAGGCAAATTGGTTTGACTGCATAAGTAAATACTCACTCACACATGAGGCAATGCAAATGCAATGAGATGCAATCGTTAACCGCAGCACGAAGCACGTGCTATGTGGGTTTCTGTAATATTAAAGCCAAGGCAAATATACACACGCGTCCCCACATTCAGTGGGGTAGTGTGTGCTGTCTGTTGTGCATATGAAATAGTTAAAGTGGCCGCACACACGGCAAATGCGGCGAATGGCAACTGACGCCGGAAGCCAGCACACAAAAGTAGGCAACATGACAGCAACAAAACTATTCACACATACCCACACACAGATGCATGCAGGTGCACAGCACAGCACACAACACTCACACATATCTAACTGTACCAACAAAACGCAATTATTCATAATTCAATTTTCTAACGCTAGATGGCGCATGACAATTTCATGCCGGCAGCGCCACGTCACAATTGCAAAACCCGCCTGTCTATACGACTATGCCAGTGTATTTGTGTTGACTTGTGTATATGTGTGCAGTTAATGTGCTTTTTGGCATGCATACCGGGGTTATGCAATATTGAGCATTACGCATTCGCCGTGTTTGTCAGCCAGTTGTAGCGGTAGGTTAAGCAAATGTCACAGCACCCAAATTCACATCTCGACACCGAGGGCAACAACAGAAATAACAACAACAGCGACTGCAGCATCACCGACCATATTAACAACGAGACCCGCTTGCTATCTGTGTATATGTGTATGTTTATTTAGTTGTCATGTAGTGTGTGCATCGGTTTGCATTTGTCAGGCATTATATATTGGTGTTAGCTTTGCTGCGGCTCAACTAATTGTTGTGCATGGTCCTCACACACAAATACTCTTACTACACACATATGCAGTTAACAAATAGCATTGTGGTTGTGTCTGTGTGTGTTTGTGTGTGTGTTTGCAATAAATTCTCATCAACTCATTGCATGCAACTTATTCTGTGAAGAGGCTCTTGCAACAGCTGCAACATCTGCACTGCGATAACATGCAATTAACTCCTTGGCTTTGTTTCGGCCAAGACATTCAAGTAAATTTATTGTATAACTAGCTCCAGCTGAGAGGACTTTACTAGGTGGATACCCTATAAGCTCTACAGAAAACAGCGATCTTCTTATATAACTTCATTGTGTTTTCAAGCGATTCTTGTTAGTTATTCAGATTATAAAGAAAAGCTGCTTTAAACTGTTGAGCGTGGGAAATGTTATCGATACTATAGAGAATTCATGATATATGAGACTTGCATTTGTTTTTTAGCCTCGCAATTGACAGCTCTGGTTTAATGTACCCATTTGTCTGATGTTTTTAGAGGGTACATGGTGTAAATATATATTTCTGTGTAATTATAACGTATCTGTCATGGCAAATGTGGAACGATTTGCTGATAAATATGCGTCACAGTCAGTTGGCGTGGCAGCTGCACCACTGCACCACTTAGTGTCACCCATTTGCAATTTAACGCGACATATCCGCTTGCCGGGCATTTAGGTTACATTTAAGTAACGCAACTCCCTCTCTTCCCAGTAACTCCCTTAACTTGGGACTGGGGTAGCTTCACCTTCCGGTGCACGGCCTGCACTTGGAGCATGATTAAAGGCGACACCCACCCACTAACCACCCACCGCCGCCCGTGGCGTAACGGATATCCGACGAAACGTTGCGCACGTTCCAGCGGCATTTTTCTTCAGCTTGAGTCCAGCTGCAGCGTTTGTAGATTGCAGATTTTGTCCTCAGACATTGTGAGCGTCGCCTCGGTTCGTGTGAAACAGAATCGGCGACAACAAGGACAGCGTAAGTACTCGCACAATGTTGAAATGAGAAACGTACCAAAAGAAAAAAAAAATAACAGAAGAAGGCAGCATAGAAAACGGTGCTGCAACAAAGGCCTTAAAAAAAGGAAGCATTTTCGCTCTTTAATTTATTTTCGGCGCCTGAGAAAAATGCGAAACAAAGTGATCTTAATGGGCGTCTGTTGGCATGTACCACGAGCACTACAACCATTTCAACACTTGTAACACAACTAAAGAGTCAAGTTGAAATTCGTTAAAAGCGAAAAAATACCACAGTTTTCGTTCTTTTCCTTTTTACACGGATACTCCAAAAATAAAAGAACGGGGAAAAAAAAATATAGAAAAGAATGCTATTTTCTACGTGCCAAAGTTAAGAAATCTCTGCGAATATTTTAAACAAATTGGTCCGAGGGCAGTTATATAATATGGTTATGTTATTTGAAGCAATATATATATATGTATGTATATATATAAAAGCTCTGCGACTTTGTAGGGTTTTGCGCTTTGGATATTGTTTATAATGAATTTAATTGAAAAAAACAAAATGTCTTATAGAAAAAAACTCAACTTTTTTGTTATTATCAGAAAGAGAGGAGAATGCAATATTTTACTAGACTGTTGCGGCTGTTGTTGAGGTTTATTGACCTTTCGCGAATGTATTTTAGTTGGGAAATACATTCAATTAGTAAGATATATATTTCATTCCCTATTTAATATTGTATACTTTCGGTATTTGGGCTTTTAGTACGTGTATAAAGCGGGTCAGGACTATTGCATGTTAAGCTGATATAATGTCGACCGGCTTTGCAATTTGAATAAATGTCGTTTGGTCTGGTGGCAGGCGAAGCAACGCGTGACCTCGTGCCACACACACACAAACTTACAGCGTTGCCAGACCGCCCACAGAGAGACAGCGAAATGTCCTTGTTGTAACCCGTTGTGAGAGTCGCAACATTTTCGCAAACGAGCGTTGTTTTTTGTTGTTGTACGGAAGGCAATTTGTTGTTATTATTTTGGTAACACTTTAATTTTCGCGTTGGGGGCTGGCAATCCTGCGTGTCCTGCGGCCCTCCAGTCACGCCACAAGAGGCCATGCCACGCCCAGCATGAGAGCTAGTCAAACGTGCCGTTAGGTGGCAATAAGGATATACGTTATCCTTTTACCAGCTATTTAGCATTTAAATGTTAAGCGCTAACGCGTTTAGCCTTTTTTTCCCCCACAAATATTTCGACTAGAAAACACACAGCAGGGAATCGTCCTAATTTATGCGACCGCACAACGAGCAGCCAATTTTCGTGTGGTTTATCAGCTCATATCGGGGATTTCAGCGAGACACTCAAGTAGTTTCACGCGCCCCTCTCGCACAAATGCTAATGAAAACGATTGCGATTGCGACTGTGACTTTCACTTCCATATTACGCATACGCTCCGCATGCCACTGCAACAGTCGCTGTGGCACTGACATTCGTACTTCATTTATCAATTTCACGCACTTCATCAGACACTGAGCTCTGCTCTGAGAGTAAATCTCTTCTCTTTGGTGAGAAAGGGAATGGAGAGAAAGGGGGAGACCGGAGGGAGAAAGGGAGTTGATTATACACATGAACTGAGCAAAGTCACAGAGTTTCCCTCTCCCAAAAGCCCCTTAGCTATGCAAAATGTTTATGCTATTTATTTAAATTCCCTTTGTGTTGGAACGTACACGCACACTCACACGCACACGCACACTCACACGCACACGCACACTCACATATATAAGCTGATTTTCTCTTGTAATTTTCAATGTCTCTGTATGTATGTGTGTGGGAAAATGTACATGCCACACGGCAAACTACTTAAAAGCGTGCTGGCTGATGGGTTGCTTCGACCCCACGCCATGTAATAAGCAATAACCGTTACCAGCGAGCGGGAGGACGGTTAGAGGGAAGGGGAAGTGGGAGCGGTTGCGGTTTCGACGAGGCGCGAAACTGAAATGGCGCAAGTTTATTTAATATCCAAGAAAGCGAGTCGCATACGCGGCGTATGCGTAATATTTGGTCGTGCTGTTTGCATTTGCCAAATTGCCTTGCGTGTCAACACTAAATAGCAGACAAGTCTAAACAAGTCGCAGTGGCAAGTCTAAACAAAAGTCGTCTTGCGGCGTCTCCTTTGCCTCATGGCCCACAATTCAAAAGTTTTTAATACGTGAAGTTGTTGTGCGGTTTTCGGTCGCTCGAAAAATGTTGCAAGTATAAATTTACGCGTTGTTGCCACATTTCGAATATCCAGAACACCCTTTTCAGCAGTTTGTGTGCCACAAGCTCATACACACACACACACACACACACATACTAGCACATGAGCTAAAATTTGGTGGCTTTTCTTGTTGTTGTTATTACTGTTTTTAAAGCGAAAACAGCAAAGCAAAGCAGCTTAACTTATGTCAACCCGATAGCATCTTGGGCCATAAATGTCTATGGCCAACATCTCCCACCATCCGCTTCTCCTCGTTGTGTGGCAAAGAAATCGTTGAGACGTTGCGAAATCAGTGAAAAGCTTTTCAGAAACTTTTTGTCAAACATTTGTGTGGCACTTGTAAATTTGTTGTGATTTCTTGATAGCTCCTTATAGCAGACTTGTCTCTTTCCCTTCTCTCCCATCTTCCATTCTCTATCTGTGTGTGTGTATGTGTGTATTTTTCACCCACCCTCATAAACTCGTAGGCAGACACAGAGTTTTATGAATTCTCATGTGCTTTGAGGCGTAGTGCAAAAGCAAACCAAATGTGAACGTGTGAAAAAATTTTACACAGACAATTCCTTAAATATGTATTCATGTATGCGTGTGTGTGTGTGTGTGTGTGTGTATGAGTATGTCTGTGCTTACAAAGAATTCAGTTTTATGCTTGAATCACTTTATTATATGGAATTTAATATACATTTTGACGCTGATTTGTTATAAACCAATGAATTCAGTTTTAATACATTTATTTGAATTCAGAAATAGATAAGAGAATAAAATAGTATGAGGTATAACTTTGCTAATATTAGTATGATGTCAGCAGTAGAATGGAAGTTGACCTTTTATAAAGATAAATCTTCAAATATGACATCAATTTACAAATAAATTGTCATTCTCCCAATTTACAAAACTGATTTGTCCCTTTAAACTCTAAATCGATTTATACACATATGTATATACAATAACAGAAAAAATTAAGTCTTAAGATTTATTTGGAATTGCTTATACATTCCTTATTAAATATAACTCAATTTATTAATCAGCACCGCAAGTAGAACGAAAAAAGATAAATAAATAATTACATTCAGCTATAGATTGAACCCTCTTGGCTATCAATAACATTAGCCAGTGCAATTTCAGTTTCGATTCTGTTGGCAAATTATGGAAAGTTTTTGATTAAGTGCAGTAGTGCCAGAGAAAAACGCAAATTCTTATCGCAGTCCGGCCAGTCAGCTGCAGGAAAACAAAATCAATTTTCCACGATACCAAATCGAGCACCCCACTAGCAGGAAAACCACCACCAAACCAGCAACACCCACAGCTTTCCGTCACTTAAAAATTTTCTTTTTTGGTCAAAAATGCAGCTGCAAAAATTCTTCTGCCACATTGGCACTCTATAAAAAGCGAACAGCTAACTGAAATTGTTGGTTATGTCTTCTACACTGCTTTGTAGGAGGAAGTTGGACGAAAGGGGATGGCAGGCGACTGCCACGCCCTTCAATGCCAATGCAGTTCACTTCATCATCATTTTGCAAACCATCAAAATGAAATGTCAAACTAAATGGCAACAATTTTGATTGAATTTTTTGAGCATTGCGCGTGAAAAAAGAAAGCGTCAGGAGGGAATGAGATATGTTGTAAACTGTGGGACAGAGAAGGACAGTAGAGATGTGAACTTTATAGGATTCCAAATTCCCTGCACTAACCAATTTATAATTATACTGGAAAATATTATTTGCTTGTTGTCAGATACCTATTTAGCTTGAGGTTAAGATTACAAGTTGTGGCTATTTGCGCTCACCGGAGATATGTGGCATGTTGCTCGCCCAATGGGGCAAAGGAATAGAGGCAAATAACAACACGTTTCAGTGGAAATTCATCTGTGGTTTCATGAGTGCAGCGGTTGGCTACTTAACTATTTAAAGCTCAAGACGTGCCAGACTCGCGCAAGCCACATGACAAAATGCCAACAATAAAGTGCAATTCATTCTTTAAACTGACTCCACGTACGACGATACATGCGGAATGTGGCACGAGGCTGCGGAATCACAGTCTAGCGCATTTTTTCTGTGGGTGTATATGAAGTCTGTGTGGGGATATCGGTGGGGTGGCATTTTATGACAATGCCAATCTAAGCAGAGGCTAAAGCGACGAAGACGTTGACATATTTCTCAAAGTGTCAAACGTGCCTTGCAACCGCTGACAAAATGTGCCCCTTAAAGCAATTCGATGATGAAAACTACAACGGACTAAGGAACGCTCAGCCCAACATATCTGTGTGTGTGTGTGTTTGGAGGGCTGACATGAATCTGGGGCTGATGCTGTGCACAAAACACAAATACTACATTAACCCAAATGCAAAGCCGAGCCAAGAGCCTGCCAAGTGAATGCCCACAAGACGTGTGTGTCGCCGCATCCGACATGCTGAATTGGTGCAATACGATACCAAGCTGCTTGGATCAGTTGCATGTTGTAAGTTGCAATCTGCCATTTGCCACACAGAGGCTGTAACTAGGTTTAAACTGAAAACAGAGCTGCACCTTTTCTATTTAAGATAATTTAAATGCTATCGTCTTAAGCTCCGTGGGTCAATGTGGTACCATTAATGAAAATAAATTCTTTTCGTAAGCTAGAGGCACATAAAGACAAGAAATTGGTTCTTACTTTCCACTTCCTGCATTCTTCGTTTATTCAAGCTAAAGAAAAAAGTGCGAAATGAAATGTATTACTTCAATGACAACTTCTTAAATTATATGATGTGGATTTTTCCTGTCCCATCTGGTTGGAGGTCGTTTAAGCTTTTTGTTTTATGACAGTGCGGAAAAATATCGCATATCTAATGGCTACTGTATATTTGTTTACATCATATTAATTTTTCCAAGAAATCGAAATTTAAATTATAATATACTCATGTACTAAGGACTGTAATGAACATATCTGAACTTGAACTTATTTTAAGGCTCACATTTTGCAGCACATTTAATTTTCATTTCGTTTAAAATCATTTGAAGTGATGCGCATTAAAACAAGAGCGACAACAGCAGCTGCTTATGGCAGTGGGTCAGCGGTCAGTCGTCGGTCGTCAGTCGTCAGTCGAGAGTCGACAGTCGACAGTCGACAGTGGTGGGCGGTGGTTTGCCTTGAAGCAGAGCCAGAAACGGATGCGTTTGCCACGTCCTTTGCGACAGACTTTATGACAGACCAAGCCAAATATGAAATGGACAACGAAAAAGGCCACAAGAAAAAAAAGATAACAACAATATGAGAAAAGGTCAAAAACACTTGGCAGTACATTATCTGGGCCACTGACTGACCGTCGGACCCACTGACAGACAGACAGATGGAAGGCTGGCAGGACTCAGAACTGAGGACGAAGGACATTCGACGTTGGACGAATTGCCGCTTGGTCTGACATTTTCGTTATTATTCTTATTCGTGCATGATGTCAGTTGTTGTTGTTAGCAATAGCAATAGCAATAGCAATAGCTGTAGTTGTTGTAGCTGTAGCTGATGCTGCTGTTATTGTTGGCTCAATTTCCTAGCCATTTCCGGCTTCTCAGTGAAATTACGTAAAACATAGAAAAACAGAAGTTACACACAGAGCAAGGGAGAAAAGAGACGAACCTTGTGGGTCATTCCACTTGATTTCCGAAAAGGATACTGCCACACACATACAACAACAACTGGTCAGAGATGAGGCAAAAGCGACGACCGCAAGTACAAATGAAATGAGTTCGGGGGGGCGGAGCATAGTTGGCTTTGGCATCACTCTCCTTCTTGATTTTCTTCTTGTTCTTGCTGCTCAGTCAATGGTCCATAAATCGGTTGTCAACTATTCAAATGCAGACAATTGATTACAGCGATAAAGCTGAAGAGCCTTTTTCAGATGCTGCCTCACTTTCTATTCTCCTTTCCCTCTGTTTCTGAGTGAGTGACTGCTTGAGAAGAAGGAAAATAATTGAGAGAAGTGAGAAAGGAGGCGACAACAGCACTTGGCTTTAATGAGAGGCAGCTGCGTCACGCAGTGCCACATCGACTGAAGTCCAATTTTATGGGGCAAGAATACAATCAATGGGTAAGCGGTAAGTTAAGCTTGCCACACACGAATATAAAACTCAGTGAGTCAATAGAGTGTAAGTCCATTTAAGCCATGCTCAGAATTAGGTTACAGCTATCACACACACACACACACACACTCACACATATGTACACACATGAACATACATTCACATAATTACAGTAGACACTCGTAAGAGCAAACTGCAAAGTCAACACAGTCATGCTTCAAGTGTCTTATCGATTCGTATTTGGACTGGCGAGGCAACAAATGTTTATACCTCATTGAGGTAGGGGATACCGATATATAGTAAGAGGGAGAGGGCGGGGAGGCTATTAAATCGCTTACAGTCTGTGTCTGAGTCTAAGTCGAAGGTACTTCAAATTGTTGCTAGGCAAAAAAATATTTATTCACAGTTCAATAAATAAACACACTGTGCTTCAAGCTGCAGTTGAAGCTATCAAACGTTGCATGCATCCATCTATCTACGTATATAGATACATTTGTATCTAAAGGGTAGTTTTAAGTAAGAAATGAATACAATGCCTTTGTTGGGTTTTAATATGCATTCATATATGTACATACATGTCTATATATATATATATATATATATATATATATATATATGTGTGTCTGTATATATTTGCTTAACTACAGAATACAGCCAGAGCTATGCCCTAAGCCCCAAGCATTTAACACTTTGTATTTCCTAAGCTCCCCCCTCCAACATCAGCAGCAGCAGTAACAATAACGGGTATACTAGTAACAACAAAGGCTTAAATACATTTACCATTTACCAAGCTATAAGCCATGAGCCATGAGTAAAGTAATGCAAACATTTAGGAAAATAAAATGAACGGTGGAGAAGGGCCAACAATGTCTTCGACTTACGACAATAAAAAGCTGTAGACAAAGAGTAAAAGGGTTGGGGAGGGGCCGTCAACATATCGTTGATTGGGTTTTCTCAAAGCGCAGTGCAACATTAGGAAGTGCGGCCACGTTCAGGCTGCCCGGCAAGGCAGAGTTGATGCCGCTTTATATGCAACACGGCCAAACGGGCTACAGAAATTGTTATAGCCAAGTCTAGCTAGGGTTGTGCGTATGTGTGTATGTGTGTGTGTATGTGTGAGGGCGTTCAGAGCCAACACCAAATTGGTAGCGAACGCACAGCTGACGTGAGTTGCAGTTAAAAGAAGAAGGAGAAATAGGAAAAAATGCTGCAGGCTAATGCAAACCAGACCAATCATTGAAGGCGTGGCATGACAGCAGTAATTGGCCAAAGTTTGGACCAACTGTCAATTGTGAAATGGCAGCGGCAGTTCGAAGTAAACCGAAGAAATGTGTTGGAACATTTCACAGAACATAATTCGCTTAGTAAAGTTCAAAGTTCAGTGGCTGGTACGGGTGTGGAAGAGGGAGCGGGGGTCCTGCAGTTTCTATATATATAGACTTAGCCAATAATTTAAGAAGTTCATGCAACACAAAAGTTCAACTCAAGTATGTCTGCCTTCCCAGCGAAGCGTTCACTGAATGATGGCAAACGGAAATTTACTGCAGTCACGAACAAGTAACTGGCTAAAAAAGGGGTTCACCCACACACACACACACACACACGCTCACATATGTACGGTAGCTGAGGAAAAGGCGGCTTGAACAAAATATGCACATTTCCACACTTAATAACAAAATATGTTAAACAAAATCATTTGATGTTTGGCGTAAATTCGCGTGCTGTGTATGTGTGTGTGTGTGTGTGTGCATGTGTGTGGTTGCCGGGAGGCATGAAAATAAGCACATGTTTACATGCAAATTACATAAAGCAAACGGCAGCAGCAACAACAACAACAGCATTAACAACAACGACGATGACGACGGCGACGGCAAACAAAACGCAAATTATATGCTGCATACTTTTTGGCTGCAAACGTAAATTGTATGGGGATTTTTCTTACATTTATTTCCGCAGAAAAACGGGCCGCCACAGCGTCCAGACAATATGCCACACTCCTTGCCACACTCCTTGCCACACTTTGCATATATTTAAAGCGTGTGTTTTTGTTTTCCGGTTTCCGTTTTGCCTCGTTTTCCACGCCGCAGCAAGACATGTAAACAAACTCATTTAACTGATTTTCATGAAAAGAAAATGTGGCTCCTGGGCAACGCGCTGATGGTCGTCGAGTATGCCAAATTATCATCATGTCGACGTCGACTGCGTTTTCTCTCCCCTTCGTTTCTTCCTATTTCTTGTTGCAAGCAACTCTTTCGTGTGGCAGCAAAAAACAAAATGGCGAACTGCCTGTGGCAAAATTTACATGTCACTCGGCAGAAAGTTTTGTGCCAGCACTGACCTCTGTTGAAGCAACTTGACTGCCCTTCTTGGGCGAGGGTCTACTGTCTCAAGTTGTGCACACAATCTTTGCATAATTTCTCGGCCTGTCCCTCTCACTCGGTCCACTCCATTCCGGCCTGCGATGCTAAGCAGCAAAACGGCAAATGTCAGCAGAAGAAGCAGCAAAAAACCAAGAAAAGTAGCAACAACATTTATTTTTTTGCCTCTCATTCAGCAAAAAGTAAAACCCAACGTAGCTTCCACTTAAGGTTTCATGCCACAAATTGCCTACAGCTCGATGATGGCTATCTAAAATGAATCTAGCCAGGATGAAACCGCCTGAATCTACAGTACTCGTATTAGCACATGCATTAAGGCTCATAGAATGCGTAGAGACTTATATATTTAAGGCTAGTACTATGACTTCAGTTCGAAATTGTACATTTCACATTTCGCAGGTGTTCAGTAATTTGTTAAAGTAAATGCGCGAAATTCGAGAGGTTTTCAATGGCAGTTATTGATAAACGGTTTCAGACTTCAAAGTTGTCAGAAGTTAGCTTTGAAATTAAAACAAAACACGAACGAGAAAAGAGCAAATTCTTCAGGTTCCGTAAAGAAGGCAGCTGCGAAGTGGCATGTGCGACTCTGCGGGTATCAAAGGATAATTGAGACATGTAAACAATATCCTTAAGTGCGATCACAAAAGCATCAAAGGTCGCCCTTGCCACTCGTCTAACTGAAAAGCAATTAAGAGAGCCAAAGTGTGAGTATAGTCAAGGTACGTCGTGGGTCGCGGGGGGGTGGGGGTGGGGGTGGTTACCTTATTTTAAATATTAAATACCCACTCATAAAAGAGTTGCTGCTTCTACTGCTTCTTCTGTTGCCTTTGACACTGCTGGTGGCATGTGTGGCACAAAAGTGCCTAGCACATACGCACGACAAAGCAGAATAATAAATTTCAATTCAGACCCGACGACATGACGTCTGTGTGTCGCACGGTGTTGTCGACTACCTTTATGTTGATAAGAAGCTGCGTCTCTCGGAGGCGCAGCAAACGAGCAGCCACTGGCAGTGCCACAGTGCCACAGCAGCCTTGCAGCAAAGTTAAGCCCATTCGCAAGCCTCTCGGCCAGCTAAAAAAGAACCCCTTTATGTGAAAGAGCACACACAAATAGCTGGTAGAGATGGCAACTGGGCGTGGCACTGTGCAGTTGTGTTGCATGTATGTATGCTGGTTGCATAAAAAGGAAATGCGCAACGTCGCCCAAAGGTGTCAAGCGGAAAATAAAGCATAATGCTTTGTGCTCTTATGCACTTTAGCTTTGCCTACGACTGCAACAACAACAACAATAACACAGGTTGCAGCAGCAAGAACAACAAATACAACAACAGTAGATGAGAAAAGGCCTAGACAGCCATCACTCAGACGATGCTGCAACCTTCGACTTTGCGTAGACACAGCAGATTGACGCACTTTCCGGCCTACACATCAGTCATATCAAGCAAGCATATGTGTGTGTGTGTGTGTGTGTGTGTTGCTGCTGTTTGTGGCATGGTTATGGTAGGCGAAGGGGGTGGAATCACTCAGCGTTTGAGAAAAAGTTGAAATATCAAACGAAAAGTTCAAAATGAAAGCGTCAAAGAAAAAACAAAATCTGAGCCTAATAAATTATGAAAATGCGAGAGTTGTTTCAAAGGAAATTTTAAATAAGCTGCTTCTTCCCCCACATCCACATCAAGCATACAAAAGCGGCTATCGCATACATGTGTATTTATTAAATAAAGGAAACTTATTTCATTTGATTTCGAGTGAAAGGCAACTTCTTACTACATGTATTAATATATTTACATTTATTTAATAAATTTTATATTCTTATAATTAATTTGATGTTGTCTTTATTGCAGACAGTTTTGCGGCATGTGAAATATGTGAAAATACCCAAGGCGTGGCCCTAAAGCAAAGTGAAGCTGCAACAAAGTCCGAATCGAAGCAACTTCTTGTGGCTGCCACGCAGAGTCATGTTATCGTCGCAAGCAACCAGCCAGCAAGCTGCCAACACTGAATTGAAGAAATGAACATGACATGTAAAAGCAACAACTACAACAACGATAACATCCGGCAACAATAACAATACAAACAATAACGACAAAAGTAATTTGAATTTGTGCGAGCAACAGGAAACAAAACAAGCCAAAGATACAGACAGATACACATAGAGAGAAAGGGCGGGAGGGAAAGAACGAGAACGATAATAGTAAGAGAGGGATAGACAATGCAAATTGTGTGCATATTTCGCTAGTGTGTGTGTTGTGTCCGTGTAAATAAATGCGATATAAAACGGCAACAGAAACAGAAACAGAATCAACAGCAACAGCAGCAAAATCCAAAAAGAAAAAGAATTGCTGGAGGAAAAACGGCAAAAAGTGCAGTTAAGCGTGGAAATTGCATTAAAAATTGAAAAAAGAAAAGTGCAAAGAGAAAAAAGAAAAAGAAAAAAGAAGTAGAAGAAGAAGAACAGGATAGTCGTGGCTAACGAGCGCTAAAAGCAACACACAAAAAAACTAATAGGGGAAAGAGAGTAAAAAGTTTTGATTGAAAATTTTGCATTGTGCTTTCATTTCGCTGGCTCCAAATACAACAAAACAGACAGCAGCATCAACAATTTGTTTGCTACCGACGCCCGATGCGGTGACTGTGTAAATTTCTGATTAAAACCAGCAACAACAGTTGCAACAACGAGTGCAACACACACAAACATAAATCGAATCGAAGCGTGCAACGAGAAGTGCAAAGTGAAATTACAACACAGAGTAAATTTTGTGTGTAACAATAACACAAAAATAACCCAAGCAAATGGACAAAAAATTCCAGCATATTGATTTCATGCAAATTATAATTGGCTTTATTTGTTCGTTCCAAAACAAATTTGACATTCAAAACCAAGTGAAAAGTGTCAGGAAATATAATCAAAATAAAAAATAATTTCTATTATAGAAAAAACTGAAAAAAACATTTTGAAATTTCCATTTCGTTTAATTGATTAGCTATTTGATGATTCGCTATTTTTGTGATGAAAATTGGTGCAAGCAGCGTGTGTGTTATTTATATTTTATTACTTTTAGACAACAATAAAAGGCACCACAAAAGGAAGACTTGTTAGACATATGTAAAATAAAAAAATATTCGCATAAAATTGGCAACAAACCGTGACAAAATAGTTGTCTTCTAACGGTAAACATTGTGCCGCGCAATAAAAGTCAAGTGCGTGGCACTTAACATTCACTTGGAGTGTCAGACGGGCCAAGGAGAAGAGGAAAAGTGAGTCGTTGACAAAGTAACGCATTGCACGATAAGAGGCAAGAAGAAGCAGCACCAACGACGCTCGATAAACGACAAAATGAGCAGCACGAGCAGTAGGAGACGTGGCAGCAACCGGAGCTGTAGCAGCATCAAAGAGCTGATAGCGCAACTATTGCTGCTTATCAGCTTGACATCAGGCTTGCCGGGTAAGTACCAGGGCGAATGTTCCTGTTTCCCTTATACCTAATACTTTCTACTTTCACTCGCTCTTTCATTCTCCCTGGCTGACTTATCGCAGCCCCGAAATTAATGCAAATATTTAACGTTGCTTCGTTTTTTATGGATTTGTCGTTGTCATGGTACTAGCTGGCTCGCCGTAGCCTACATTTAGGCGTCGTCATCATTGACATCGACTGTCGTCGAGGTTGTCGTCATAACGTTGACAGTCTGTATAGAGGCAGCTGCCTCCACTTGACATGACTTATAAATGGCTTTCGATTAAGTTGTCACATTAGCATTAATCTCGACACAGTCTCCGGCAGAAGTTCAATCAAGTTGTCTGTCTCTGTTAATGGGCTGTGTCCTGATGGGCAGAGAACGAAGATAACTTCGCATTGCTTGAGGTGCATTTGAGGCGGTCTCATCCCATTTCACTGCCTTCTTGGAGCCAACTGCATTGCATAATTACAAATTAATTGCTGAACAAACATAAAGGTAACCGCAACTGCGCAATTTCAACTGCTCGCATAAATGCATCAATTTATTAAATTTTAATGACACATGGAATGAGAACAAAAGGACGCCGTTTAATGTGTCGGCACGTGTCATAAAACCGTTCTTCAAATTAATATCATCAACTTTGTGCCTGTCTCCCTCTCTCTCTTCCTTTGTCAAGCCTGACAGGCGATCAGTTCAGCATAATCTGTTGTGGTTAACTTTTCAGTTTGTATGAGTTTAATACAATTATAACCTACGGATTGGCATTGGCAGATTAAATGTAAAGGCATATAACGCTTTATGTTCATTTAATTGTATTATATTTTCGAAAAGCATGGGAACTCAATATAGGCAATTAACGCCAAGTTCACGCTGCTTAATACATTTACGTATACTTAATCCGTATACGTAACATTCAATGTGGGGCACACCTATTAAATCATTCGGTCTGTTTTCTATTAGGGCAACATGTTTGTGCTTCAATGATTTGAAAACATTTTCGCATTTCCTGTCAAACGACAACCAAGTTAAACTTCCCTGCCTGCTCCCCCTCCTTATCCACAGCTTCTCTTTTTTTGTAGAGCTCACAAAAGCAAACAGTTAAATGAACGCTACGATTTTACGATAAATAACAAAAAATATATAACATATATATTCAAAATGTGGAAATCAACAGCTCAGCCGGCGCTTTGTGTTTGTCAGTTGGTCGCACGGTTTTCAGTCTCAGTTTCATTCGCTTTATTTGCAATATTTTTGCTTGTTTAATTTTAAAAAAAATGTTGACATTGTTTCTATTTGTAGCCCGGTGTTTGCGTTTTGCATTTTATGCGTATTTCCCATTTAGGTATTGGGAAAGTATTTGCAATATTTGTTGGTATTCCATTCTCGTTTAAGGGCGTCTCTTTGGAATGCCCCAATAGTTTTTATGAAAATGATTGAAAATGATTTATAGATTGACATTTGAATTGCTAATGCCGAAGGCTGCAAAAGAAATCCACAACCAAAGTAAGAAAGATTAAAATACAAATTATTTTTATTTAGTTTGTGTATTATTCGTGCTCAGCATAAGTACTTTATTTTTTCAAGTGTATATATTGAAAATATAATTAATAGTCAAGTTCGAAAACTAGCCTATAGTAGTTGAAAGAGTGAGAAAAGCCATTTGAGAATCTTAACAAATCATAGACATAAATAAAACATTCGATTTTTATTATAAAAGCCAAACTCATCGAGGACGAGGAGAAAGTTTTGTTTCGTGTCGTTTTATGGCACTGCCAAAAATTGGTTTCGATAAAAATTTACGTTTCATAAAATTTATTATGTATGCAACACAATGGCAATAACAACAACAGGAACAACAACAATGAGGCAAGCAATCGATGTGTGTGGGGGCCAGAGCCAAGATCGTGGTACTAGAAAGCCCCAAAAACACACACAGCATACAAAATGATGACGACTCGGGAAAAATCAAAGCCAACAAGGATAAAAAACACAAGCAAATGAACAACTTTATATGCAGGATAATGGTCAAGACATTATTCAGGCCCATTTCTCGTTTGTGTCTGTGTGTGCCTGTGTGTATTAGAGTAAGTTCTAAATAGTACACATTTGTTGTCCGGCAAGACATTTATGATGTGTGTGGGAAACTTGCAAATACTTTAAGTGCACTCTTCGACCTCTTTAAAGAATGACCTACTTAACGATTTTTTGAGATTTCCATATCATGTAAAGTGTTCAACAAAGAAAAAACGGGTAGTCGGACTACAAGATAGTCAGGCTGAGATATGAAACAGAAAGACAATGTCAACAACTAAGTTTATATTGAACACCTAGTTTATAAGGGCATTGAATGCGTATATTTAGGTTCTAATATACTAATATTGATTACAAGCCAATCAAAATATTTATTTGTCCGAAATAACGATTAATAGGGTGTACATCTCGGATGTATTGGAATATAAGCATATTATTAATATATTATTTTAAATTAGTATAAGTTGGGTTATAAAAAGAATATATCTTCTTCGTAATTTGGAGTTTTTTCAATTAGTATAAGATTGAGGGTATATTGCATTCCTGAACTCATAAAGTTGTGTACATAATCAGGCTAATAAGGTGTAGTTCCTATAGGCGTAGATAGTATAATTGTAAATAATGTTACATCGAAGCAATATAATTCGCATCTTCATATATATTAGTATTAATTGTATCTATTACATTTGACTAGTTTCTGATTAAAGTATGTCTAGTAGTTCTTTCCATTTCCTTTTTGCACTTTCATAATGTTCATATTTGCTATGTCAATAAGTGTATTTAATTGCTGCTAGTTTGCTCAAAACAATTTAGTCTCTGCTTGTTATTTAACTAAAAGGACATGGATTAAATCTTTTGCTCGATTTTCGAGTAATCGAAGTAAAAACTTTTTCATTTGAGCTTTCTGAGGGGACTGCAGTTGATAAAAGCTTTTGGCTAATGGCTGCAGACAGGCAATCTGACAGACAAATGGGACGAGCACGCAAAAGGGACGAATGGTTGGCCAAACTTGAAGTATTCAAAGTAAAATTTATGTAAAACATTATGTAAACTGTGTGCGAGTATGCAAATAGAATGAGAGAGATAGCAAGGGTGGACAGCTACCCTAAAGCATGACTTTTCAATTTGAAATGTGTTTAATGGGCTTTTATGGCGTCCGTCCGACAGTAGGTCTGTCGTAACATTTATCAAGTGTGAACCCATTGAATAGTTGACTGCATTCCAAGCTAATACCCGCATACATGGATATGCATCTGCTCCACAGTCAGTGCCCCATCCACTGTCCCCCTTCTTACAGTGTGTGTTGTTAATGAAAATGAAACTTTTTCAACGTTGGCGCACTCTGGGAATTGTTGCTGTGACTCTTTAATATTTGACCTGACACGCGGTGCCCAAAGTTGGCTCAATAACAAACCAATGAAAAAGGAAGAGAGAGGGTCAAGTTGCCACGGGAAACTTTTAATTACACTAAAATAATTATAAACCAACAAACTTAATCAATGCGTTGCGCGACCAATCAATATTGCAACACACAACATACACACGTTGAGTGCCTTTTGATGTTGCCACGTGTGCAACAATTAAAAGAAACTCCAGCGAAAAAAGCCAGCCAAATATGAAAAATGTGAAAAATTGTCGTAGTGGAAATTTTGTTCGCACTCGCCCCACTTTTCGGTGGCATCTACAATAATGTGAATGGAAAAATGAGGGAGAAGAAAGAAGAGCGGGGTCGGAGGAAGGGGCATGGGGATGCTGCGGTGCGGCGTTAGCTTACAGCACGTAATGAAAATGTTGCTCATATGTAAATAGCAGCTAGGCGAGGCTGTGTGTTTATATATGTGTATGTCAGGATCAACAGGGACACATTGTTTGTGTGTGCGTTATGTTCGTTATGTGAGTGTGTGTTTGTGTGTGCCACACACACACATATCATCTGATTGCATTGGGCTTTACGAACAGCGTCATGTGCCACGCGCCTAATTAAATTAGAAATTAGGAAACGGAAATTTGTGCACGAAATTTGAATCGAAAGGTTTGGGGTTAGGCTGTGTGTGTGTGTGATGTGTGGTGTGTGAGTGTTAGTATGTAAAGTCAAGAACTGTGCAACGAGTTGTATGTGTACTCTTATTGTATTTTGCATTGAAATTGCTCGGGCCACACAGACAAAAGCATAGTTTTTACTAACGAAATTATGCAAAAATTCCTGAAAGAGAGAAATATGTAGCATGTAGTAGAAACTGATGCACACTGCGTCCTGATGATGTTTTGTTGCCCCATTTTGTATTGCCCTATGTTGTCCCAGGCAGAACAGAAACAAACAAAGTACAGCAAATATGTGCACTAACACACATTCATGCCCAACAGTTGGGGGTATGTTGCATGATGCTGCTACTAGTGCTTTTCTAATGCAAAGCAAAACAAGTACTAAAACCTAGTTGGGTTCAGTTCGTTTCGGTTTTGTGAACGTTGCTGCTGTGGCTCTCCTTTAAGCAGCATTCGCACAGATTAAGGATTTTGTTGAGTCGAGCTGAGCTGAGTGGCCTTGTTGATGGTTTTGTGCCCTTCCTTCCAGCTCTTTCTTCCAGTTTTATTTTTTTTTATTTTTTTGTACTTGCCGCAAGCGTCAGATCCTGCTGTTGCTGCGGGGCGTGTCCTTGTGTTGTGGCATGGTGAAAGTCTTTGGCTGCAAACACATTCATTATGCATGCATTTTAAATTGTAAATTTGACTGCATTCCTCTATCCCTCCAGTCCACGCCTCTGGTCCTGCCAATGCCTCTCGCTCTTGCCCCTTTGGAGATGTCGTTTCCATCATATTGAAACGGATTTACAGCCAGCTTTGGGGCATGGCTAAGACCTGCTGATGCGCCTGATGAGCTTTGCCATATTGTTTGAATTTTTATGGACTCCCTGAATCATGTCCCTGCAGCCGCAAGGCAGTCTGCCACACACACAAGCGCATACACACACACAATCACACACACACACACACACACATGCAGGCACAAACCTGTCTATTTTGGCGTTTGGACACTTCTTGTGTAATTATCCTTGGAGCTCAGCGCTCTTTTAGCTCTCCTGCAAGCTGACTGCTGGCATTTGAAAATAATAAATTTAATTTCCAGTTAATTGTTGCAGCATCAAGTTGCAGTAGCCACATATTAATCTAGCTAAAGTCAGCAAGTGCCATCAATTTATAATCTCGCTGGCAGTTGAGTTGAGTTTCCCTATTTTATCGTTACTCCAAATGATCAAATTAATTGCAACAAATAAGAGATTTGTTGCCTAAATTTGTGGCTACTTAAATAAGGCAATTCACAAACTTCAAGCCGCTTAGCAAGAGTATTATCAGCCGTGAGCAAATTGAATATCTGCTTTCAAAAATGTACCATGACAACTGAGCAGCAGTCGTCGAGAACGGGAGGTAGCTGCTCCGGCATTTGTGGCGCCACGAAACTTTCTATGGGTGTGTGTGAGCGAAAAAAAGGGGTTAGACCCTAAACTGTCTACTGCAACT
Source organism: Drosophila histrio (assembly GCA_958299025.2). Taxonomy (NCBI): domain Eukaryota; kingdom Metazoa; phylum Arthropoda; class Insecta; order Diptera; family Drosophilidae; genus Drosophila; species Drosophila histrio. The sequence continues at coordinate 4,545,007 of OY282581.2, forward strand.
TCCGACTGATGTGTGGCTGCCGCAATGCCACCCCAAGCCCATCGATGTTTTTGTTGATGATGATGATGATGATGGTGAAGATGAAGATAATGGCTATTCAGGCAAATAGGCAGAATCTACTTTCGACTCTCGGCCTCTCTTCATCCTGCTACATGGCATGTTGCTATTGTTGCCAAGTGGCAACAAAGTCAAGCAAACAAAAACCATAGTCGTTTGTTTGTCATGTGCACCAATATACACTCTCTTTCCAAACCTTCCTCCTTCTGTACCTTTCACTACCTCTACTTCTGCCTCTCACTCACTGCAAATCCTTTTGGGTCAGAAACTTTTGAAATATCTAATCCCCATACATGTGAGGCAGCATCTGAGCCGCTTTAAGCGCCCAGTTAAAGTTAGCGATACGCCACCCCCCCTCCCCGTCACCACTTCTCTCACCCAATGACAGGGGGTTGATGGAGGGGGTGTCGGGGGTTATATTCTGTACAGGCTTATGAATTTGGAACGGAGCGTTGAGATGAGTCGAGTACTCGCTCGGTTGCGCTGTGCCCTGCCGAGCATGATTATAAATAATCTTTATTATACCCTTAAAACGGGTATTATGTCTAGCCCATTGAAAGAGATATTTGTGGGTCCTTAAGGTGAGGATTACATATGCATATACAGCCCTACCGACTAACACGATATATCGGTTGCCACTAGTCGCACATTTTTGAGGTTTAGCTCTTAATTTTGTATATATTGATATCGATCAACTATCCTATCTTATTGATATACAGTAAAATTAACAAAGTAACAACAAATTGGAGAAAAAGATATCTCAAGAAACTTTTCAAATTCAAAAGAAGCCTACGCATACAAAAGATTTCAAGGAAATATGATTTTGTGAGCAAATTAAATTAAAATCAGAATAATTTAAATTGGGTTTTGAATATGTTAAATAATAATAGGCGCTACATTCTTCAATCAAACTCAAGTAAATGTTTTCTTGTTTTCTTTTAAAATATCCATTTAATTAAAATTTATAAGCTACCGTTTACCATAAGTCAAAATGTTCTTTTTATAAAGAGTATGTTTAAATAATGAGTTTTTTAATTAAGAAGATTTTTCCCAGAACAAGCATATATAAATGTCAGTCTATTAAGCCGAACTATTCGAATTATATAGTTGTTTCAAAAAACCTGATCTGTTAGGGTATTATATATTCGGCATTAAAAGTGTTCACAGCATATGTAGAATTTTTTCGTGTAGCTTTTATCTGCTGTTTTTCGATTTAATCTGGATGCGTTGCGCACATTTGAAGGGTTTTGTCGTTCTGAAGTATGTGATGTGAAGCATTTAAGTCGATTCTTAAGAGCCATACACAATCTGGTAGATGCTCGACGACTTACAGTCATGCTCTCACACTTGCCCTAGGTATTGCACTGCTAAAAATGCTATTAATAGCAGATTGCTTCAACACACACACACACACACACAATACAGGCACACACGGCAGTCACAAATTGAGTTTGTAGTGACCAGTTTCTGTAGGTGTAACATTTTCTTATGTATGCTCGCTAAAATTTAATATTGGAGATCATATATCAACGGTCGCATGCGTAACATGTTCAAATATACTGCTTGCAGTAATGATCTGCACGCGTAACAGTGTTAACTGCTTGCAATTGCACTTCTTCATGCACTGCTTGCAGAAACCACACATGCGTATTGGTATTAGTATTACGCGCAGCCGCCGCTACGCTGCAGCTGTTTCTCTTATCTTATCTATGCATAGTTTTGTTTTTGTTTTGCTAATTAGCATACCAAGTGCCCTATCGGCTCCCTTATGTCACCTTGGATAAGTTCGGCAAAATCATACGATTGCACCGTTCTTATCTCTCGCCGCCCACGCTTTGACTAAATTCGTTTTGAGCTTAGCTAATTAGCTGCTGATCGAATTTAGCATAGAACATTAAGCGAGCGTCTCTTGAGTTTAGCACAACATATGTGCTCCGTCGAATTTATTACAACATTTCTTTTGTTCACGTGGCGTGACATAACATCTTGAGGGAGACGTGGAAAATTTTATAAGACGATTTGGTCTGGAGGTGCTTCCGCATTTTTCATCTGGATTTTTATTCCGGAATTGAGATTCCGAGGTTCTTTCTGGATTTTCTTTTCGCTGCTGAGGAATAGAATTCTTTTAAGTGCCTTTTCTCCAATTAAGCCAGGTATGTGAGTGGAAGTACAGTGTTACCCATACTAAAGTGAATCTTTTCGACAGTGCCCCGTGCCAGTGCTTTTTTTATTGGAATTTATTAATTCCGAATTGTTCGAAATCCTCAATTTGGGAATTGGGAAATCATTCCTTCCCCACGGAAGCTGCTGTAAGAGCGTCACCGGCCAGAACCCGCCTGCAACCTGTTTCTGTCCCAACTTTTGAAGTGCATTTGATTGACCGCTGCTACTGATCGAAGTGCTGCAAGGATTGGTCACTGCCGAGCGAACTTTCCTTAGTTTCCAAATCTGTGCTAGGCATACATGCGTACTTTATGTCCAGATTAGCAATTTGTATATAAAAATGTGGATAAAAATTTGAGAATATTATTTATTCTTAAATACAGTGCTGTGCACATATATATATCCACTCAGTGGTGCTCTCATAAAAGAGAAATGAAAGAAAATTAATTACTTTGCGATTTTAGAGAATGAATTCTTAATATCAATTTATTTTTTTAACTAATCAATTTAATTGTTATTTGCTAAAAGAAAAATTTGTAAATGGTAAATTAATAGAAATGTAAAAAAAACAAGAAAGAAAGAAATGTAATTAATAATATAATAGAGCCCACTAGAATAGGTCAAACGTATGTATATATAGGGATATGATACCATTATTATTTTTTTTTATGCGTATCAAGGTAGCCACATCGTCATCTTGAGCTCAACGACGGCAGTGCTTGGTGAGTCCTATGTATCGAACCAATTTAAGTATCTCTATATTGATCATACCAATACATATGTACATACTTTAGACAATATTTTGGTAAATGCGGGTTTAACAAAAGAAAAGAATAGTATCTTAAAATAATGTTCCCTTACTTATTTTTTTATTATTGCATTTTTCTTTGAATTTCTTTCACATACATATATATAGAAATAAATATGTTAGAATATAGGCAATTAATTATAAAACATCATCACATATATTAAACATACAAAATATTAAAAATGAATTTGTTGAACATTAAAACATAAGGAACAATGAACACACTAACTTTTATCACTAAGAATAAATGATTGTCGGAATTCTTTATGAAATCATGAGAGTCTAATACTTATTTTTTTTTTCCGTCGCCGATCAACTCACCAATGCCAATTCTAATTTAAATAGTAACTAGTATTACTATAGGGGCAATTCAAAGAAATTAAACTAGATATTGCCAAGGTAGGGAGGGTGTAGAATAGGGTATGCACAACACCAAAATACCCTAGAGCTAAACTATCTAGTACCAAATTGTCTGTCTGTTAATCTCTGTTCCGATTCATATATTCTTTCCTTTCCCTCCTGTATTCTGATTTTCTTTGCGTAGTGCACTTTAATTTGTTGTAGTGTGTGTATGCCACCATAGGAAGAGGAAGAACCCCGCCCCATCCGTCGAGCTGAGTCTAGGCTAAGCAAGAAGTGCACGACCCGAATCTTATGTGGCCATGGCTGATCCTACCCGACATTAGTCAGTTTTATTTAGAATCTGCAGGGTATTGAAATCGCCATGAACGACCAATCCGCCCCTACACAATGGCGGCCAACGTGGGGACCGACCAATCCGCCCCTACACAATGGCGGCCAACGTGGGGACCGACCAATCCGACCACTACATAATGGCGCCCAACCGGTGGAGCCGACCGATATCCTTAAACTAGATATGTATACATAACATCTGTATATTCAATGCTTTGCAAATCTGCAAGTGTTATGGTTAGCTTCATAATTTTGCCTAAAGATATAATCCATCCATTTTTCGTTGTTTTCCTCCTTTAAATAGATTTATAAATCAGAAGCAAATTGATGAAGAGTTCAGAATTTCGTCTTTAGGAATAGCGATTGCAATTCGAATATTTAGGATTGATCGACCAAAGCGAGTCAGCTCTCGGAAGTCATAGATGCTAATGTTTTATAAATTCTATCCTAACTTTATTCGTGATTAGAGATTTCCTTTTGGAATAGCAGACTGCTGGAGTATCTTTAGCAACCTGACCAATGGAAATGCTCAGTCGGATTAAATCAGCAATAGAATTCACTTAAATATAGTATGAGAGATAACATTCAGTAAACTCTGTGGTAGATAGTTTGGTATGATTGGATTGGTTTAAACATTGGTTTGTAGTGAAGCGACGGATAAAATTTTTGCGGTTTATTTAGTTTTTTTTGTATAAGTACAAGTATTGATATATATTTAAACATGCCTGTTCAGCGTAGCACAGAAGATTTAGTTGCTAGTATTCAGGACAGTGACCAATTCTGTGACATTTGTCACGAAGTTCTTAGTAGGAACGACCTTGCAGCAGTGACACCCTGTAGTCACACTTTTCACAATCGATGCATTGTAGGACATTTGCAATTGTCACGGACCTGTCCAGTTTGTAAACTTGATTGTTCTATCAATCAATTAAATTACACAAACAATTCCTTGGCAGCAGAGATTCACGACGCTACGGCGCATACAGTAAATCCATCTGAGACTGTAGAGCAAAATACTGGTTCCAATACAAAAGCGACCACTTCTAAGTTTAGAGGTCGAGGTGCAACTCCACGTCGAGGCATGCAAACCCGATCGAGGAATCGACATCAAGAACTTCCTCCAGCGGACAATTCTCAACGTCCAAATCAAGGAACCATGAATCGAGGCGAAATTCAAAATTTAATTGAGACTGCGATGCATTCGAATCAAAATCAAATTCTTCAAAATTTGAGCACCATGCTATCGGAGACTATAGAGAAATCTATCAGTGCTCAGTTGGCAGTCTTACAGTTAGGACGAAGTGATCAAGGCTTACAACATCCTAGTTCCAGAACAAGTCCCAGATCTGTAAGTGATCGACCCCGAATGCCTTCAGCAACTCGTTATGACGTTGCAGAAAGCAATTCAAATATTTCTAGACCTTCCTCTTCGGTCCGTGCAGAAAAAGTGTCCGGCATTATTCAAAGCTGGCATATTAAGTTCGATGGCGGTAGAGACGGGATGCAAGCCCAAGATTTTCTTTATAGAGTTCGCTCATTAACCGAGCAGAACTTACACGGTGATTACCGACTTTTGTGTGACCATTTGCATTTACTTTTTGTTGGCCGCGCAAATGAATGGTATTGGAGAGTTCATCGTTCTAATCCTCGTTTCAATTGGGGATCCTTTTGCGAAGAATTTCGAAAGAAATTTGAGGACACAGACGATGAAATGGATGTATGGGAGATGATTAATTCTCGAAGACAAGGAGATCAAGAATCCTTTGAAGATTTTCAATTTGCAATTGAGAAATTAATTGGCCGATTGCAAAAAGAAGTTTCTGAGCGTTCGCTCGTTAGAATTTTGATTCATAATGCAAAATCTTCCTTGCGATATGAGTTGATGCATTTAGGCATCACTACCTTGGCTAAACTTCGCGAAGAGATTCGGACCCATGAACAATTTTGTAAGTTGATAAGAACATCTAAATCCAAGTTCGATCCCCGCTCTCGTATTTCTGAATTGGAATGTGGGGCAGAGCAGCAGATTTCTGATGAAATTTCAGCGATTCAGCGCAAACAGCTGATCTGTTGGAATTGCGAAAAGCCAGGACATCGATTCGATGACTGCTTAGAAATTCGCACTATCTTTTGTTACGGCTGCGGTGCGAAAAATATTTTTAAGCCGAAATGCGCAACTTGTAATCCTTCGGAAAACCGAGTAAGGGATGCGCAGGCCAAAAATATCCTGCCGCATCCGAAAAAGTAACTTTTGACCGTTATTCTCAGACAGAATCAGGCGAGCCTGATAATCTGAGTCAAGTATCCAATTTGGATAACAATATTCCCGGCAAGGACCAACCTAAAACTCAATTATTACCCTTCCACGTTCGACTTGCTAATTACACAGCAGCCAGACGACGCATTTTTGCTGATGTAAACAGTATTCTTTCCAGAATGAAGCCTAGACGTTCAACCATAAGACTCAGATGCTTTTGGAAGAAAGTTAGATCCACCAGGCAAAAACTTGTTTCAGCAATATTCTGTAATTCAGACAACAGGCTCTACACAGAACTGACTCTAGAGGACAATAAATATATGGCTCTCTTAGACTCAGGCGCTACAATCAGTTGTGTAGGTAGTCAAGCAGCTAGTGAACTCAGAGATAGTCCCAAGTTTCAAAAATGCTCCGGTAATATTAAAACTGCCAATAACTCAGTATGTTCCGTAGTAGGGAAAATAAAGATAGAAGTCACGTATCGTTGTATGACAAAACTTGTGGAATTCTTCATAATTCCAGATCTTAAACAGGACGTATACTTAGGTATTGATTTTTGGAAGACCTTTGGTCTACTGAATCATCTTATTCATCCTTCTGGAAGCATATCTGAATTAGATACTGGCTTTGATAGTAAGGAAGATGATCCTTGTATGCATGTTTTGAGTGCTGCGCAAACCCAAAGTTTAAGTACAGTTGTCGCTAAATTCCCATCATATGAAAAGGAAGGATTAGGACGTACCCATTTAGCCACTCACAGGATAGATGTTGGCAGTGCTATTCCGATAAAGCAACGACATTGGCCTGTTTCACCAGCAATAGAGAAGCAAATGTTTGAAGAAGTGGACAGAATGTTAGCAATGGACATAATTGAAGAGTCCAATAGTCCGTGGAGCAGCAATTGCGTGTTAGTTCGACGAGGTGAGAAATTACGATTGTGTCTAGATTCGCGAATTGTTAACAAATACACTCGCAAGGACGCATATCCCATGCCAATTATCGATGGCATCTTAAGCAGATTGCCTCCTGCCCGATTTATAACCGGCCTTGATATGAAACATGCTTTTTGGCAGATTCCACTTGATGAAGACTCCAGGCAGTATACGGCGTTCACTATTCCTAATAGGCCGTTGTACCAATACAAAGTAATGCCTTTTGGACTTTGTAACGCGCCTCAGACCCTATGTAGGCTGATGGATAACGTAATACCCGCTCATCTGCGCAATAGAGTTTTTGTTTATCTTGACGACTTGCTTGTTCTGTCAGACGACTTTGAATCGCACATGGTTCTTTTACAGGAAATCGCTCTTTACTTCCGCAAAGCCAATTTGACTATTAACATAGCCAAATCAAAATTCTGTATGCGTGAAATAAAGTATTTGGGATTCATTATAGGCGACGGTCAACTAAAAACTGATCCAGGCAAAATAGACGCTATCAACAAATTTCCAGTCCCTTCCACAGTTAAACAATTGAGAAGATTTTTAGGTCTTGCTGGCTGGTATCGTAGATTTGTGGAAAATTATGCTTCGCTCAGTGTTCCGCTTACAGAGCTGCTCAAGAAGAACAAAGCGCTCATTTGGAATGAAGCAGCAGATGATGCATTTAAGGAGCTTAAAACTAGGCTAACTACAGCGCCTATTCTGAGCTCTCCAAATTTTTCGAAACCCTTTATCTTACTGTGTGATGCTAGTCTACATGGACTTGGTTGCGTTTTAGCGCAAATTAATGAAGAAGGAGAAGAGCTACCGATTGCCTATATGTCTGCTAAGCTAAGTAAAGCCCAACAGAACTATACGGTGACAGAGCTGGAATGCTTAGCAGTAATAAAGGGAATTGCCAAATTTCGCGCTTATATTGAAGGACAAGAATTTACAGTAATAACAGACCATGCCTCATTAAAATGGCTTATGAACCAGAAAGACCTGTCAGGACGATTAGCTCGTTGGGCAATCAAACTCCAGGGATTTTCATTCCAAATTCTGCATCGCAGGGGTTCACAAAATGTAGTTGCAGATGCGCTCTCTCGACGCGATGAAATAGCGGTGAATGAGTTTAACATTATAGGTCCAGTTGTAGATCTCAATTCAGAAGCGTTTACATCACTAGAGTATAAAGACTTAATTCAGCGAATAAAGCAGAATCAAGCAAAATTGCCAGATTTAAAAGTGGATGAGGGTTTTGTTTATAAACGAACTGAACACGCAACTGGTGACCCTGTTCAGGAATTCAGTTCCTGGAAGCTTTGGATTCCATCAGGAATTGTGAAAGAGGTTTTATTTCAAGCACATGATGCTCCAAATGCAGCTCACTGTGGTACAGCAAAGTTGATTGAGAAGCTTAAAAGATATTTATTTTGGCCAAGAATGGTGGCCCAGATCCGTCAATATGTTGCTGATTGTACAATTTGCAAATCTACAAAGAGCCCAAATATCGTATTACGACCGCCTATGGGTAAACCAATGGTATCGGAAAGACCGTTCCAGAAGCTGTACATGGATCTGTTAGGTCCTTATCCGAGATCTAAGAGCGGTAATATCGGCATTCTTATCATAGTCGATCATAATACAAAGTTTCATTTTTTGCATCCTCTCAAGAAATTCACCTCGAATCGAATATGTGATTATTTAGAAAAATATTTGTTTTATACATTCGGAGTCCCCGAAGTCATATTAACTGATAACGGCTCCCAATTTCGCTCTGCATTTTTTGAGGCATTTCTCACTCGTTTTGGAGTAGCTCATATTTGTACTGCAATATACTCACCGCAGGCAAATGCTAGCGAAAGACTGAACAGATCTGTTTTAGCCGCTATTCGTGCATACATTGGATCTGATCATAGCAATTGGGACATGAATTTGGATGAGATCAGTGGAGCTTTACGAGCTTGTGTGCATCGAAGCACAGGATTTTCTCCATATTTCCTAGCGTTTGGGCAGAATATGATATTGCACGGTAAGGACTATGAACTATTACGTAAGCTCAATATTTTGACAGACGACACTTTACTAAAACAGCAGGATGCCTTACAGATTGCAAGAAGCAAGGCCAAGGAAAACGTATCGGCAGCGCATGACTCTAACGCTGGCAGATATAATTTGCGCAGTAGAGCTGTTCAATTTAAAGTAGGAGATACAGTCTATGCACGCAATTTTGCTCAGAGTAATGCTGTTAAGAAATTTAACGCAAAACTCGCACCAGTTTTCATTACGGCAAAAGTAAAACGGAAAGTAAGTCCAGCCTATTATGAGCTAATAGATGACTCAGGGAAAGTTCTAGGTATTTATCATCTCAAAGACATCCAAAATAAATGACCTTTGAAACTGTTTTTTTTTTTTTTTTCTGTTGCTGACTTCTCGGGTGAGACTCTCGTAGCAGCAACTGTGGTGTAGTGACCGGTTTCTGTAGGTGTAACATTTTCTTATGTATGCTCGCTAAAATTTAATATTGGAGATCATATATCAACGGTCGCATGCGTAACATGTTCAAATATACTGCTTGCAGTAATGATCTGCACGCGTAACAGTGTTAACTGCTTGCAATTGCACTTCTTCATGCACTGCTTGCAGAAACCACACATGCGTATTGGTATTAGTATTACGCGCAGCCGCCGCTACGCTGCAGCTGTTTCTCTTATCTTATCTATGCATAGTTTTGTTTTTGTTTTGCTAATTAGCATACCAAGTGCCCTATCGGCTCCCTTATGTCACCTTGGATAAGTTCGGCAAAATCATACGATTGCACCGTTCTTATCTCTCGCCGCCCACGCTTTGACTAAATTCGTTTTGAGCTTAGCTAATTAGCTGCTGATCGAATTTAGCATAGAACATTAAGCGAGCGTCTCTTGAGTTTAGCACAACATATGTGCTCCGTCGAATTTATTACAACATTTCTTTTGTTCACGTGGCGTGACATAACATCTTGAGGGAGACGTGGAAAATTTTATAAGACGATTTGGTCTGGAGGTGCTTCCGCATTTTTCATCTGGATTTTTATTCCGGAATTGAGATTCCGAGGTTCTTTCTGGATTTTCTTTTCGCTGCTGAGGAATAGAATTCTTTTAAGTGCCTTTTCTCCAATTAAGCCAGGTATGTGAGTGGAAGTACAGTGTTACCCATACTAAAGTGAATCTTTTCGACAGTGCCCCGTGCCAGTGCTTTTTTTATTGGAATTTATTAATTCCGAATTGTTCGAAATCCTCAATTTGGGAATTGGGAAATCATTCCTTCCCCACGGAAGCTGCTGTAAGAGCGTCACCGGCCAGAACCCGCCTGCAACCTGTTTCTGTCCCAACTTTTGAAGTGCATTTGATTGACCGCTGCTACTGATCGAAGTGCTGCAAGGATTGGTCACTGCCGAGCGAACTTTCCTTAGTTTCCAAATCTGTGCTAGGCATACATGCGTACTTTATGTCCAGATTAGCAATTTGTATATAAAAATGTGGATAAAAATTTGAGAATATTATTTATTCTTAAATACAGTGCTGTGCACATATATATATCCACTCAGTGGTGCTCTCATAAAAGAGAAATGAAAGAAAATTAATTACTTTGCGATTTTAGAGAATGAATTCTTAATATCAATTTATTTTTTTAACTAATCAATTTAATTGTTATTTGCTAAAAGAAAAATTTGTAAATGGTAAATTAATAGAAATGTAAAAAAAACAAGAAAGAAAGAAATGTAATTAATAATATAATAGAGCCCACTAGAATAGGTCAAACGTATGTATATATAGGGATATGATACCATTATTATTTTTTTTTATGCGTATCAAGGTAGCCACATCGTCATCTTGAGCTCAACGACGGCAGTGCTTGGTGAGTCCTATGTATCGAACCAATTTAAGTATCTCTATATTGATCATACCAATACATATGTACATACTTTAGACAATATTTTGGTAAATGCGGGTTTAACAAAAGAAAAGAATAGTATCTTAAAATAATGTTCCCTTACTTATTTTTTTATTATTGCATTTTTCTTTGAATTTCTTTCACATACATATATATAGAAATAAATATGTTAGAATATAGGCAATTAATTATAAAACATCATCACATATATTAAACATACAAAATATTAAAAATGAATTTGTTGAACATTAAAACATAAGGAACAATGAACACACTAACTTTTATCACTAAGAATAAATGATTGTCGGAATTCTTTATGAAATCATGAGAGTCTAATACTTATTTTTTTTTTCCGTCGCCGATCAACTCACCAATGCCAATTCTAATTTAAATAGTAACTAGTATTACTATAGGGGCAATTCAAAGAAATTAAACTAGATATTGCCAAGGTAGGGAGGGTGTAGAATAGGGTATGCACAACACCAAAATACCCTAGAGCTAAACTATCTAGTACCAAATTGTCTGTCTGTTAATCTCTGTTCCGATTCATATATTCTTTCCTTTCCCTCCTGTATTCTGATTTTCTTTGCGTAGTGCACTTTAATTTGTTGTAGTGTGTGTATGCCACCATAGGAAGAGGAAGAACCCCGCCCCATCCGTCGAGCTGAGTCTAGGCTAAGCAAGAAGTGCACGACCCGAATCTTATGTGGCCATGGCTGATCCTACCCGACATTAGTCAGTTTTATTTAGAATCTGCAGGGTATTGAAATCGCCATGAACGACCAATCCGCCCCTACACAATGGCGGCCAACGTGGGGACCGACCAATCCGCCCCTACACAATGGCGGCCAACGTGGGGACCGACCAATCCGACCACTACAAGTTTGGCAGTAAATCCTTAAAGAGATCCTCATCGCGGACCAGTTATGACAGCAGACATAGCTCCTAAGTATACCTATATATTTATATAGGTCACAAGAAGCTGCCATTTGAAGAGGGGAGAGACAGAGGTCCTTAGTAGAAGGACTAAGTAAAAAGTCGTGTTGTGAGCATGTTGTTTTTGATGTTGCTGGCCAATTGATTGAAACTTTGGAGTTTTTATGAGGCCGTGTAGAGTAACATAGCTAAGCTTTATAGTCAGTCTGTCAGTCACGGCCGAAAACTTTTGGACACAGTACTTGTAATTGAAAGGACTTTTCTTCTCGCCCTTAAATGAGCTGATTTGCATAGAAAAGCAAGAAGAAGTCTATGACTGGCTGCAGGCTGGATTTCCTTAGCTGATATGACAAAGGAAATCAATTTGAGATATTTCAACTATTTGAACTTTGCAGCAAATAGTTGGCCCAAGAGTCTTTCTGTTACAGAAAGATCGGTTAGCCACTTGAAAGTGTTTGTCCTTGGCTTAAACTAGATAATTGAAACTGCAGATGGCTATAACTTTCCCTAGCAGTTTGACTATTTGGCTATTTGGATGGTTGGGTCGGTTTGGTTTTGTTAGGCGAGAGCAGACAGTAAAAATTAACGACGCCGTTTGGCTTGGCCAAAAGTTTGCGTTGCGGTTGAACGGAACAGATAAAGCCAAAACAACAAAGTGGCAACATGCGAGTGTACGAGTATCTCGTTCGTTAGCCTGGCCAAAATCGATAAGCGCCATGCGATGGGTCACGTCAAAGCAAGGCATATAAATCACAAAATCTTGTAACAGTGGACAGCGGGAGCTCCTGAAGTTCCGTCGCTTAGGTGAGTCCTTGACCAACGGCGAGTACGAAACCACAACGCGTCGAGTCGATATATTGGCTCCCTCTGTGTGTGTAGATGTACATGTGTATTCGCGTGTGTTGTCGATTCCAAAGGCAGCGTCAAGTTATCAAATGATTTATTTACGAGCCCGCCAGGCAAACAAACAAGCCACAATGCCGACAGTTTGGGCCGGGGCATGACAATTTGCAGCAACGACAAGCGCGTGCCAAATAGTAACTAGAACACACACATATACACAAATACACATACAAGTGCACACACAACCAGAAAGGGCGAGGGGAATATACAAGTTCAAAATTGTTGAACCCAAGAGCCTCTCGAGGCGAAGGTCTCTATAAGACACATTTGCACAAGCGGCCAGCGACAGTGACAATAGAACAAGAATTATGACCAAAGGGCGTACGCCTTGTCAGTGGCGTGGCAGTCTTAGCAGTTAGAGCTTTAAAATTGGCTACAGTCTCTCACACACACTTAACCTGTTGTCAATGTAGGATAATACAAATCGAAATGAAATTGATATACATGCAAGTCAGCTGTAAAATATTTATGAAATGAAATTTAATCATTTTGAAAGCCTATTAAAAATTGACAACTCGAACTATTGTTGATCAAGGAAAGTGAAACACAAGCACATCGAGGGATACAGAGAAACATGGGAAGTCTTGGATCTTTGGTATTTACTGTCATGTTGTCAATTGTATCCAGCCCCTGAAATTGATAACTCAGTCGCCGGAGTTAACTGGGAAGCGAACTGTATAGTGTGCTATAAATTGAGTTCAAGTCTAAATTACGTATACGCCATTGTTTTACGCAAATGTTTTGCCGATAATCCATAGAAAAATATGCAATGTTTTGTAAAGACAATTACGTGTATCCACCTTAAATACCTATAAAACTTGCATTGCTTTTTACGTTTAATTCAAGGCAAAGAGGTATGCTTACTGCTTGCCAAACTCTTAGTAACTGTCGACATTAATGAGTTTAAGTGCAGACTAAAGTTGACTATTTGAAATGTCTATCGAAATGCACAACTGACTAAGAATACCAGACCCATGTCCTCTTCAATTAATTAAAAATTCGCATACTTACGCATAACGTGAGCTAAATTGTTGTTTTTGGATTTTAAAAAATATAGGCCTAATTAAAATAGAACGAATTAAAAATGAATAATAACAAATTTGCCGCGTTTATGAATACAAATTGAACCCTCTAGAAGTTGCTTAACATTCGCACGCCACTTGCCGCACACTAATTCATTTACCTGCCGCGATGTTGTGGTCTCGAGAGCCTCAAATTGAAAAAGTAATTCAAAGCTCGACAGCATTTTAAGCCACAAGCAGCCGCGACGCCACCGCCAACGTCACCACCACCGTCACCACCACCGTCACCATCACCAAAGCCGCCATTAACGCCATATGCCACCCACTTATACTGGCAGGCAGGCAGAGTATCGCAGCTACCGCAATTTTGAGCAGAAACCACAGAAATTTATGTTTTTAGTGCTTTGACTGAGGTGTGGTGCGAAGTGGTGCGATGTGGTGCGATGGAGTTGCAAGTTGAGTGCGCGCACATACAATAATTTTCAATTTAAAGGTAATTTTAACCCAAACAAACACAGAGACTCGCACATGTGAATCACAGGATACAACAGGACTAAAACAGCAGCAACCAGCAGGACAAGAGCCAGCAGCCTTTTTGAGCCATAATTTAACTTACAACAACTTTCAATAAGGCGACGCAGGCAATGGACTTAGGCAGAGGCAGGCAGCAGAAATTACAAAAACACACACTCACATTTACACACACACAGTGACTGTATAGTCACTAACACACATCATTTCTTGCTCGCAGCTAAAGTGGATTTAGCCATAAAATGGCAATGTGCCACAACGAGGCAAATACACGGCAAAATAACAACAAAGTTAAATGCAGTTGATGCTTTAGTTGTTACCTTTTTGTTGTGTGTGTGTGTGTGTGTGGTGTGTGTTTTGAAGTAGCCAAGAGGCAAAGGGGGAGGGAGCGGGATAGCTGGGTTTTGGTCCGTGGTTTGGCATTGGCCGCTTGCAGAGGAGATTTCAAGTAACCGCAATTCATATTTCACATTGCTTATGGCCATAAAAGATGGTGGCCAGGGACTAAATGGCCAGAATAGCGTAAGAAAATTACGCAAAAAGGATGGCTGCCTGGCAAGTAGAATGGCACGAAGACCTTAACCTGACTTCACTTGACTTTTCAGCATTGGCGTTACGTATACGCCACGCTTGCCACGCGACTTACTGGCAAAAGAGTGTGCAAAGTGTTTGCAAAGTAATTTCCGTTTCCTGCTTAGCTTCAAGTGGCAGTCGACCGAATGCATGCGGCACATAAGAGAGAGAAAGAGACAGAGAAAGATATAGAGGAAAAAAGTATATCAAAGAGAGTGAGAAAGAGTGGAATTACACGTTGCCTGGTTTATATATCTTGCGTCATTTCATTACGCGACTCCAAAGACTGTGCCCAGGCAAGGACGCCGACTGCAATTGCAAAACAAAACAGAAAACGGTTCAACGAAATCGTTTAGCTGTCGCACCCATCAGAGGTGGAGTTGCTACACGGCGTATACTTAACGTGTGAGTCGCCGCTGAAGACATCTCGACATTTGACAAGATGCATTTGGCCTACATATATGAACATTGTTATGCTCAAGCTAACTCTCCTGCGAATACGCTGCATCTCAATCAGCAGACCAACAGTCGTGGAACCATTAAAATTGCGAAAAAAAAGGGCGAACAATTTACACATTTGGCCAAGTCAAAAGCAAATACGACTACTCGTCTCGACTCTGTGCTCTCCAAGGGAAATGCAGCGACTCACATAACGAATTATTTTTATGCGCTTCCCGCTCCTACGAGCAGCATCAAATTGGCAGCATGCAGTCGAGCTTAAAGCAGTGCCATCAACCATTGGCCACAGTGCTGTCCAATTAGCCTTTTGCCCTCCATATATCGCTGTTAAGAAAAAAAAATAGTATTATTAACATGAAGTATGCAATTCCTTTAAGGGGTATAGGGAGCATATAAGTAATACCAACTATGAAATTCAAAGATTATAATATAATTAAAAATCCTTTAGTCATTTTTAGATTTTTCTTTTTCCGCTATTGAATTCATATTTTATTTATAGTTTTGACTGGAAGAAGAAAACAACAGGGGTAATATAAAATTGCAGTATTCCTAGACTTAAATAGTTTTCGCCATTTGTCGAGATTTACCTTTAAATTAAACTATTTTTTGATATATATTTACCCGAAATTTAATATTGCACAATAGTTGGCAACACTGGCTAGCAGAACTGAAGATGGAGTTGGATTGGGACTGAGCAACTCACTGCGCAAATATATACAAGAATATAATTTCTGCATTTCAACAAAGTCGATAAATCCTTTCGTGTTGCAACGTTACTGCCTCCCCAGAGAAATGACTGCTGACTCCAGAAGAGAAAAGCGTGGGCACTGAGGGGAAAATGTATCTGTAGCAGCTGTTTATGTATTGATTTAAGAAGTTTTTCCATCCCGTGTTGTGTTTGTTTTTCGATGGGTCTATACGAATCGACAGAGCAGCAGCTAATCAAAACTTAATCAACAACATCAAAAAGTCGTTTGGCAAAAAAGTTCTCAACAAACTGCCGAAAGGAGACCAACTGCTGTAAACCCGAAAGTGAGAGTGAAACCCTCATCAGAGCCGGTTTACAATATGGTCAAGTGTAAAAAAAGCGAAAGAAACAAACAAAAAATAGTTGTTGTTAGGCTGAAACCATGCATAGAGTTAATTTGATTATACGCTGGAACAAATGTAATCACAATAATCCAAAAATAATAATAATAACGGGAGCCAAATGAGGGAAAACAGCAAACAAACATGAAACCAAACAAAGAACCATTAACTCATAACTATTAACAACTTCAGCAGTAGCAGTAGTAACAACAACAGCTACAACAATAGGCGCCAACAACTCGTAAACAACAACGAAACTTATAATGGACACATGTACAAGGCAGGCACACACACGGTCACTCTCACATATCCACTACAAAACCGCACTACATACACACCGCACACATATATACACATACATAAAGTCGCTCACAGCCACAGGCTCATTATCCTTTTTAATAAAGCTTATCAATGGCAGAACATGAGAGCTGCCAGCAGCAGCAGCAGCAGCAACAGCAGCAGCAGGCGGAGCAGACTGAACAGACTGAGCAGCTGCCGCCGGGCATCGAGTTATCCTGCGAGCCTGACCCTCTTTCTATCTCTCTCCCTTGTCCGACTGTA
Organism: Drosophila histrio; assembly: GCA_958299025.2. NCBI lineage: Eukaryota > Metazoa > Arthropoda > Insecta > Diptera > Drosophilidae > Drosophila > Drosophila histrio. Next base: position 4,561,915 of record OY282581.2, read on the forward strand.
ATGACAAGAACAACGAACATACAACTACAACTACAGCTACAATGACAACGACAGCGATAACAACAAGAACAACAACAACGACGACACCAACATTGAGAACGACAAACAGTAAATTCAAAGGTAATTTATTATAGCGACACCTGTAATTACCATGAGCCATAAAATAATACACACAGTCACTCACACACATCGCATACACACCGCCAAGTGTACATAATGTGCCTGCAAACATGCTTATTTATTTATTCTGTCCTCACATACATCTCTGTCTGTATATCCCATTGCCCATTGTTGTTCTTGTTGTTGAGACTCATTCGACTTCCTTCTCCTTTGGGTCTCTCAACATCTATTGGCGCATAGTTCCGCCTGTCTGTGGCATTCAAAGAGATTTAGACAGCTTTGTAGCACCTTTTCCCCACTTAATCAGCCATATATCACACAGGGACACAACGACATATAAGTTCATAATACATCTATATAAATAATCTTATTTATAGAGTTATTCACCAAATAATAATCTCTATACCTTTAAATGACAAGTTAATTAATCAGAAAAATTAGTCAAATAAACTGACACAAACAAAGACCCTAACATTTTAATCAGAACTTGTAATAATTATTCCTTTTTTACGAGTTTCATTTTCGATAAACTTTACAAGATTTAAAATTATTTTCAGAATTTCATACTGCTGCTAAAATTGTGTCACATTAATAAATATATATTTTTTTATGAATTGTGTATTTATTATTATATGAAAATTAAATATAGATATTATAAAACGGAAACACAAGTGTTATAAATAAATAGTAAATATAGATGATTATACTTATTTACATAAACTGATTTAATGATACTCCATATCTTAAATTCTGTACATTCCTCTGAACGCATCATCCAAAATTCATTAATTTATTTTTACCCAAATGTATAACTTGACAACTGTAGCTTCTTTTGAATTCACTATCAGATATTTGTCAGTTTGACGAGCTTAGAAACTTGGCAGCGACTAGTGTCATTAAAGAAAATACCTTTAAGTATAAATGTTGGCAATAACGTACACATGCTAATGTATAGGATATCTACAAGTCGAATCTATTTGTAAAGATTACTTTTTACAAGTTTGTATATTGTGTAGCATACTTAAAAGGGCCAGCAAAACTGTCTAAATGAAATTGCCACCTTTAATTGTTTGGGCCAAACTTTGTGGGGTGGCGTTTTTAGTTGTTTTTGTGACTGACAACACATTTACACACATGGAAAGGCAACACAACATACACTCTCACGCACTCATACAAAGTTAGATGACTTTTTTGCTGTTGTTATGTTTTTACCACCGACAGCACTTTTAATCTTGTTGGGTCACAAGCAAACACACATACACACATACACACTCTGACAGAGCTCACAGAAATGTCGCTTAGATATTTTATATTTATGCTCATGTAGCTGTTGTACGTTTGTTGCTATAACTGACTGACTGTAGCCATCCCGACCTCCACTTATCTCCCAGACCGTTCGTGACTTGTAGGTATTTTGCGGTCGCCAGAGCGGCATAAAACAACTACAAACAACTACAACAGCAAAAAATATAACTATAACTGTTGGGTGGGGAAACTAAACACACAACACTTTCGTTCACACACTACGTTTATCCATGCAACGTGACGTTGCTTTGCTTTTGCGATATCCTTTCCTTTCCTTTCCAATCCCTGGCGTTGATTGATGTGCTTTTGCTGCTGCTTTGGCTTGACGCGGTTTCCAGTTTTATTGCTCGTTGCTTTATTGTTTCATTTCGCATACCCTATAACCACTAAGTCGGACAAATTGGGTAGCATCAAACTGTGCTAACAATAACAAAGACAAACTCTCTGATCATAATATACATTAAATGTGGAGTGTATTTACAATTACAGAGTAGCTGTTGCTTTAGCATTGTCTGTCTTTGCATCGTATTTTAATACGCTTTAGTTCATGAATCCTGCGTATTCTACGTGTTGTTCCAGTGTCGTTTGTGTAGTTTGTTGTCGTATTTGTTGTCCTTCCTGTTGTAATCGCATATGTCAAAATTATGTTCTTTCACTTTGAAATGACAAGCCACAGGATGTGTTCGTGTCACGCTGACATCGCATGTCCTGCGGCAGTGCTGTCCGGGAATGAAGTACCATGTTGGATTCACCTGTGAAAGCTCTTAAATTTTCAATTGATATTCAAATTTAAGGCAAGTGGCACAGATTTAGCACAACAAAAGGTGTCTCGCATGCCATCGTTGTCTGTGCCACATTTATATTTACCGAGAGAGATGTACACTTGTCTAGAACACACATAGAGATCCTGATGCCGTGGTGTGACTGCCACATACATGCATATCTTTTTAATTACACTAAAACGTGCTGCTGCCCACTGAGTCCCAGACTCGAAGCCCGAGTCTCAAATGGAGGTCACTTGGGCTAACGAACGGCGTACTCAGCCGTCTTTTGCCGTAGAGCAATCCGTCACACACACACACATACACACACACACAGATATACAGGGATTGCACACATGTGGCATGTGAAGTCTGTGAAAACTACTGACACACTAATCCGATTAGTTGGGCTGACATTTTCTGCCGGCAAAGTGCAGCGCCAACAGCGGCAAAGGATCCAAACGGCGACCCTTGTTAGAGCTTATATTGGATACACCTTTCCTCCGCATTCCTCTCCCCACATTTTATTCATTCATTTTATTCAAATGTGACAAGCCCAAAAAATGGCCCCACGGCAGACAGAAAATGTTGCCCCCCCCCTGCAAAAATGCAATAATTAAAAAAAGCGAAATAAAATACGAAAAGAAAATGGCAGCGAAACATTCAAATAAATTTAAGATTTTCCATTAGAATAAACGAGGGCAGTCTGTTAAAATAGCACAAGAAGAAGGTATACGTTCAATATACTTGATACTTTTCATTTTATTCTTTTTCATGACATTTTAATATATTGAATGCAATACAAATAAAAAATTTAAAAATTAGATCCAAATATTAATAATTGTAACTAACATTATAAGCAAATAATTTAAGTTCTAAAAAAAATAAAACATTGATATATATTTTTCTGATTTTAATTAACATTTATAACACTTACATATTTTTATGAATAAAGTTCATCTGTTGGTTAAGTATCCAGATCACTAGCCAACTTTATATGCTTATTTCGTATAATTTTTCTAATATACCCCATTTGCGAATGTTTATAAAATAATCTTTTAATGTGCTTTGCGTTAGCTTCATTAATTTACAGGTAGTTGAAATACTTTCAAATTCCTCGACTGTTGATTGTCAGAATGCAAATGGGAAGGTAAATGTGGGGCAGTTGCAGTTGCATGCCACATGCAATTCTGTCCGGCTATTAAGAGACCCTTGCTGACGTAGTGCTCGGTTTTATTAGCGCATTTAAAATGTAATTCTTGCCACTCAAACGAGTCGCTGACTGAAGACTTTGTGGGACTTTGGCGCCGTTTCGGCATTTTTATCACATAATATTTTATTTTAACGGCAATAAAGCGTAATTTAATGAGCCCATAAAACGAAAATACATTAAGGACCGAGCCCAAGACGAAGCCTACCTGCCATCCAGCTAGCCTACCATCTGTCAGCGTAGCTCATTTTGATGCCAAATTAAATGTGTTCAAGCTGCCGAGATTTGCTCCTAGTTGTTGTTGTTGCCTTTTCTATTGTGGCAAGCTTAGCGCTTGTGGCATTTATAAGACGCATCAAGTTTTCGCTACGTTCCTCAACGTTTTATTCTCCAACAATTCTCGCTGTCAAGCATATTACACATACGCCCCATATTTCTTAGGCAGACGTTAGCTCGTGCAATGCTACTTGTCTTCCCCTGTCCCCTTGTCTTGAATCGTGACTATTTATTCGCTGTCTTTTCTACATGGCATGACATTGACTTTTATTTAAATGATTTCCACAGCGAATGCCTTTACTTTGGACGGGTTGCCGAGTAGCCGGACTGTCGAGCTGTCGAGCTAGTTCCATGCTTGCCAAGCCATGGTATCCTTAAATGGCAATAGACTGCCAGCTGCTGTTGTTCTATTATTTTCTTGTCGTTTTGCTTTGTTGCCGCCCGCAGCCCGCAGCCCGCAGCTTGCAGGCCGCCTCTGGTTTCTTCTTTCTATCGCCGGGCCATTGTATGTGTTGTTGTTGTTTTCCTCTTGCTGCATGCAACTTGTAATAAATATTGCAGTTGCTCCTCGTTTCGCGTCGAATGCTATAAATATTTGTTAGCCGTTTACTTTGCCATTGCCGATTTGTGATATTTGCTGGAAAATATTATCATAGTGCAAGCGCATTTGCATTTGTCAATGCTTTCTACAAGATATACAAATGTGCAATGGATATATTCTGGTGCAATGAAGTGAAACAGATACCATTTATCCCAGCAGCGAGGGCAGTTACTGAAGGCTGGTTAAAAGTAAACAATGTTATAACAGCTGACTTTAAACTGAAAAATTAATTTAAGGCCGACGTCGAGGGAATATAGCTAAAAATGTGGTTATAGAACTCAGAGCGATTCAAGAGAACTTGAACCAGTAATAAATAATGTCATAAATTCGACAAAATGTCTGATACCGCTGCTTCAAGAATGACAGAGTTAGGTTTTATGGCTTAAAAAATCATTTTAAAACAGTACAATCACAAATTTAATTTAAGTGATTCATCCCAAAGAAAGAAGTGATAAATGATAGAATTTAAAACTGAATGCTCCCAATGTGAACGGTTATTGTTTTCAATAAGGTAATATACAAAATGCATATAGAGAGCTGGCATACATTTGACATTGCATAATTTGTCGACTGCTCTTACCACCCTCGCCTGGCAGACTTCTTTAGGTGGTATCCGGCTGTCGCCAGCGCAAATTGATCTCATTTTCCGTTGGCAGCCCTTAAGTATGCAACACATTTGCAATGAATTCATATTAATTACTCTCGATAAGGGCCAATGATACATAAACACAACACACACACACTCAACACACTTATTACTGCTGCTGGCATGATAGCTATTTCAATATACGGTTATAAATATTGAGCAAATGCAAAATCGATTGCAATTGCAACATTTTCCACACACACAGACACATACACAATTAATGACCCAACTCTCGTTGTATGGAGGGAATGGGAGGAAACGTGTTTGCCATTAGGCATATGTAATGAGCCTACACACACATAGCCCATATAAATAAACGTATGTGTGGGTGACTGTCCAGTTGTTTTTGTATGTACAGGCGATTCGAATGCTAAGCCCCAAATAAGTTTTTAATTAACCTAAATTTCGAATACTAATAAAATGGCACAATGGACAATGGACAGCAACAACAACAGCAAAAAGCTTAAATAATTTACAAACAACACAAATATAACTGGAAACAGCTCTTCCCTATGTGTGTGTGCGCATTGTTTGTCTAACATACACTGACACACATACTCTTAAGCAGACGGACAACAACAACGTTGTTATTATGCAATTACATGTGCAGCGCCAACAGTGTCTGCCAAAAGTTAATGCACTGCATGATTATTAAAATATTTTCGATTTTACGAACATAGCACACAACAACAGTGACAAGTGGGCGTGGTCACACCCACTTACCAGTGTTTACATTGCGTATAACAAAGCATGTGCAAACAACACCTAAAACTCGGCCAACATTGCGTGTGTGCGTTCAACTGGAAGCACAAACCAACCCACACAACGGAGAGTCAACAAATATTTGCGCATAGGCTCAGAGTTGATGTCTGTTGAATAGGGGCAGGGGGTGTCGATCAGCTGACCGAATGGAGCAATAACTTTTGAAAATACGAGTCGACCAAAAGCCGCTTAACTCGGAAAGTTTTGTGGCTCAGAAGCCCCAAGCAAATCAACGCCCAAGCGCATCAATCAGCAATACAACAATTCTCTCAACAATTAACTAAAAACCACGCACCCTCTCTCACACACACACGCACACTCACTTGCTAACAACAGAGTCACTTGTATGTTCTATTCTATTAGCCAAGTGGGAAATGTGGCTGCCATTTAGACAATAGTCAGCAAGCCAAGTGGCCATAGTATGAATGGTAGGAACGTGGAGAAATGGGTCGAGGGAGAAGATAATCCAGAGCTTTGCTATTGTTGTATTTATCGTGCGTGCTGCCCTTTGGCGCCCGTTTCAAAAGTCATAAACAATTTAAAATGTCATATATTGCGTATACGCGACGTAAATGAGAGGCGAAGGTGGGGAAATTATTTAAGTGTGGGAAGAGGAGTCTAACAAATTGCGGACGGGGTTAAAAACCCCAAAAACCCGAAAAACCAAAGCCAAAAAAACCAAACCAAGCCAAAAGAAGTCAGGCACACAGCCAAACAGGCAAACGGCTTCAACAACAACAAGAGAATGAATATGGAACGGAAGTGAAGGCACACACAAAACGCAAAGCTCAAAAGAAACAAGCCATAAAGAAGCACACACATAGAGAACATACACATATACATTTCAGCACACACACGCACATACAATTATGTTTACGAGCGCTAAGAGCGGCGCATACGTAACGTTGTTTTTACGACACCCACGACTCCTTTTGCTCCCTTTTCCCACAGCATATATAAATGACATGTGGTATATATGTGAGTGTCTGTGTGTGTGTGTGTATGTGTGTGTGTGTGTATGTGTGTGTATATGTAGGTGGGGGAGCTTTGTCAGTGGCCAAGTAATTAAGCAAAGTACAATTTTGTGCCATTAAGTAATTTCACTTTATTCATTGACTCCATGACTTTGGAACTGACTCACCGTCTGTCTGTCTGTCTCCCTATCTGAATGTATGTCCTTTAGCTACAGTCCAGTTGTTGCTTATTTATCGTTCAGGCAAATGGACTGCTGCTGACCAACTAGCTCCTAACTGTACTCCCTCTAAACTGTGTGTTCCTGTGGCTGCCCACACTTTGTATGTGTGATGTGCATAAACTCATTTGCGTTGAAGCTATTTAAAAAGGATTTCAATGTTCGCCTTGCTGCCTTCCTGCGAGTTTATTTTTAGTTTATTTTGCATACGCTCCGCTTAACTCTTACCTCTCACACTTCACCCCTCACCTGACTGTCATTCACGCCCCTTTTGCATCGGTCTTACAATTACTCACACAGCCGTTGCAGCAGGTGAATGCCAGGATCCTGTTCCTAAATGCTAACTGTAAAGTGTGCTATATCTTTAGGCCGGATCTCAGTTGTTGTTGTATTGTCTCTGGCTTCAGTTAAGTAAGTAGATTTCTCTGTTTCTTTATTTTGATAACATAAAGTGGGCACTGACTAGAGTCAAGTGCTTTGAATTCGATAAGAAATTGTTTGGGGACGTAGGTGCTGTGGAAGAGTCGCTTAGAAATGAGCAGCATTTATGGAAGAAATTAAAAAAAGAAGGATACAGATTTCGATGATGCGATTGCAGAACCAAAGATTGTCAAATACGTCAGTGTAATTTTGATTAAAGCTAAAATATTATGTATTTTGTGGAACAAGGGTAGTGTTTAGCAGAAAATATTATCAAGTTTTGTAGTCACTGCCTGGATAATTTCTTAATTCAATGTGAAACAGAGTCTCAGCAACTTTAAACAATTTTAGCATTATTATCCGACTATGGGGCGATCGCAATTGCCTTGTTCTCTGCTAAGAGTGTCATCCTTTGAGCTAACGCCTTTTGGTCCGGCTCTGTTATATTGTTTCCTGTTATTTCCTGAAGGAGCTGAGTGGCAAAGCGAGTTGAGCACTTAAGGGTCTCTCCCTTAGCATTGTTGTGATTTCAATTCGGCATAAAAGGACAACAGGAGATAAAGTCAAAAAAAGACAACCAACTAAAATCAGAACAATAAATGCTGGAGCAACAAATGTGACACTCTCGACACAGAAACCAAAAAGCAACAGCAAACCCAAAGGAACTTTGTTTGGCCTTTCCGATCCTTGGCAGCTACTCTAAAGCCACACAGTTGACCAACTGCCATGCCCAGAGATTCCAAGAATGCCCGAGTAAACTCCGTGTCGACTTCATCTCCGCTTTCCCTTCCCACCACGTTGGAAAAAGCAAAACCGAAATGCATACAAAACTGTAACCAGTCCCATCAGCCACAATACAGACACAGACATTTGGCTAAAAACTGGCAACTTTTGCAAAAATTGCTGCACATGAGACTAACTTAGCATGGCGTATACCAAAATACCCTGTAAAGTAGCAGTTTTTAACAGGGGTAGCCTCTAAAATAGTTCTATGCGAGAAAGAATTAAGGGCAATTATAACAGAAATATAAAATGGTTCTTATTGCGTCTCCTCAGAAAGGAAGTATCATAATTTAGTATATTTCAAAAGTTTTCATTACCCATCACTCCCTCCGTTTAGAAAAGTACTGAGCATTTATGAATCAAGAGCACTCACAACAATTCAATAAGACAATGCAGACTTGTTGAGCCTGGGAATGCATGTTGATTAGTGTTTGATTGGGTCCACAAATTTGTTGGCAAGTGCCAAGCACGAAAGGACAGAAGGCCGTCCGAGATGCATATACATAATTTTAATTTATGGCCTGAGTTGAGTTTGTGCTGAGCTCTGAGGCATAAAATATTAATTTTCGAATAAAATTGAAAACATAAATAAATCAAAAGATTTGCAGTAAATGCAAAAACTAATATTATTAAATTGCAATTGTCAGGCATTACAGTAGAATTTGCTGACCATAGGGCAAAGGTCAGCATAAAAATGGAAAATCAAATCAAACCAAATGAATTGAAATAAAATGATATGAAAACTGAACCTGCAACGTGCAGCTTGTTGCAATAACAGAAAGCAATTTGAAATGAAAATGGAATATATATTCTGTATATATGGAGCATATTATGTGGCAGCTCTGTATGGCACGAGGAACAGAGACTGATGAATAATGTGGCAACTTTCTGGCTGATACTGTGGACTTAAGGGGTTGGTCACAGCGATTTCAATTGGTGCAACAACAATAACTACAGTTGCAACAAGATGTCGCGCTCACAATAGCAACAACAACAACTGCAAACTCATTTTAAATGTTTTTCAATAAAACTTTTTCCTACTGCAATTGTTTTTCGCTAACGGCAGCTGTACGCTTGCCATGTGTAAGAGTATGTGTGTATATGAGTGTATCCTGGCAACCAGGCTAAAGCTTGACATGTGTGTGTGTGTGTCTGTTCAATTGTTTTCGAGTTGAGGGGCAATTTATCACAGCTTACAACGCGGCTGCTTACAATGCATTTGCTGTAGCCTCAAGTAGAACACGAGTGCATAATCCTTTTAAATACAGCACAACATCATGTCCTCGGCTCTTCCTGCACAACGTTGCCAACTTATGTCTTGAGTGCTCGATTGTCTTTGTCCCACACTGTTGGTTGGCTTGTAGAAAAGTCCCACTTCTTGTCCTTGTCATGTCTTGTCTTGTCTTATGCTACCAAGTTGCCTGGCCAAGTGGCTGGCTTTGATTTCGAGAATATATATCCTTTCGTAGGTGGTCCTGGACAATCAGTGTCACTATTTAATTTTAGACAATCAATTGAAATGAACATTTAATTAGCAAAATAAATAGCGCCCTGTCTTGGCTAGCATTTAAAACATTTTATGGACAAGGACATAAATAATTTTATGACAGGACAGGAACAGTGGGCACATAAAACAACAAAGGAGCCAGGAAGGAATGATGTATACGGGCAAGAGGGCGGTGGTATTGTGGGTGTGGCAGGCTTATAAAAAGCAGTTAAGTGTCAAAAGCGAAACAAAACTGCGGACGTTTAAAAATTGACAATGACTGTGCCAAGCGATAAGTAATTAAAAGACATCGGGCTTGGTCCTGCAAAATGGAAGGGGAAAATAGGATATCGCCAGTTGACAAGCAGCCAATGAGCGTTCTATTTGTGTGGCAAATGAAAACTCATAAAATATTAACAAGGATAACAGCCACAAAGTAGAAAAGGATGAAGTTAAAGACGCTTGCAGAAATAGCACATAAAATGCAGAGCTAAAGGAGCAGAACACGTCATCCAATGCCAACTGGCAAGTTGAGTCCTGTTAAATAAAACATAAAAACTATGTGACAAAATGGCACACACCCACACCCACACCCACACCCATACACAAACACACATCCAGACAAAGATGGAGACACTAAGACACAAGTCGACACACTAAAAATGTCGAGAGAATAAAAATCATAAAAATAACGACAACAACTAAATGTGACACAAAAATGCATATAAAAATTGTGCTAAACGAGCCAAAGGCAACAACGACAATAAGTACCGCTAGAAAAGCCAAAGGAAAGACGTGCAAATGAAAACACGAAAAACAGTCAAGGAGTTGAGTACCAGCCCAAGGCAAGTTTTAAACAGCCTGTGTGAGTAGATAGGAAACCAGGTAGGAGGCGCAAATAGTGGCGGCGGGGGTGGACAAATGGTAAACTAGGCGAAAGTCTCACATAACCACATAACGTCGCATGCCGAAAAATATATTACACATGTTCTTATATGTCCTGCTGCAAGTTTGTGTGCGTGCAAGTGCTTTCGGGTTTTATGTGCTATGTGGCCATTTGTAGTTTGTAGTCGAAGTTGAAGCTCTGATCGTCCTGCTACTGCTGTGGTCCTTATCCGTGTGTAAGTCTAGCAGCCATATAATATTTTGAAACGATACAAAATGAAAGAAGGCAGCTTTTGATTTTTACTTAGAAATGTATAAATCAAATTTGTATATCCTTCTTTGGCTCAAGTCAACTCTCTCTTATCTAAGTCAATTCTCTGTAGTGATTTTTGTTATCAAATTATTGATTTATGCGTTGCGAACAGAGGTGTAAATATCACACAATTTCTCTGCCATTTCCGCCTTTTTGTACAATACTCTTGAAGTCAGACAAATGGAGTTGCGATTTCTATTTGACAGGCATCCCTTGAAATGTGGAGTGACCCATTTAGCCACTCATCTCAGCACTTCATCTGACTTTGCTTTCACATCAGTGACTACACTACGTATGCGTAATTTTTAATTGTACCAAAGTTTCCAATCAACATGCCGCTTCTCTCTCTCTACGTATTGTTTGCCAATAATACTGGAGCACATACACAAGCAATTCCATTGTTTTCACTACAATTTTTCTTGCATTTTTCTGATTTTTCCCAATAATTTTTGGGATCACAGTCGTTGCCAGCCAAATAAAATGTGCATAAAAATCCATTATTCTGGCAAACACAACACGAACGACATGAAATACATGCACACACACACACACACGCACACGCACACTCACATATACACCCATATATTCATGATGGGGCGGGGTACTCAATAAAGGCGACAACTCCTCCTCCCAACTAACAATGGCAGCGGCTGTTGGCCAGTTGTGGTGCTCGACTTGCAGCGTGAATGAGGTTCAGATGAGGGGGGGGGGGGTGGTCTGTAGTATGTAGGGGTGTTGTTGGTGCTGCTGAAAGGGCTACAAACAACTTTTTTGTGTGAGCACAAAATAAATATAAGAGCGTTGAAACGAAAACATTTTGCAACAATATAAAAATTGCAAACGAAACGAACAAAAAAACAGTAACAGGGGCAGGAAGGTTTGATGTTGTTGCCACGACCTTTGATAGGGGAAACTTCCTCACTCTCACACTCCCATTTCCACAGTCCTCCTCTCTATATCACTATCTCTCTCGCTCTGGTTTGCTCTCTGTTTGTTTATTGGCAACAGTGTTGCTATTTGTGTAAACGACTCGTAAAATTTTATATTGCTGCTGCCCTTTTTATTCTTTTCTTTTTTTGCTGGTGCGACACATGTTCTAGAAAGAGGCACGGGGTCTTCAAAGGGTCAGGCTGAATTGAGTTGCAAGCCAACATTGTTGAAATTAAGCCAACATTTATATTATACCTTTCATTATTATCAGTAGCATGTAATTTCAAGACAGGATGCAGGAGTTGCAAGCAGCTGCTACTGCTGCCACACGCAATGAGCAATGCAACACACTGTGGCATTTTGCATTTATTTCACGAAATTGTCTTGTTGTCAATTTAGTTAAATTGACATCTCTTTTGCATCTTCAGCTGCATTTTGCATGGCACTCAAACGAGTTGTCGTTGCAAGCAACCCTGCGAGGCAACAAACAGCAAAAAGAAGTTGAATATTGATTACATTTCACTTGCCGCCACGCATGTCAATGTCAACGGCACACTAAGTGCGGCACTTTAGGGGAATACGCAACATAGAACATGCAACATGCAACATGCAATGCACTCGCTGTTGCCAAAGTGACTGCAAATGACTTTTTGCTCGCGTAACAAGTGTCATTTCATCGGGAATTCATTAGTCAGTTAAAATAAAAAAAAACAGCACATTTGCATATTCGGCACTTTTTATATATAAATTTTATATATACCCTGTAATATTAGTAAACAGAATTTGATAGATTTTGACAGGAAAGAGAATGCATTTCCTGTGATCTAAAAGCACTTAGCATTTATTTCTTGTTTACTTTTGTATATTAATAATATTGTTGGAATATAATAAATTATCTCAGGGAGTAATATGCGCCACATAAAATCAACAGTTATTAGAAATAAGAACAGTTTGTGCACTATCCAGCGTATCGACTAGTTGAGCATACCCATTAAGTTTATTATTTTTTGCTATGAAACTTCACTATGTGTGATGAAGTACAGTTGACATGTGGAAATATCCAGGTTTGTTGGAAGATTGTGTAATTATGACTGACGTGATGTCGTTGCGCTTGAAATTGAAAATGCGCTGGTGTCACAAATACACAAAATGCAAATAAACAAAAAAAATAAATATATGTACATTATACGAGCAGAGATACCCTGTGTTAAACGTAAAAATCCTACTCATATAATATTCGAGTTTGATTAATATTTTTTTTTTAATCAATCTTTGGGGCACTTTTAGCGTTAAAATATAAAGTTTTGAATTTAACGTGTAACAGGAAATAAGATATACAGACGATGCCTTAGACAGGCAGTACCGTATAAAAACATGTCCAGTAAATTTTAAAGCCAAATATACGATGGTTTTTTCATGACCCAAATTAAAATCACAATCTTTTGAACTGGAAAGTTTCAATTTACACTGTTTGTAGCTCGCTTGTCAATATATGTTGCAACTGTAACTGCTGTCCCAATAGTCAAATATTTTGGCTCTTCAGCTGGTAGCAAACATAAGGCAGAGACAAACAAACCAACTGTCACTCGTGAACAGAGCCGTAGCATGCCACCTGGCGAAATGTGGCAGCAGTTGTCCTAAATCACCACTGCAGTTGGGGGCAGAGTTTGCCGGGTTCTAATTTGGAAACAAATTTGCTTAATTCAATAATACGTTGTTTAAATGCCAGTCGAGGCTAATGAGAAAACAATGTAATGGAGGAGGAGAAATAAATGAAATAAACTATTTGACGTGTTTAGCTAAGACCCTTGTGGTAGTTGCCGTGGACTGTCAATTACCACTGGCCAAGTGCATGTGAGTGCCAAATTAATTACTTTAAATACCATGTAATTTTCGCACTAAATTATATTAATTTCAAAGTTCATAAACGTTTCTAACTTCACATTCTAAATTCACCATCCATATGCCGTTCCAACCTTTCGTGGCTCGCTCAGGCAGCGGATAATAGTTTTCGGGGCAAAGCAAAACATCACAAAATGCAACCACAACAAATGCTAAAAAGTTTTATATCTAGCTGTTGCCGTTGTTGTTATTTTATTTCCTAACAAAGGGTATATTAATTTAATCGTGCATTATGCAGTGCAATTTTGATTGCTTTGATAAGAAGATTAGTCGACTTTTGGTGAGAATCAGAATAAGATATTCTATGGATATGTGCATTCTGTATTATTGTTTGTTTAGAAATAGTGAAAGATCACACTACAAGCAGAGTATTTAATCTGCAGCATTTAGCTTATAAATGTTCTTTCCCATTGTTATAGCTATTGTTTTTTGTTGAATTTTTTTTTCAACTTTCCTTTGGTTTTGAAGAACAGAATGTGTGTGTGCTCTATTGTGTTGTGTGGTGTGTCTTTTTGTGTCAATCTTATCTATGGGGTTCAACAGGGGCAAACAGGGAATACAGACATACATATTAAACCACAAAGAAAGTCAAAAGTGCACACACAAAGTGTGTGTGTGTGTGTGGGAAGTCTGCTTAGCAGAGCAATTTCCGGCAGGGAGTTTTTTTTGGCTAAAATGAAAGTGAAACTTTTGTGTGTGGCTTTAATAAATATTTGAATTTTTGCGGCGCCAAAAAAGTATGCAACAATTTTCATCTTGTGGTAGCTTTGACCCCAAATTTCCCACTATGAATATAGATACTTTGGGTGTGAATAGATAAAAATTAATATCGCGATCCACCATAAATGTTGTCAAAGGTCACACACTCTGCTTTTACCAATTAGGACAAAAAGGCTAACGACATGCACGTGCACGTTCTCTGTGAAAATATGCGGAATTAAAATTTAATTTAAGCACAAAATTAGACTATTAATTTCCAATAGAATCACAAAGATGGGAAAAAGGGATACAGAGAGGACAGAAATGCGCAGCAGCGAGAAAAATCAAATAAAAGCTAAGTAAATTAGTTAAATTTAATGTGAAAATCCTTTGATTAAACGCAGTCAAGTAGATATAGTAGCTAAAATAAGATAGAAACAACACAGATAGGATAGAGACGAGGCGACGGTTTGAAACGGAATGACGGCGGGAACATTTCATGGAGAATAAAACGTTTTGGTCCCCCGTGCTTGAATAAATAACAAGGCCACACGCGTTTTCGCTTCTGCTATGAAAACAAACACAAGACAAACATGGCGACACATGCTTCTAGCTCCCTCTCTATCACATCTCTGTTCGCTCTGTTTCCCTCTTGTTTCGCATTCTCCCTGTAGCGTCTCTCTGGCGTATGCCGAAGGATATTCGTGAGTTCCCGGAGGTGAGCCTTTGGCACGATGGCATAAATTGTCAAACGAAGACAACGGATTATGCTTCCAGGATGTTTTGTGTTTAGCGTATATTGAGATACAAGACTCACTACCAATTAGAGAAGCGATAACAAAAATGGAAAAATTTGTAATAGATATTTCATATGAGAAGTAATTGAAATAGCGATTAGTTATCGATTTTGGTTCATCATTAGACACTTAATTCTACTCAATAAACAGTCAAAACAAATTTGGAAATTGCTAAGCTGACCTTTAAGAAATATCATTGAATCTTAAGAAGATAATGTTCTCATTTCAATGGCTTTCCTCTCTTTTAACTATCGATTAACAATTTGGAAATCCAAATAGCACAGATTACTCTATCACAGAAACCGTACTTTTCTGGAAACGGAAACGGCCAGTGGCGTCTCTCACCTGAGGCGGCAACCAACTCAATTTATTTATACGCATTTAAAACTGATTTATGTGTGGCAAAAGGCGACAGCCCAGCGTACTCAACGCAACGCGTGAGTTGCATCTTTAATTTAGTTGCTGCCACACGTTTTGTGTGCCCCACACCCACATTGCACATGCCCCAACGTTTACCGCAAATGCGTCTTCAATGAATTTTCTTACTTGCTGAGCTTACTTGCTGCTACTAGGAGGCAACGCATCAGATGGCCAAGGCACGATTAATGTGGCATGTGGCAAATGAATTTCTGCAACTGCAACTGCTTTTACGAGTACCTACTTCACCTCACTATAATACCAGTTGCTGCTCTTGCACTCACTCACCCTATTTAAAGCTTAATGAATTCGTTTCGAGGGCTTACAGCACTCTTAAATCAGTTGAGCGCAGTGGAAATTCTTTGCCAGGATATGTAACCAATCTATACCCACTAATTACAACGGTGTAAAAAGCAGGATGTGATTAAATTAGAGAGGAAGTTCTTTTACTGTCATAACCAAACAACTTGTTTAATTTAAGAAACTTTCATTTATTATTTTTTTCGAAATAAAGAAAGTGCAATTAACCTCTTATACTTCATATTGGTTATTTTTTGTGAAATCTTTCTTTCTTCACATACGTTATTCACGAATCTAATGCCAATAAATCGTAGATGAGGTGAACAATATTTTGGTATGCTTCGAAAATATGTATCCGTTATAAAAAAATGCAATAAACTAACTTCGTCTCAAGCAAAGGGTATTCGACAGTTCAATATCGCTATCATACTATTTTATTTTCATATATCCACCAAGCAACCGAAAAAAGCTTCACACACTCACTCCACGAAACTCTGTTATCGCATTAACAATTTCCTACTAATTTTGGCAGTCAGTACACACACCCACACCCACACACTCGAACACGTACACACACATACATATACGTATGCTTGCCATGAAGTAGGAAATATAATTAAATTGCGTGCAAAACTAACGGAGTCTGGCTGAAGCTCCAGTGGCGACCGGATATATATAAGCTCTTGGGCAGACGACGGAGCAACCTATACGTAATAACGAGTAATTTCATTAAAAATGAGCCTAGCCACGCCTTCACAATTACAAAAACAACAACCACTAGTAGAAGGGACTACAGCAACAAGGAGCAATAAACCAGGCAGCGAGGCATAAAATACCAAATCAAGCCGAATAATTCCAACTTGTATTTAAGTAATTATGCAGGCAAATCCCAAACAGAGTAGCAACAAAAAAACATCAATAAATACACAACAGACTAATATCTGTGCGCTGTTTCCAGCTGGGCAATAAGTGTGCTGCACACAGAGCCATCAAATGTGTATTTTGTTTACACCCGAGTTCGAGGAGTAAAAGCAGATTTAATGGAATATCTATTGACATAAATATATATATATATATATATAATATATATATATATTTCTCATATACAACAGCTTTTTACAGCGTATGAGGTGATTTACAAAACACTTGTAAGCCTTAAAAGCAAAGCATTCGCGGGTGATTGACAAAAACAACGCGATGCGAAAAAGCGAAGAGATGGCTTAAGGTTTGACAGAGGGAAAGGCTAAAATGGTATTTGTTACCATGGTGCTCGCGGGTGGTGCGATTGTCAACGGAATCAATCTAAGATACGCGACAATGTGACCTGAAATCAGCCAGACACGGATAACCCAAGCAATTAAGGGATGATTGTTAGATTTAATTTTGTTTTCATGTTTTGGCAATAAGGAAAATTGAATACTAATATTCTAATCCAACTCAACTCAATGCGTCACCCAAATTAAGAAATCTTAAAAAAATATTTTCCTTATACATAATTTTCCCTATATACATAATTTATTATATTTTTGTAATGTCTATGCGTATCTCAATATCGTGATAAGTTACAATTAGGATCTTGACAGCAAGTTGAATAACTGAAGGGATATATTTACCAAAGCTAAACTATTTGATAAATTTAAAATATCATGCAAAAGCATTGCATAATCGTCAACTTGTAATTGAAAATTGGCAGTAAAACTATTGCGAAAGGACAACGCTTAACGTGTTTGCACACTCAATCAGCATAAATCACTTATACGTCACGTTAAACACGCTCAAAGTTCAAAATGACGGGCGTTTACCAACAGCCGCGGCAGTCGCGCCAGACATGGTCATAAATTAATTAAAGCAGCCGGACAAAGGCTCCCTCCAAGGCTGATCTC